>OZ030012.1:76788290-77245790 GCA_964023405.1 Apodemus agrarius | reverse complement strand
GCATGTAGAGCAAAGTCATTTGTCTAAGGTCCCACCAGTCCTAAACCTCACACCCTAAGTCAGCTGCCAAGGTGCCCAGCCTGCCAGAACACGTTCTGGAACCAGGAGGAAAGTCCACAGTCCAAATTCTGCAGAGCACTGCTCCACAGCACTAGATATGAGTATCAGCATGCTCAGGCCAGCTCAGATATTCTTCCTGGTAAGTCCGCATCCTGAAAATGAAGAGAAAACACACACACACACACACACACACACACACACACACACTAAGGACTTTTGGAGACCACAGAATCAATATGGGAAGGGACTCGGTGGGACTTCAAGATTGAGCTGTAACTAGAATTCGGAACAGTTCAATTCTTTCCATCAGGCTCTCACTGTAACCTGTGGCCTCTGATTCTGCCTAGTAGAGAGCAGAGTCCAAATATCTTAAAAATGGGTTAAAAAAAGCAAACTACATTTAAAAAGTGATTCAAAGAAATCCCACCTATAATGAGCAGTTACAGAGGCCACCACTGTGAGTGACTGTAATTATTATTATTATTATTCAACAGAAATAAGCAAATTGTCAAGCTGTTGGGATATCTGAAAGCAGCTGCCTAAAAACTCTGGAATGTCCCACGCACAACAATACTTTCAAGGGACCTCATAATATCTCAGAATTTAAACTTACTGTTTCTCAGTGAGACTGAGAGAGTATATACATGAGACTGTCAGATTTCTCACGTCCCTTCTTGGTTGAAGACAGGAGGAGTTCCTTAACACATGGTAAAGCCTGAAAGAAAGACGTTCCAACGTACAAATACCTAATCCCTCAAAGAAGTAGTGGCACTGGACTCAACACAGGAAGGACCACTTCCTTTCCCCTTTAGTGTATTCTTCAATATACTTTTGAGGGATGTTAGTACTAGAACTAAAGGAAATGAAGGAACAGATGAAGGAGAGAGAGAGAGAGAGAGAGAGAGAGAGAGAGAGAGAGAGAGAGAGACGGAGGAGGAGGAGGAGGAGGAGGAGGAGGAGGACAGAAGATGATGATGATGAGGACTCTGAGTATACATAGCATTTGTTAGAAAAAGCTCTTACTTTCCTCTTGCAAAGTTCTTGAGATTCCTAGAAAGGAGGAGGAGGGACTCACCGGCTCCTACCCCTTGCAAGGGAGCTACCAGCAGCTGATGACTTAGGGGTCAGGAAGGGGCAGTTGTAAGGGTGTGACCCTGCTAGATGGACCATGCTTCAGTGGAGGGCTCTAACTCATGTTATATGGGCAGCACAAATCGGATTCTGTGGATTATTTAAAAACAAAGCAAAAAAATTAACAAAAACTAACTTGATGCAGGGAAAGAGGCGGGCTGTGGTATAAGTAGATTTGGGTGGAGTGAAGAGACAGAGTAGAAGTGAATATGAATGATCCAAATACATTGTATGCATATATAAAATTTCCAAAGAATTAATAAAAACTATTGCATAGGAAAACGACAACTTAAAGGTGTGTGTGTGTGTGTGTGTGTGTGTGTGTGTGTGTTGGGGGGCGAATTGGGAAGATAGCGAAAGTGAAAACCCTTTATGTGCATAGGGGCAGAGGCAGACAGGTAAGGGAGATGAAAGATTCTGAGTATGTACATCAGCTGAAAAATATTCCCCCAAATTGGCCTAGTGTTCTATAGCCGACCTTGAACTCCTCAGACAGACGACCTCCAGGAGGAAGAAGGAATTTAAAGTAGAGCCGGGCTCGGTGCAGACCATTGTTAACTGTACACAAACGAGCTGGAAGGAATGATTCTTGTTGGACTGGAATCACTGCCCCGAAGGGAGTTTTGCTAGCAAGTCACCTTCCCCAATTTTCTTAGAACAGGCAATCCCCCTGCCCCAATACTTCAGCCTCTCCCGGGTCCAAACTTACAAGAATCTGGTTTTGACTGAGCAGGTCTTCTTGGCTGTCTTGGCTACTGGTGGGAGCCAGGGCTTTCCTCAGCCCTGTGTTGGCAGCCTTCAGCTGTCACAGGCAGCAAGGGCTCACCTCCACCGGGTCCTTCCTACTGCTGCTGAGCTAGTTGTAAAGTCCAAGAAACTCTCTCCACGGGAAAAGCAAGTCTCGCAGTGCATCCGGGAGCAGTTTCCCAGCAGAACCCAAAGTGGGGACACTACATGCAGCGGTCTGCAGACCACCCCCACAGATGTTCAGATTCCCAGAGAGGGAGGAGCTGGGCGCCTTCCCGGAGCTGAACCAAACCCACAGGTGACAGGGCTGGGCTAGGCTGAGCGGGCTCAGGTCGGATCCGCCCCCACCGTCCTCTGCCTGCCCCGCCCAGGCCGGCGCTGACCCAGCTGGCTCCAGTCCCGCCTGCTTCCCACCGCCCTCCTGCAGTGGACTTGCCTGCAGCTGACCAGGGCCAGTCTTTCCAGGGACTCTGTAGCCAGAGCAAAGGGCCCAGGTGCCAGAGCACCAAGAACTTTTACGCGGGGTTGGAGATTCCCTGTGAGCCTGGAGAGCAGGGTTGCGCTGTTGAGACTGCTAAGAGGGCTAAGAAAAAGCCCAGGCAGTAAAATGCTCACCTCACAAGTATGGGGTCCTGAAGCCAGTAAAAATGTCTGGCTTGGACGCCTGTGCACTTATAATAACAGTTTTGGGGAGGGGTGACAGGGCAATCCCTGAGGCCAGCAGCCTGGCTAAATCCCTGTTCCCCACAGTATAAGAGACCTTGTCTCAAAATATAAGATGGATGGCTCGTAAGGAACATCTTCTAAGGTTGCTGTCTAGCTTAAACACACACACACACACACACACACACACACACACAAACACAAACACACAAACACTCACACACACACAAACACACACACACACTCTCACACAGACTCACACAGACACACAAACACACACACACACACACACACACAAACACACACACACACTCTCACACAGACACACAAACTCACTCTCTCTCTCTCTCTCTCTCACACACACACACACACACACACACACACACACTCACACAGTGGGGCAAAGGAGAAGGAGAGGGAAAGAGAGACAGAGAGAAATAGATGCGGGGAGGGTAGTAAAATTCAGTCTCCTAACCAGTATCCCTCTAAGCTTTGGCTATGAAGATAGTCAAGTACTTTAATTGACAGGGCAAATTGGAAAAATGGGAGGGGCTCTCTGTCATTCTTGGGTCACCCAGTTGTTTTATCCTTCAAAGCATGAGGTCTCTGGATTAGGAGATCCCTCCAAACAGGTGGACAGAGGTTTTAGTTCCCCACCCCAATAATGCCTGACTTCTCAAGTGCTCAGGACATGGTATCCTGCCCAGGGCGACAGATTCCTAGGTTATAGATCTCCGAGGAAAGACCTTCCCATTCTCGTCTCTGCTCTTGCATTCTCTGTGCCTTAGTGGTTGCCTATTCTGGTCCATCTGGAGTCTCACTTCCCGTCCCATACGATGCTGTCCCACTAGCCATCCACAGAATTCCTTCTTTTGTATCCTAACCGTTACCACAGCTTATTGCCACCTTCCTGACTTGGCGTCCTCTAACAGACTGTGGCCCTACACGGGACATGGAGCCCACGTAGATACCTAAAACCTTGCTGAAGCCAGTCACTGCCAAGGTTCCCAGCCTCTTCTTTTCAAAGTCACGAGTTCTGACCCCTGTGTATGCATCAAAGTTAGAAAGTCCACATGTGCCTGACCCCTGAGACTCCCTTCAACCTCCTAGGCAGAGGCTCTGGTTTTCACAGGGGCCTGGGTGTGGGAACAACTCAGGTCTTTGCCACTTAGTAAGAGATCAGCCACAGTAACCTAGGGTTTTCTACACCTGCTGTTCTGGGTCTTACCCTATGAGCTCCAGTGCCTGGTCCATGAGGCTTTCAAAACCAACAATGAATAGGGTCTGGGGAGAAGTTTTGGGTTTGAAAAAAAGTATTGTAAAAATGTTACATCATGGGGACCTGACCCTAGAATAAATATTTAAAATGTTGGCAAACAGGGTTCCTCCCCATCATATAAACACTTGGGGGGGGGGCAATGCTGCAAGAATAACTCCTTTGCCCTTGGTCTGTTGGAGAGACCCTAAAGCTCATACCTGGAAGGGTTCAGCCTCTGTGCTAACCATGGGACTAGAGTTTGTTTGTGTTTTTCCAGAAAGATCAGATAAGCTTATTTTCATTCCTGGCAGATCCATCAAGCCCGGAACTGCAGAAGGTCCAGATAGAGCCACTGAGGACAGTCTTGAAGAACTTCTCACTGAGTAAGTCACACGAGAAAGAGGAGAGGTAACTACGAGTCACAAAGCAGCACCTTCCAGGCAGCCTACTAATGGACAGGAAGAGGCCTAAGTGACAATGCCACTGGCAAGGTCATCCCCAAGCCAACCACCATGGTGATTGGGGGAACCCCAAGGCTCTTGTAAACTAGACCCAGAGAATGTCTCCAGAAGGATGTGAAATAGAGCCATACACCTTTTCCTCCTGATATGTGTTATCATAGTGACTAATATCAGAGTATGCCCAGCCCACCCTTGTGTCTGTTTTTCTCCTTGATAGTTGGGATTCCCAGTCACATTGGGCAGGCGGTGGCCAAGATGCTTTGCCTCCAATGGGGAACCCCAACAGACACTGATCAACGGGTCTATGTCAGGGATAAATGGGACATTCCCTGTCCCTCGAAATGTCAAGGCTCAACAGTTGTGCACCAAGTTGCTCCTCTGGGAAGTCCTTAGCCTTAAAACAAAAACTGAAGGGGGACCTTTGGGAGATGCGGAAGTCAACCTTGTGAAGGAAAAAGTGGGACTGAGAATGAGGTGGCAAAGGCTCCTGCGACTCCTCAAAGAGTCCTGATCCACTGTACATGGCATTAGATCTAAGATGGCTTCCAGGACACAAGTGAGACAGCAAAAATGAGCTGAGGCCAGAGTAGTGGCTGCTTCCCTCCCAGACCCAGATCTTCACTGGAGTCCTAACAGGTGATGACCCCCACCTCCTATGTTACCATGTGGCAAGATGCAATTGGCTGAGGATTAAGAAGCTTGGGATTGGCTCAAATACTGTTATATAAGCTTATGCTATGCTCAGATCGTCACCCTGATGCTGGTCTTTGGAACCTGATTTCCAGGGGTTTATCACGTGACTCCATTGTGTCTCACCCCCATCCTCAGTCCTATTCCCAGGACACTGTTATTGCTCTTTCCCCCCTCGTTTGAAGGAAAGCTCCTACAGTAGCCCAGTCAGGTCTCAAACTCAGGTCCCATCAGTCTGGACCTTCAAGCTGGGCTAACAAGCTTGTACCACCACAAAACCCAGCCTGTTTGGTAGTGTTTGTACTAGTATAGCTTGTGACAGTGTTGGATTAATCTGAACCCTGTGACCCTGGAAGGCAGCACCAGTAAAGTGTGAAGAAACCTGTAAAACTGTTCTAGAGAGTTTGCAGGGAGCACCTTCCAGAAGGGACGTGTGGTTGATGCTGGTCTTGTTGGGTCAACAGGCTGGACAAGGGTTTGCCAAACCACCATCTGTCCTGTCCTAAATGCCTAACTGGAGATTTGTTAGGCATTCCAAAACTGATCAGTTTTGAAATACGATCTACTTCTTTCATGCTATCGTATTTTAACCAGACTTCTATGTCCTTTCTTGGCTCTTGAGCTCAGTGCAAACCATCACACAACCCTGCTTTCAGCCTCTCTGGGAATAGATTTCTCTTTGCCTCTAGTTCTTCCCTTTATCCACACCCTACTCTCTAGAATTGCTTAATTCTCCCTAAAAGAGACCTCTTCTCTCTTACAGCTGAGAAGTTGGAAGATCAGGGTCAGTAGTTAGCAACCAACAGAACAAATTGCTTCATTTAATACACACATAGTTTATCTATGACTGCCTCTGCAGTAGTAGGCTCAAAGCAGTTCCCAGGCCTTATTGGTGGGTGAAAAGCCCCCACCCCTACAGGACTCCTTTGTGTAAGCCCTTCCTATGAATAACGTTGTTTGCTCATGTCCTGGGCTGAATGTAAGTCTCTGCTCATGACACAGTACTGAGTGGCTCTAGTTAGAGTGTGCCCTCCTCTTCTCTCCTGAGTTCTGGCTCCATATTAAAGATACTATACCTATGGTACAGCTCGGAAAATTCTGAACCACAAATCACATGATAAACAATATTATTTCTCTTTCATATGAACATTTCAAGATTTCCCTAAATTCTCTTGAAAACAGTCACTTGGGTATACTTGTAGTATTAAGTACATTGTGCTACATTCATTTATTTTTTAATACTTATTTGTGTGTGCACGCGCACATGAATTTGCATGTAGCAGTCAAAAGATGACTTTCAGGACTCTGTTCTCTCCATATACCATATGGGTCCTGGAGTCAGGTCGTCAGGACTGGCAGCAAGCACCTCTACCTGCTGAGCCATCCCACGGACCCTGGTTATCAAGTGATTTTCTGAGAGTCAATGCATTAAAATGAATATACAGACTAGGAAGGAGAGAAAATATATTCCAAAATATGCCAACCAGAAGGGTTCCTTTGCATCTGGGTTGTCTTTGTCGTCCTCATTCTTCATGACTGAGTAAGACTACTAAGCCGACAGACTGTGGTAGGACCATTTTCTACTTGCTGGGCATTGGGTTTTAGTTTTTAGATAAAATATGCTGTGTTGGATATTTTCTTAGAGAAGATTTCAGAAGCAGAATCACTACATCAAGATGATCACCGCTTGATGTGGCTTTGTCTCTCTTTTGTTTCTTGGTGGATTTGTGGAATAATTCTTTCCTTCTCAGCCCTGGGATTAAAATGTTTCATAATAGGATATGATAATTGACTATGAACTTTACCCAAAGGGAGTTTTCTCAGTTCACAAACTCCTTCCTCAATTATATTTTTTATTATTATTTGAAAATGTATTATTGCCTGGGTATCGTTGTTTTGACTGCATATATATCTAGGCACCACATGTGTGTGATCCCCGTGAGAACTGGAAGAAGGCATCGGATCTCCTGGGACTGGAGTTATGGACATATGTGAGCTGGAAACTTAACTGAGATCCTTCAAAAGAGCACCCAGTGCAGTGAACTGCTGGGCCATCTCTCTAGCCCCAGTAACTTATTATTTTAAAGTTGAAATTGAATATCAGAGGCCTTTTATACTACCTGTTTACCCTTTCAATATGTCCAAGTTTGTGTCTCTTTTTATTTTGGGAGAGTGTCTCAAAAACATAATACTTTTCCCTGTCCCTCTTAAGATGTCAGGATCCCATGTGTGTGCCTGCAGACATGCATCTACAACACAGTGGTGTTCTTTCAAAAGTATCCTAAGTTACAAAGATATCCCTTTCCCTCCCTTCCACTTTATCAATAGGGTTAGCAAGATCAGAACACTCTATTTAAGCTCTGAGAATTGGGTTTTTTGGGGGTGGGGGACAGGTTCAATTAAATGTATCTGGGTATATGGTAATTTTATTTCTCGTGTATTATAATTTAAAAGTGACCCAAAAAATTGCCTGAGGACGTAATTTTTGGACAGTTTTTGAAAAGAAAAAAATTGAAATTTTCAGTATGTTTTCAAAGATTCCTTGACACTCTTTCAGAGAAGACTGAACCCCTCCCTCCCTTTGAGTGTAGAATATATTGTTTTCCTTTTCTTTCAGATTACTTTTATTTTTATTTATGAGTGTTTGTGTGTATGTTTAGTTACCTGTGAGCTGCTATGTGGGTGCTGGAAACTTAACCAAGATCCTCAAAAGGAGCATCCAGTGCAGTGAACTGGACCACACAGATAGGATTCCTTCCAGATTTTTAAATAACAGGCAGTTATGAATCACTGTGTGGATGCTGAGAATCAAACCTGGTTCGTCTGGAAACAGACAGGGCTTTTAACCACTGAGTCATCTCTTCCACCCTCCTGTAGTTGTTTAATTCATTACCAGAAACGGCTCTAGTAGGCAAATAAACCAACTCTAGTATGTCTGCAGGCTGGAGTGCTGCCCAGTAGTAAATAGGAACAAGTTACTGACACACACGGAAACTAGCCTGGACCTCATATGCCCTTTGTAAATGAAACCAACCAGATCTAAGAGGCTACATACCATCCGATTGCATTTCTATGTTATTTTGAGAAAATATGTTATAGTGACATAGAACAAGTGAGCAGTTTGGCACGCGTGTGTTGTACTAATGGGGCAGTAGGACTCTTCCATACTTTTAAAGTGTTTCCAGCTTCGTGGCTACTTATCTGTCACTCTTCTCCATAGAACTACTTTTCAAGAGATGGTCTTCTTCATTGCATGTGCATTTTGAAGAGTACCTAGAAACTGAAGAAACTTTCATGCAATTGTGTAGAACTAAACAGAGAGAATAGAATATGTTTATTCCTGTGAAATATCAATTGCTCCAAGGATCTCAGACTCTTGCAGCAATCTATTGAGGGAATATATCATACTCCAATAACTTGTACATCCTATTGGGAAGTTCAGATATCAACTTCACAGGTCCCTGATTCTTGTTCCATTCTACCATATGGTCTTAGTAAAGACAGACAATGTCATCAATTCCTTGTTCAGTACTCATAGCAACACTTAGCATTTGCTGTTGTTGTTTTGTGCTATACTAAAGATAGTACAGGACTTAATGCATGCTTGGTAGGCACGCTTCTGTCTGTTCTATAGCCTAGCCCCATTTTTACTTTTTAATCTGGACCACTCTTGACAAATTACCCAGTCAGCCTTGAATTCATGAACCTCCTACCTCAGTCTTTTGAGTATCTAGAATATTTGATGATTTGATAAACAAAGAGTTTTTTTTTTAAGGATTTGGGGGGTTACAAAACAATTTAACTCTTGGAGGGCTGCACATGTGAATATTTTAAAATTGATAGTGAGACTGAAGAACCTTGAACTGCCATCTAAAGAAGTTATAAGCCTGTGTAAATCAGACTTTTAAAAATGAAGGTAGGTTCTTGACTATAGCAGAGCTGTTGAACAGCAGCCCTATGGTGTAATATTTTAAGTGAAAGTAATAATTTAGACTCACAATCTTTCTAGTGCTTGATTTCAAGATCAAATGAATTTCTTCTTCATGTTATAGAAGTTTCCATGTTGAAAGAAAAATGAGAAAATAAATATCAACACATTTTTAAGTGAGAGAATTCTGGGTCTTTTTTTCTTCTTTTTAAATTTTTTTTCTTTTGGTTTTTCAAGACAGGGTTTCTCTGTGTAGCCCTGGCTGTCCTGGAACTAGCTCTGTAGACCAGGCTGGCCTCGAACTCAGAAATCCACCTGCCTCTGCCTCCCAAGTGCTGGGATTAAAGGCGTGCACCACCACCACCCGTAAAAATTTTTTTATTGGATATATTCTATATTTACATTTCATTTCCCTTTTTCTGGTTCCCTGCCCCCCAAAGGTCCCACATGCCCTTTTCCCTCCCCGTGTTCCCCCATCCACTCCTTCCTACTTCCCTGTTCTGGTATTCCCCTACACTGATGTTTTGACCCTTTCCAGCACCAGTGTCCACTCCTTCCTTCTTGTTGGATATCATTTGATATGTGGATTGTGTCTTTGGTGTCCCAAGAGTCTAGGTTAATATCCGCGTATCAGTGAGTGCATACCATGGGTATTCTTTTGAGACTGGGTTACCTCACTTAGTATGATGTTCTCCAGCTCCATCCATTTCTCTAAGAATTTCATGAATTTTTCACCTCACACCAGTCAGAATGGCTAAGATTAAAAACTCAGGAGACATCAGGTGTTGGTGAGGATGTGGAGAAAGAGGAACACTCCTCCACTGCTGGTGGGACTGCAAGCTGGTACAACCACTCTGGAAATCAGTCTGGTGGTTCCTCAGAAAACTGGACATGATACTTCTGGAGGACCCAGCCATACCACTCCTGGGCATATACCCAGAAGATTCCCCAGCATGCAATAAGGATACATGCTCCACTATGTTCATAGCAGCCATATTTATAATAGCCAGAAGCTGGAAAGAACCCAAATGTCACTCAACAGAGGAATGGATACAAAAAATGTGGTATATATACACAATGGAGTACTATTCAGCCATTAGAAACAATGAATTCTGGGTCTTTTTTTTCTTTTTTTTTCTTTTATTTTATTTTCTATATTCTATGTTTACATTCCAAAGGCTTTCCCCTTTCCCAGTTCCCACCCACCATAGTTCCCATAGTTCCTCTCCCCCCCATCTGTTCCCCAATAATTCCCCCTCCCCCCTCGGTTTCTTTACTAAACTGGATGCAATCTTTACAGGCCCAGGGTCCTCTCCTTTCTTCTTCTTGGGAATCATTTGACTTGCTATTTGTGTCTTGAGTATTTAGGGCTTCTGGGCTCATTAATATCCACTTATCAGTGATTGCATTTCATGTGCGTTCTTTTGTGATTGGGTTAATTCACTCAGGATGATATTTTCCAGGTCTAACCATTTACCTACAAATTGCATGAATTCATTATTTTTAATTGCTGAGTAGTATTCCATTGTATAAATATACCACATTTTCTGTATCACTGGATAATTTAACCGTTCTTGCAAAACTAATCAAAATAATTTACTCTCTGCTCTGAATTTTTATCATGGAACTTAATAATTATAGGGGATAATACAAGAGGATAGACACTCCAGATATAGTTATGACTGCAATGGCCATAACATCTCTGCTGACTGTATGAACAATTGTAGCCTTGCTTCCCTCAATAGTAGCAACTGGAAGTTTTCAGAAGGAAAACTACCCCATAGATTCTAGCACACTTTGACATGAAAGGAAGTTAATTTCCAGAAGTTAATTATATTAATATCTCAGAAAGGGTCAAGGAGCAGAGCACTGAATGGCTGAGACCTAGTTCTTGATCAGTGAGCCTGAGAAAAATCAATTTGAGTGCTCTCACGGAACTTGAATTTATGACTGGAACAAGCCTAACGTTTAGATGGTTTCAGCAACAGACTCTTAGACATATTTTCTTAGCTGGTCTAATGGCAGGGGCAGGTCCACAGATAAAACCAGATGAGAACTGAAAGCCCTTCACTTTTGACTCAGCATGGCTTTCTAGCAATTGCACAAGATGGAGTCATTTTGAGAATAGCACTGGTTGTCATCTGTGATGGGTATTTGTCCATTTGACACAACCTGGAATCACCTGGGAAACCAATCTCAGTGAGGGGCTGTCTTCATTAGGCTGTTTCCTGGCCTGCCTGTGACAGACTGGCCGAATGGCTTTGACTCATGTAGAAAGACCACCTGAAAGGGGTGGCACTATTCCTGGTTTGGGGCTTTGGTCTGTGTGGAGTAAAGGAAGCTAGGGGAGAAGGGAGCATGGATATATTACTTCTCTGCTTTTGACTGTGAGCATAATGAGATCATCTGTTTTAACTTCCTGCCTTGACTTACCTGCTGTGATAGACTCTTCCTAGGAATTGTGAGCACAAATAAACCTTTCTCCCCTAAATCGGTTTTGGTCAGGTATTTTATCACAACAGCAGAGCAGAGACTACAACATGATCCCAGAGACTTGCTTTTCTGGGTTGGCTCTCACTGGTCCTCTCTATGAATTCAGTCTGTGCCACCACAGATCCGTGACCACCTTTTTTCCACCCGGCCCATGGAATAATGACTCAGAGGTTTGTTAATTGTTAATAAATGCCTAGGCCTCAGGCTAGGTTGGTTTTCTGACTAACTCTCAACTCCTCACCCCATTTATTTTAACCTGAGCTCAGCCACATGGCTGGTTTCCTCTCCTCAGATTCATTTGTCTGAGTTCAGATGTCTAATCTCCCAGAGTTCCTTTCTCTCTCTACTGGAACTCCCACCTTCTTTTTCCTGCCTTTTGCTAATAGGCCATCAGCTTTTTATTGAAAGGGGATGCTTCCACACTGTACACAAGAGATTCTCCCTACATAGATTAGATCGACTCCATATTATCAACTCCTCAGAGTACAAATACTTCATTGCCTCTGGTTGGTGTCCACCCAGCTCCTCTCCAAGTTTCTCTTTTGACTCTTTACTCTGCTCAACTCCTATCCCACTCCTCTGACTGTAGTTAAACCCACAGTTACAATCTTTACAATCTCTGTGAGTTCCTTCCATTTCTAGTTCTGGGCCTATGTGCCCATTAATGCCCCATGACTCAGGTTTTCCATGGCAACTGTAGATAGTTTCTAACCTGCAGTTTAGTTGTTCATTATTGTAAATGCCACCTAGTAGTAAACTCAGTAGTAAATGCCTCTCCTTCCCACGTGATTTACCCATGTGTCTCTTCTAGAGCCTAATAGTCAGGTTTCTTACACAGCAGGGCTAGACTCCCTACAGTGTGCGAGTGAAACATCCTCTGCCCAGGAGCCCCTGGACACTGGCACTCACAGCTTAGCAGTCACAACGTTCTAGATTCTAGAGGGGAGAAGAAACTCAACTTCTGCTTCAAGCTTCCATTGAGCCTGGGCAGCCAGCTGATGGTGTTCTGGACAGAGTCCAAGCAAAGCCACAGCATAGGAGACCTACCTTATTGACCCCAGTCTACCCCTGAACCCAAGGACATAAAAGAGTCAGATTTTAAAATAATAAACAGCTAAAATGAGGTTTGGTAGCTACCTGCTACTGCCATGGAAAACCCGAGTCACAGGTCATCAATGGGGAGCATGGAGTCAGAGCTAAAACTGGAAGTATCTCAAGAGATTGTGAGCATAAATTTCATCACACTCAGTTGTATTTCCAACAAATAGCACAGTGTCTGTTGTTGTGAAATATCTGATAATAAACAAAGAAAGTCATTACAAATTAAACACCAAATGCTATTAAACATTGGTATCACTGATGTTGGTATTATCAATTGGGACACTAAATTACATATGTTATATATTAATTATCAACATTAAATTAAGCTTTAATATTTAATATTAAAATCAACATCAACTCAGGATAATACATTCAAAAGCCCACTTGATATCAGGAAGAGTGAAAGAAATTCTAAATTAAAGCAGACCTTAGCTGAGGTTTATTTCAAGGATCCAACCAAAATATAGCAGAATATCACTTTCCCAGGAAGCACTCCCAGGAAGCATCTTTTTTATTTTCATTTTCTCCTTTTATTGAAGATAGAATCCTTTTTCATACAGCAGTTCTTTTGGTGATCAGAATTATTTTAGCTCTCCTGCCTGGGTTTTTTATGTTGAAATTGGTATTTGCCATTTCAAGGTCTATGAAGAGCCATGTTAGAATTTTGATGGGGATTACATTGAATATGTAGATTGCTTGTGGAAGGATGGCCATTTTCACTATCCTAACTGATTCATGAGCATGAGAGGCCTTTCCGTCTGATGCCCTTTTCAATTTCTCTCTTCAAACACTCGACATTTTTAATCATACAAGTCTTGGGTTTGCTTGGTTAAAGTTACCCCAAGATGTTTTGTATTACTGGAGGCTATTATGAAAGGTCTTATTTCCCTGATTTATTTCTCAGTCCATTTGTACATAGGGCTACTGATTTTTTTTTTATGAGCTAATCTTGTATCCAACTACTTTGCTGAAAATGTTTATCAGCTATAGGAATTCCTTGGTGGAATTTTTAGGGTCACTTCTGTATACTATTATATCATTTACAATTAACAATATTTTGTCTTCTTCCTTTCAAATTTGTGTTTCTCTGATCTCTTTCAGTGATTTTACTAATATAGCTACAATTTAATTTTTACTGTACTGATTAGATATGAAGACAGTGAACAACCTTGTCTTGTTCCTGACTTTAGCTTCTTTGATTTGCTTTGAGCCTCTCTCCATTTATATTGATGTTGACTACAGGCTTGTTATAAAGTGCCTGTACTTTGTTTAGGTATATTCCTTGTATGCATGATCTTTCAATGACTTTTATCATGAAGGGGTGTTAATTTTGTCACAGGCTTTTTCTGCATCCAATGAGATGATCATGTACTATTTTTCTTTCAGTCTGTTTATATGGTGAATTACATTTCCTAATCTTCATATATTGAACCATCTCTGTGCTCTGAGATAATGAGGTACTTGGTCATGATGGATTATGTTTTTGACATATTCTTGGATTCAGCTTGCAAGTATTTTAGTGAGCATTTTTTAATTTGTTTACAAAGAAAATGGGTCTTTTTCTTTGTTGAGTCTTTATGTGGCTTGGATATCAGGGTAACTGTGGTCTCATAAAATTAATTGGTCAATATTCCTTCTGTTTCTATTTTGTGAAATAATTTGAGGAGTATTGGCACTAGCTTTTCTTTGAAAGACTGATAGAATTCTGTGTCAAAGCCATCTGGTCCTGGACTTTTTTGGTTGGGAGACTTTTAACAACTACTTCTATTTCACTAGAGGTTATGAGTCTATGTAAATTGTTTATCTAATTAACTTTGGTAAATGGTACCCATAAGGAAAATTGTGCATTTCTTTTAGATTTTTGAATTTGGCACAGGTTTTTAAAGCATGTCTTTGCGACTCTGGATTTCCCCAGTGTTTGCTGTTATGTCTTCCATTTTGTTTCTGATTTTGTTAACTTGAATACTCTTTCTTTGCCTTTTAGTTAGTTTGGGTAAGAATTTGTCTGTCTTGATGATTTTCTTTTTTTTTTTTGATTTTTTTTATTGTATATATTCTTTGTTTACATTCCAAAGGCTTTCCCCTTTCCCAGTTCCCCCCCACCATACGTCCCATAAGTCCTCTCCCCCCAACTACTCCCCAATCACCCCCCTACCATTTCTCTGTTCTGGTACTCTCCTACAAAACTGGATCCAATCTTTTCAGGCCCAAGGTCCTCTCATTTCTTCTTCTTGGGAATCATTTGACTTGCTAATTGTGCCTTGAGTATTTAAGGCTTCTGGGCTCATTAATATCTACTTATCAGTGATTGCATTTCATGTGTATTCTTTTGTGATTGGGTTAACTCACTTAGGATGATATTTTCCAGATCTAACCATTTGCCTACAAATTGCATGAATTCATTATTTTTAATTGATGAGTAGTATTCCATTGTGTATATATATATATATATATATATATATATATATATATATATATATATATATATATATATTTTCTGTATCCATTCCTCCTTTGAGGGGCATCTGGGTTCTTTCCAACTTCTGGTTATTATAAACAAGGCTGCTATGAACATAGTGGAGCATGTGTCTTTTATGTATGCAGGGGAATCCTCTGGGTATATGCCCAGGAGTGGTATGCCAGGGTCCTCTGGAAGTGACACTTTATGTTCTTTTTGTTGTTGTTGTTGTTGTTGTTGTTGTTGTTGTTGTTGTTGTTTTTCGAGACAGGGTTTCTCTGTGTAGTCCTGGCTGTCCTGGAACTCACTCTGTAGACCAGGCTGGCCTCGAACTCAGAAATCCGCCTGCCTCTGCCTCCTGAGTGCTGAGATTACAGGCGTGTGCCACCCCGCCCAGCTGAAACAGGTTTTTAAAGCATGTCTTTGCGACTCTGGATTTCCCTAGTGTCTGCTGTCATGTCTTCCATTTTGTTTCTGATTTTGTTAACTTTAATACTCTTTCTCTGCCTTTTAGTTAGTTTGGGTAAGAATTTGTCTGTATTGATGATTTTCATTGATTCTTTGTATTTTTCTCTTTGTTTCTATTTTATTGATTTTAGCTCTCAGTTTATTTCTTGCTATCTACTCCTCCTTGGTGTACCTAATTCTTTTTGTTCTAGAGCTTTCAAGTATGTTATTAAGTTACTAGCATGAGATGTGTCCATTTTTTAAAAATAATCTAGGCACTTCAAGCTATGAACTTACCTCTTAGAACCCCTTTCCATTGTGTCCCCTACATTTGGGTATGTTATGTATTCATTTTCATTGACGTTCTTTCTTTCTTTCTGTCTTGACACATTTTTTGATTCAGTAGAAAGCTTCCCAGCTTCCATGCATTTGTAAGCTTTCTGTTGTTAATACCTAGCTTTAATCTGTGGGTATCTTATAGTATATAAGACATTGTTTCAATTTTCTTATAACTGTTAAGACTTGCTTTGTGTACAAGCATGTGGTCTATTTTGGAGAAAGTTCTCTGAGGTGAAGAAAGGAAGACATATTCTTTTTTGTTTGGGTGAAATGGTTTGTAAATATGTTAGGTCCATTTGGCTTATAACATCTGTTAGGTCCAGTATTTCTCTGTTTAGTTTTTGTCTAGATGACCTGTCCATTGGTGAGAGCGGGTTATTGAAGTCTCCCACCATCAATGTGTGAGGGTCAATATGTCATTTAGCTATAGTAGTGTTTCTTTTACAAACTTGGGAGCCCTTGTGTTTGAGGGCACACATTTTAAGAAGTGAAATGTCATTTTGGTTGATTTTTTTTCTTTAAAAAGTATCTACTCTCCTTCCTATTTCTTTTGCTTGGTTTTAGTTTGATGTCTATTTGTAAACAGTGAAATGGCTATCTATACCAGCTTGCTTCTAAGGTCCTTTGCTTGGAGTATCTTTTTCTTGCTCTTTACCTTGAGATAATGTCTATCCTTGATGTTGAGGTTGTTTCTTAGATGCAGCAGAGAAATGAATCCTAGTTTCACATCCAGTTTGTTAGTCTATGTCTTTTTATTGGGGGAATTGAGATCACTATTATTGAGAGATATTAATGACTAATGATTGTTGATTTCTATTATTTTGTTGTTGTTGATAGTGATGTATGTGAATGTGTATATGAGTGTTTGCTTTTTTTTTAAACTTTTCTGGTGTGAGATTATTTCCGATGTTTTCATGGGTATAATAGTTAACTTCTTTAGGTTAGAGTTTTTCTTCTAGAACTTTCTGTAGGCCTGGATTTGTAGATGGATATTGTTCAAATTTTGCTGTATTGTATAATATATTATTTTTCTCCATCTATGGTGATTGAAAGTTTTGCTAAGTATAGTAGTCTGGGCTCACATCTGTGGCCTCTCAGAGTCTACAAGACATCTACCCATGATTTTCTGGCTTTTAGAGTATCTATTGAGAAGTTGGACATAATTAATAGGTCTGACTTTATATGTTTCTTGTTTTTTTTCCATTGCAGCTTTTAATATTCTTTCTTTGTTCTGTATGTGTAGTGTTCTGATTATTATGTGGTGAGGGGATTTTCTTTTCTGGGTTAATGTATTTGGTGTTCTGTGTGTTTCTTGTACCTTTATAGGACCCTTTTTATTTAGGTTACAAACGTTTTTCTTCTATGATTTTTGTTGAAAATATTTTTTGGGCCTTTGAGCTGGAATTCTTTTCCTTCCTCTATTCCTATTAGTCATAGGTTTGGTCTTTTCATAATATCCTAAATTTCCTGGTTGTTTTGTGTCAGAGGCATTTTAAATTTAACATTCATTTTTTTTTTTTTTTTTTTTTTTTTTGGTTTTTCGAGACAGGGTTTCTCTGTGTAGCCCTAGCTGTCCTGGAACTCACTCTGTAGACCAGGCTGGCCTCGAACTCAGAAATCCGCCTGCCTCTGCCTCCCAAGTGCTGGGATTAAAGGCGTGCGCCATGATGCCTGGCTTAACATTCATTTTTATGTATTCATTTCTTTATTATATCTCATTGTGTGAGATTCTCTTTCCCATTTCTTGTATTCTGTTCATAAAGCTTGCTCCTATATTTTTGAGTTTCTAAATTTTGATTTCTACAATTTTCTCAGTTTGTGTTTTCTTTATTGCTTCTATTTCCATTTTCAGGTCTTGAATGGTTTTATTTGTTTCTATCAGCTGTTTGTTTCTATTTTCTTGGCTTTCTTTAAGGCATTTATTAATTTTGTTTAATTGTTTATGTTTTCCTGAATTTCCTTAAAATTTATTCATTTTCTCTTTAAGGACCTCTATCATCTTCATGTAGTTGGTTTTAATGTCTTCTCCTCATGCCTCACCTATGTTGGAATATTTATAGACTGTTATGTTAAGATTATGCAGATGTATTTCCCTGTTTCTTATTGATTGTGTTTTTACACTAGTGTTTATGGATCTGGGCTTGGGATGGTTATAGGCCTCTGTGCTGGTTTCTGGGTTTGTTTCTGTTGGGTGGGTTTTCTTCCTTGGTTTTTGTTTCCTCTCTGGGTTTATGGCGAATATGATGGCTGTGTGTTGCCTATTTTACTGGCCTGCTCAGCTGATGTGTTCACAGGGAATATCTGATTGTATTGGAGGCTGGGATACTGAAATGAGTTGGGGTAAGCAAAGTTGAGAGAGGAGTTTTATTTTTTAAAATCTGTTGGGATTAGGGTCAAATAGGAAAGGGAGATGTTGCCTGCTACGAAGCTGGTGATGAGACTTGGGGGGGATGGCTTCCTGGAGCTGTAGGAGAAGTGTGATATTGGCCTTCAGCCTATTTGTTGCCCTGGAAGGAGCTTCTGCTGGGTTAGACTGGGGTGCTTGCTGGGGTTGGGGGCTGGGATAAAGAAAGCAAGTCAGGAAGGACTGTGTGATCCACAGGAAATGTAGGCAGGGAGAAAGGAAGGCTGTAGCTGGTTTTCTGGTGCAGAGCTGGGACAGCATCTAGGGAAAAAGAGGAAGCACATCCATTCTTATAGCTCTTCATTTAATCAAACATCAACAATTCGCTTTTAGATATGTACTAAATGTCTCAAAACAGCATGTGTGCTTTGACCGATTTTATGTTAAAAAAAACATCTAGAGCAACTTTCAGCTACAAATATTTCAATGTGGTATTCTCTCTCTCTCTCTCTCTCTCTGTGTGTGTGTGTGTGTGTGTGTTTGTGTGTGTGTGTGTGTGAGTTCTCTGAATCCTAAAGACAGTGTGTGTTAGATTGCCTGGAATTGGAGTTTGAGTATGAGAGATTGACAACCACATGACCTGGTGCTGGGAACTGTACCTGGATCTTCTACAGGAGCCATGAGGGCTCTTAACACTGAGCCATGGCTCCAGCCCTAAGAACTGTGTTTCTAATGCAAACCTAATCATTCCCGTTTGTCTAAAGCATCTGCAGAATTGGTCCTGGGTGGAAATGAAGGAGCCAGATAACACGATGCTTCACGCAGGTTCTGGCTTCCTTGTCTCAGCTCACCAGCACAGGCATATCATATACAGTGAGGCTCTGTCTGACTTTTCATGACAACTCTAAGGATTGGTCCTTATCATCTTATTTTAAAGATGAAAAAAATGGGAGAGTTTGCAAAAAGTAATTCAGCACAAATAACCAACCATGAAGCAATAATGCCATTGGCTACTTGAATCCAAAGCTTTAGTCATCTTTCTTGATGTCCTGGCTGAATCAAGAATCCTCCTACTCCAGTTAAAGGTCCTTCAGTTTGGGGCAAGCCTCTTAAACTGTCTGGGATGCTGGTGTCTTCTTTTATGAAATTCCCAGAATAAGGTACATAGCTTTTGTAAAGGTTTCAAGGATTAGCTAATGCAGAGTAGAACGTTTGGAGGGGAGCCTGACATGCACCAAACTCTGTAAATCCCTGGAACTCCTACTTTAAAAATAAGGAAAGGTGTTTAACATGAGGAGATTGGGCCTAAGCCATGGAGTTATAAATCTAGATAAGGATGGCATACCACACCTCTAACTAATATCCTTAAGGGAGAAAAATAAGATAGAAAACATGGTGCTAACTCAGGATAGCACTTGATAAATAAATGTGTGTGTGCGTGCACGTGTGGTGTGTGTCATATACCAAGTCTTAGTTTTCTAAAGCCATTGCAAACATTACTTTATATTTCTCATCAAGATAAAAGCCAAGTACGGAAACAATGAGCTGCTTCACCTGAAGAGCTTTACTGACTTCCTCTAATTAGCAATGCTAGCTCTGTCCATGCAGTAGGAGGAAGAGAACAGGTGTCAAGAAGGCAGGGGAGGGACACGGTGATATACACTCTTCTTATTAGATTCTAGCCGCATCTGCCCAGCTCGAAGGTTATACTTGGTATGTTGATCTTCAAGATTCCCCATCTGGTGTGACACATCAGTGTGGTCCAGCAGGGAAGGTGAGGCAGTAGTGACAGCGATGCAGATCTCCATGGTCACCAGAGAGTGGCAGAACTCCTTCCAAACTTGTTCAATGGCTGATGCAGGTGAGGCCGGCCATGCCACAGAGATGCTTCAGCTGCTCTTTTGTGCTGGTTTCTTCTTCAACTCCTTATTTCCCTAAGAGCATGCCTCCTCCTAATCTGTCCTTCCTGAGTCCCATTTCATCAGAGGCAACTTTTTGGCCTAATTTGGCTAGTTAGCTTCTGTGGAAAAGCCAGTAGCTTCTGACAGGTTACCCCCCTTGGGCTGTACACACCTAATACAGTAACCAAGACATGTTTAGGCTTTCATTATTTGCTCATCAAATAGCTAATAGACACCTATTATGTTTTCAGGTACTGACTGACAAAATTGCAGTGTGCACTTGTTAAGAACTGCCCAGTGCCCTGAACTCTAAGGCAGCCACTTCCTTCCACACCAAGAGTATGCACATCAGAGTCTCCTTGGTCAACTTCATCTTATGAACTTCCAATCCTGCCCCCTCTTGTCTTTTACTTTTTATTATTTATTCTTCATTACCTGGCACAGGACAGATAGCTGTATTGAAGATTTATTGATCTCTTAGAAGAATATTGGAGCATTTTTAGCTGCAGCACAATCTGATCACTGCTTATCATTTTCTCTTTCTTCAGGGGTGGGGGAATAATTTAATTATCAATCTCTAGTTTTACGTTTTTGTATTTTTTTAATTTCTTTTCTATCCATACCAACTTGTGGCAGTAATTTGAGGCTGTTGGAGATTTGTGGTAGGAACACTGAAATGTCAGTATCTAAACTGATAATAAGAATCCAGATGAGGGTCTGTGGGTATTGTGCAGGAGTAACATGGCATATACTAGAACTTGAGTTTAATCCCCACCCTTCTGTTCAAAAGAGAAGAGCGGTGAAACCTCGCCTGCAGGAACAGGACTGGCATCATGAGATGGACCCTCATCTGGAAGGGGAGTCTGACTGTCTCATCCTCCTAGGTTCTCCTTGTGGGAGCAAAAGACATGGTAATTTAAAAATATTTATTATAATTTATTTAAAAATATTTATTACATGCATTAAGAAGCCCTCTTTTTCTGCAAGTTAACAGAACAATACACACACATGTGTTGTGTATATATATACACATACAGACACACACACACACACACACACACACACACGCACGCATCACACACACACACACACACACACACACACGCATGCATATATATATGCGTGCGTGTGTGTGTGTGTGTGTGTGTGTGTGTGTGTTACCTGCTCTTAGTCCTTTCCTCTCCTTCTAAACCCCTACTCTGTCCCAGCTCATCTCCCTCCTCCTCTTATGACTATTTTGTTTTTTACCAGTTGACTTTAGTTAAGGCTGCTTGCATGTGAGTATCACTGGTGGCTACAGCATTGAAGAACATGTGACCCCCTCCTCTGACAATCATTAACTATCAATTGCTACTTAGAAAAGTGTGGGGCCTCATAGGCAACGGCCAGAGGCATTTTGGGTTGTCATGGAGCCTGAAGTGGCTGCTGACATTTAGTGCCAGGGCCTAGGACCCCACAGAGCTCCCCTCATGCTTTTCTTTTTATTTTATTGGATATATTCTATATTTACAATTCATTTCCCTTTTTCTGGTTCCCCACCCACCAAAGGTCCCACATGCCCTTTTCCCTCCCCCTGCTCCTTCTTCCACCCCTTCCCTCTTCCCTGTTCTGGTATTCCCCTACACTGATGCTTTGATCCTTTCCAGCACCAGTGTCCTCTCCTTTTTTCTTGTCAGACATCATTTGGTATGTGAATTGTGTCTTTGGTGCTTTTCTTAAGGGAAGAACCCCACTAGAGGGGTTCAGCCATTTCCAGAGCTGGGAGACAGATCCTAAAGCTCTGATTCAGAGTTTGCTCCTCCTCTTTTCGGGTTGGAAATTCTCATACTCTTCAGATGTCATTTCTCACATTTTGGATCCTTACATGGGAGTGGCTTTCCGTGATACCTGTAAAATCACATAGGAATCAAAATCAGTGGATCATCAACTGAAGGGAGGAGGAAGTTATGCTGTTGTCTTTCCCCTCGCCAAAAAAGAAAAGAAGGGAGGGGTGAGACAAAGATTTCATCACATACATTACTTAATCTAGTTAGCTCTAGGTTGTCTTAGAAATTCAAGCCTAGATCCAAATGTCTGAATCACAGTGTACACACACACACACACACACACACACACACACACACACAGAGAGAGAGAGAGAGAGAGAGAGAGAGAGAGAGAGAGAGAGAGAGAGGAATGTATAGGCAGTTCTTAGTTCAAGTATGACACTATAACTGCACTGTGTGCTAGGTGTTGTGTCAGATTCAAGACATTACAAAAGATACAACGTTAAGAAAGTAGTCCTAGACTCTCCCCACAAAAGGAAAACTACACCCCAGAAGAAGCAAGATAGAAACCTCCTCTCATCAAACACAAAAGAAGATAACCACTCAAATATAAAAAATAATTTCAAAAATGCCAGGAAGTAATAGTTACTATTCCTTAATATCTCTTAACATCAATGGACTCAATTCTCCAATAAAAAGACATAGACTAACAGACTAGATACGGAAACAGGACCCTGTATTTTGCTGCATACAGGAAACACATCTCAGTGTCAAAGACAAACACTACCTTAGAGTAAAAGGCTGGAAGACAATTTTACAAGCAAATGGTCTCAGGAAACAAGCTGGAGTAGTCACTCTAATATCGGATAAAATTGACTTTAGACCTAAAGTCATCAAAAGAGAAACTGAAGGTTACTACTTGCTGGTCAAAGGAAAAATCCACCAAGAAGAACTCTCAATACTGAACATCTATACTCCAAATGCAAGGGCACCCTCATTCGTGAAAGAAACTTTACTAAAGCTTGAAGCACACATTACACCTAACACAATAATTGTGGGTGACTTCAACACTCCACTATCCTCAATGGACCAATCAGGAAACCAGAAACTAAACAGGGACACAGTGAAACTAATTGAAGCTTTGGACCAATTAGATTTAACAGATAAATATATATATATATATATATGTATATATATATATATATATATATACATATATATATATATATATATATATATATATATAAGCATTTCATCCTTAAGCAAAAGAATATGCCCTTTTCTCAACACTGCACAGTACCTTCTCCAAAATCGATCATATAGTTGGTCACAAGACAGACCTCAACAAATACAAGAAGATCGAATTAATCCCATGTCTCCTATCAGATCACCATGGAGTAAGAGTGGTCTTCAAAAGCAAGAAAAACAACAGAAAATCCTCATACACATGGAAACTGAACAATATTCTACCCAATGACACCTTGGTCAAGGAAGAAATAAAGAAAGAAATCAAAGACTTTTTAGAATTTAATGAAAATGAAGGCAAAACATACCCAAATCTATGGGACACAATGAAAGCAGTGCTAAGAGGAAAACTCATAGCCCTGAGTGCCTCCAAAAAGAAACAGGAGAGAGCATATACTAGCAGATTAACGGCACACCTGAAAGCCCTGGAACAAAAAGAAGCTAATTCACCCAGGAGGAGTAGAAGACAGGACATCATCAAACTAAGGGCTGAAATCAATCAAATAGAAACAAAGAGAACCATACAAAGAATCAACAAAACCAGGAGCTGGTTCTTTGAGAAAATCAACTAGATAAACCCTTAGCCAGACTAACCAAAGGGCACAGGGGCAGTATTCAAATTAATAAAATTAGAAATGAAAAGGAGGATATAACAACAGAGACTGAGGAAATTCAAAAGATCATCAGATCCTATTACAGAGTCTCCAAAAACTGGAGAATCTGGAGGAAATGGACAATTTCCTAGACAGATACCAAATACCAAAATTAAATCAGGATCAATTAGATCAGCTAAACAGTCCCATAACCCTTAGGGAAATAGAAGGCGTTAAATACATGACAAAAAACAGAAGTCCAACAGCAATGGTGGGGGTCAGGATGGAATGCAGATAGAGGTTGATATGTTTATAAAAAGTTAAGTATAAGATATATTCTATGGGGGTGTGGTAAAGCGTGGGGGAAGGGGGTGCCTCAGCGAGCCCATGCCAAAGCATCCCTTCCCCCTGAGCGACCAGCCACAAGAAGGTATAGTATAGAATAAAGTTTATTCAGGGCATGGGGAGTGGAGTTAACTGGTTAGTAGAGGCAAAGAAAGGCAGAGAGAAAGAGAGAGTAGAGAAGCAGAGGCCATGAGCATGTGGAGAGAGGGGGAAGAGAAGGGGAGAGAGGGAACAAGAGAGCAAGAGGCAAGAGAGAGAGGAGGGGCAAGAAGCCCCTTTTATAGTGGGCCAGGCCCACCTGGCTGTTGTCAGGTAACTGTGGGGAGGAGCATACATGGCTGTTGCCAGGTAATTGTGGGGTGGAGTTTAGATAGAATGCTAACAGTTCCTGTTATCTGTATCATGGCCATCAGAAGCTCCTGGGTGGGACATTTCAGGTGAGAATTGAAGTGATCCAGGGGCCATAAGAAGGAGGTGGTGTCACACAAATGAGACATTCACTTTTCCCAAGGAAAGAAGAGAATCCACAAAGTTTGGGTGTAAAAGGCAATGTGTTGCATCTATGAAGAAGCCCGTGGTATAATTTGACAGAAACATTCACTCACACGCAATGAACTTTACAAAATGGGAACTCAGGAGACAAGAGAAGGAAGGGGAGGCCTGGGCAAAAAGACCTCATAGGACAGAACAGGAGTTTAAGTTTTATCTCAAGAGATAAATAACTAATAAATAAATAAGTATTAAATGGTCTTAAGAAAAAGACAGGTGATTGGGATATTGGAATAAATTACTGGCATCTGGAGATGAGGGCTTTAACATATTATGTTCACTTGCTGCAAACCACGTGCTTGACTGGGCGGTTAAACAGTATCACATGTATCTCAAATAATCTGGCAATTACACTCTTACTCTGAACTGGATTTGACTGAGAGTCTCTCTTCCCTTCCTCACCTTATAACAAGCCCTTATTCCCACCCACCTCAGCAACTCTGAAAAGCCTTATCATTCCCATAAATGGAAAACTGGTAGAATAATCTACTACTTAGAACTTTTTAAGTATCAAGCCACAGTTGTTATTGTGGCTATTGCTGCTGTTATTTGAGACAGGGTCCCACAGGAGAAATGCTAAATAAGAATTTCTGCTTTAAAGGAGGTGGGCGATGCTTTGACAGAGTAATAGTTGACAACCAGGGTTCAAAGGGTGGGTGGAAGTGAGGAAGAGTAGGTGAAGATGAATCACTGCTGTGTATATGCTTTGAATAGGCCATATGTTCATCATGGGACAGTGATAGATTACAATGGGAATATAGACATTACCAATGTGAAGTTATCTAGCATTGAGACGTTCATCCATCCAGGGTAAATATTGGATAGTTACATGGCTTTGAAATTGGATGAAGATCTAAATCAGGAGGAGTATGCCATTTGGAAAGGTAGATTTGAAATAGGAAGTTGGAAATGAATAATGTTATACATACAAATGGCCCCTAGAATCATCATATTCCAAATGAGTTTTCAGAAACAAAGACTATTTTGGTACTGTGAAGTTACAGTGCATGAAAAATTTTTATAACAAGTAGATCATTGTTATAAAAATTCCAAAAGTAATTTCAGCACATAAAGGTTTATTCTTGCTTACATTTCCATTGGATCATTCCTAGACAGGGAGGTCAGGGCAGGAGGTGGGGAAGGAATCACAGCAGGCACATGAGGCAGCTGGTCACATGATATCCACAGTCAGGAAGCAGACGGTGAACAGGAAGTGGGAGTTATGCTAAAATCCATCAAGGCCCACCCCTAGTGTCCACTTCCTTCAGCAAGGCTCTACCCCCTGAAGGTTCTATAACCTTCCTAAATAGAGTCACCAGCTGGTAACCCACTGTTCAAACACACAAGCCTGTATGGGACATTTTATCTTGAAACAGTGACAATTGTTGACTGAGACATGAACTGTGCTTCAAAGAAGTGCCTTCAGTAATGATCCTTGTTGCCATGTTAAACATTCTAAGTATGGTTCAAAGCACACGGCAAACAGGATGGGATCAAATATTAGCTGATGTCCATTGTGAATATTTCAATGCATTCATTGTGGAGGTTAAGGAGGTAAATCTTGAGAGTGTAGGTATCTCTGGAGAAATTGCTTATTCTAAATCTCAACCAGGAAATATATGCAATGTGCAGAAATATCCTGCAATATTGAAAGGTGAACAGGCCATTAGATGAGAGTCCCTCCACATGTCATACAAGGAATCAAACCAAGTGAAGAGATAAGAATGAAAACGTGATGCAAATTGACTTTGTCAACCTGGATCAGACTTCAGGAAATCTAATAACAGTTTATTCTCAATGTGTTCGATCCCAGCATAATTTGGAAAAAAGGTTTCCTGGTGTGATACTTGTACAAGGAAATGAGACCCAACTCAGGGTACATGTCACTTCTTTCAAGAAGATATTCTAGAGAAATTCTACCTGTACTAGCCTGTCTTAGTTAGGGTTTTACTGCTGTGAACAGACACCATGACCAATGCAAGTTTTATAAAAGACAACTTTTAATTGGGGCTGGCTTACAGGCTCAGAGGTTCAGTCTATTGTCATCAAGGCAAAAACATAGCAACATCCAGGCAGATATGGTGCAGGAGGAGCTGAGAGTCTATCTCTTCATCTGAAGGCGGCTAGTGGAAGACTGACTTCCAGGCAACTAGGGTGAAGGTCTTAAACCCACATCCACAGTGACACACCTACTCCAACAAGGCCACACCTCCTAATAGTGCCACTCCCTGGGAAAAGCATATACAAACCATAACATTCCACTCCCTGGCCCCCTTAGGCTTGTTCAAACATTAGTCTATGGGGGGCCATACTTAAACATAGCATAATTCAAAATACATTTAGTCCAACTTCAAAAGTCCCTGTAGTCTATAGCAGTCTCAACAGTGTTAAAAGTCCAAAGTTCAAAGTCTCTTTTGAGATTCATCCAATCACTTAAATGTGATCCTCCAAGCAAGACAGGAAATCAGCTGGGCAAAGTCAAAACTCTTCATCTCCACTTCTGATGGCAAAGCAGTCTTCAGATATCCAACTCCTTTTTCATCTTTGTTGGATTCGACAAGGTTCTTTCTCCTGGGCTTGTTCCACTCCCTGTTAGCAGCTTTCCTTGGCAGGCATCTTGTGGCTCTGGCATCTTTAACATCTTGGGTACCCCAAGTCAATTTCAGCTTCACAGCTTCTTGTTCCAATGTCTGAGATCCACAATGATCTTCTGTATATCTCCAAAGAGTTGGTGTCACTTCTCCAGCTCTGCCCTCTGTAGCACTCTATGTTCAGATTGATCCACTCACTGCCACTGCTGTTCTTGGTGGTCATCCCATGGTACTGGCATCTCTAATATGCTAGGGTCTTCCACTGCAACTATGCTTCACCAAAGCCTCTCATAGGCTCTCTTCATGGTACCAAGTCTCAACTCCTTTGCATGACCCCTTCAATCCTGGGCTGTCAATTACAACTGAGGGTACACTTTCATCAATGGCCTTCCATGGCCTCTCACAGTACCAAGCCTCAGCTGTTCTTCATGATGCCTTCATGCCTTCAAAACCAGTACCACCTGGATGATTCTTACACATCACCAAGTACAGCTGCAGCATGAGGAACACTTGGCTATCTCTGGAATGCAGCTTCTTTGTGCTCTCAGAAAACACTTCCCATATTTCACCTCAGTGATGCTGGTTTTTTCTTAATCACCACTAATTTCTTAGCTCCAGCTAACCAGCATCAATTGTCCCAGTAGTCTCCTTCTCCTCTTAAATATAAAGCCAGAGACACATGGCTGAAGCTGCTGAGTTCTGCTGCTTGCAGGAGCTGGAACATTGGCCCCCTTTTTCTATTACATTATCACTAGCTTCCTTTTTCCTAGTTCCTTCACTGCCTAAGTTGGCTGTCCTGAATCTTGCTCCTTAGACTGACTTTGAACTCAAGAGATCTGCATGCCTGTCTCCTAAGCACTGGAATTAAAGGTATGGTCTACCAAGCCTGGATTAAAGTTTTTCTTCACCTAGAATTTGCTCTGTTCTAGGCTGGCCTTGAACTCAGAGATCTGCTTATCTTTGCCTCCTGGGATTAAAGGCTTGTACTACCAAGCCTGGACCTAAATTTAGCTGGGGAGAATCTTGCCCCAAGGTCACCACTCCTTTAATTCAGTTTAAATCCTTGAATTCAGCTCCATTTCACTTCCTGGAGTCCCTTTAATACTCAAACTATATATTTTGTTCTTTTCCTTTCTTAGCTTGTTATGTTTGTTCAAAATTCTCTTTATCAGGCTTAACCAGAGAACAAAGTCTTTGTTGGGCTTCTTTGAGACTTCCTTTGCAGATGCAATTAATATAAATCTCTTTACCTTAGTCCTGGACAGTCTCTTCAGACAATGGCAAAAAGCAGCTGTGTTCTTCACCAAAACATCACAAAAACAGTCTCTCAGCCACATATTAAAGTTCTTCTCCATTGAAACCTCTTGGGCCGTCAGGCCTACACAGTTCAAATGTCCCTCAGCACCACTGTCTTCCATATTCCTACTAGTCTGGCCCATTAAGCCCCACTTAAAGCATTCCATGGCTTTACAAATCCAAAGTCCCAAAATCCACATTCTTCCAAACAAAAGCATGGTCAGGCCTATCACAGCAATACCCCACTCCCTGGTACCAATTTCTGTCTTAGTTATGGTTTTACTGCTGTGAAAAGACACCATGACCAATGCAAGTTTTATAAAAGACAACATTTAATTGGGGCTGGCTTACAGGCTCAGAGGTTCAGTCCATTGTCATCAAGGCAGAAACATGGCAGCATCCAGGCAGATGTGGTGCAGGAGGAGCTGAGAGTTTATCTCTTCATCTGAAGGCAGCTTGTGGAAGACTGACTTCCAGGCAACTAGGGTGAAGGTCTTAAACCCACACCCACAGTGACACACCTACTCCAACAAGGCCACACCTCCTAATAGTGCCACTCCCTGGGAAAAGCATATACAAACCATAACATAGCCCAAGAGCCTAAGGGCCTGGCCTGGTCCCAGTCATACAGATAGCATAGGGTCATTTGGGTTATTAACCACTTCTGGTCCTGGTTGTGTGAGCTTGGGGAAGCCTCTTACTTTAAGGGTCATTTAGATTATTAGTTATTTCCAGTCCTGCTTGTGGGAGCTTGATATGGCCTGGCTCAACAGATAACGTAGATCACCCCACCATTAATCACTTCCAACTCCAATTCTCAGCTTTCTGGGTGGAAGAACAGGTTCTTTACCTTTCGCATTGGAAAGACAAGCCTGTGTGTTTAACATTCCGGGTTTCTCTGGAAATCTGTGGGCAAGGACCTTCATGCTATGTTCCCAACAATTAGAGACAACTAGGTAAATGTCCTTTTAACAAGGGGATAATCACCCATTTGAAGGGAAGTGAACTGGCCAAAGATGAGATAGGCTTAGCCAGGAAAAAGAAAAGCAATGATAATGGACTGAGACAGTATAGATATATACTAAAGCAGAACAATTCCTAATGACACTTACCTACACAATCTCTCATTAGTCACCTTTGGGAGGTGCTATAGAGTCATCATTGATTCTGAAACTAGTAAATTAAGTGATACAATCTTATACAATTAGCAATACAAGTTACCAGGTTGTAAATTCAGAAGAGATATTAATTTTCAGTAAATATATACAGCAACTACTGCAAAACTAGCACTCCACCACCTAACTTCTGAAGAATTAATACACTGGGGCCACAGTCATCCATAACTATTAAAATCATTAAGTGAGTTGCTGATAAATTTAAAACACCAGATCAGGCTAGTCACAGCAAACCAGTCTCCTAGTCTTTAAAACATATACAGAATGTAAAACCTTAGAACTACATATTATGTGTCTATTAACAGAAATACAGTACAGAATAGCAATCTGCAGAATAGCAATCTCAAAAGTCTTAGCTGAATCTGATTAATTATCTAGTTTTACAGATAATATAAGACCCAGAAGAAAGCAGAAAACCTAGAATAGGAATCAAGCAGCAGATTTCAGAATGAGAATCCATAGCGTTATCCCAACATCCTCCTTTGCTCCACTGAAGAAGTAACAACAGCACAAAGAGATTTATAGACTAAGATGCGAGTAAGACTTTCAGGTACAGCTCCAATGTGCACGCTAAGGTTAGTCAGAAGAGAGCTGGAGAACCTCTGTAAACATTACCAAAGCAGAGTTCAAGGCAAGGAGAATTAGAGTAGATAGTAGGATATTGGTATGTATGTATATGCATCCTTATACATACACAACCAACACAGAGTATCAAAATATATAAGGTAAAAGCTGACAAAAGTGACAAGGATAAATGGATAAAGCTTTCACCATTCTTGGAGATCTGAAGGAATCCTCTTTCAGGAATTTATCAATCCATCTGGGGAAATAAAAAAAATGTGTGTGTGTGTGTGTGTGTGTAAATGAACTGACAAATACTACCAATCAAGTGTGCCTAATTTCCTTTTAGAGAATGTTTCATTAAACTATAGCAGAATAAATATTCTGAAGCTCACATTGGGCAGTCACAAAGATTGACCATGTTGGATGCAATAAGCTACACATTAAAAACTTTAAACTATATAAAATAAAAATTATAATATCAAAGCCACATAGAATTAAACAAGACAATATCTCACTGAAATAGCTGTAGATTGATCCCAACATGCTCGGTAATATGTGCTTAGTAAAAAGTTTCAAAATGAAAATATTTCAAAGTAAATGAAAATACAACTTGTTGATTTTGTGTAATGCAGTGAAAACATGGCTTAGAGAGAAATATATGCAGAAGAATGCAAATTGACCCACTCTTATCTCCTTGCACTAAGATCAACTCCAAGTGGATCAAGGACCTCCACATAAAACCAGACACACTGAAACTATTAGAAAAGAAACTTGGGAAGACCCTGGAGGACATAGGCACAGGAGGAAAGTTCCTGAACAGAACACCAATAGCTTATGCACTAAGATCAAGAATTGACAAATGGGACCTCATAAAATTACAAAGTTTCTGCAAGGCAAAGGACACTGTCAGAAGGACAAAACGACAACCAACAAAGTGGGAAAAGATCTTCACCAACCCCACATCCGACAGAGGGCTAATATCCAATATATACAAAGAACTCAAGAAGTTAGACCCCAAAGAACCAAATAACCCTATCAAAAAATGGGGTACATAGCTAAACAAAGAATTTTCACCAGAAGAAATTCGAATGGCTGAGAAACACCTTAAGAGATGTTCAACATCATTAGTCATCAGAGAAATGCAAATCAAAACAACCCTGAGATTCCACCTCACACCAGTCAGAATGGCTAAGATTAAAAACTCAAGAGACAACAAATGCTGGCGAGGATGTGGAGAAAGAGGAACACTCCTCCACTGTTGGTGGGATTGCAAAATGGTAAAACCGCTCTGGAAATCAGTGTGGCGGTTCCTCAGAAAATTGGGCATGTCCCTTCCAGAGGACCCTGGCATACCACTCCTGGGCATATACCCAGAGGATTCCCCTGTATACAATAAAGACACATGCTCCACTATGTTTATAACAGCCTTGTTTATAATAGCCAGAAATTGGAAGGAGCCCAAATATCCCTCAAGGAGGAATGGATACAGAAAATGTGGTATATTTATACAATGGAATACTGCTCAGCAATTAAAAATAATGAATTCATGCAATTTGTAGGTAAATGGTTAGACCTGGAAAATATCATCCTGAGTGAGCTAACCCAATCACAAAAGAATATACATGAAATGCAATCACTGATAAGTGGATATTAATGAGCCCAGAAGCCCTAAATACTCAAGGCACAATTAGCAAGTCAAATGATTCCCAAGAAGAAAGGAGAGGACCCTGGGCCTGGAAAGATTGGATCCAGTTTTGTAGAGAAACCGTGGGGGGAGGGGGAATGATTGGGGAATAGTTGGGGGGAAGAGGAACTATGGGACATAGGGAGGGGGGAACTGGGAAAGGGGAAAGCCTTTGGAATGTAAACATAGAATATAGAAAATAAAAATTAAAAAAAATAAGAAGTTCTAAAAACTCAAAAGAACTAGAAATGGACACCCTAAATAGGGTGTTGTTTATTAAATAAATAAGTGAAGAACTAATAACCTTCAAAACAACACATCAGCTCAGTTGGTTTCATATATAAGTGAATTCAACTAAATATTTAAGAAAAACTGATGGCAGGGACACTGTCCAGCCTCAGAAAGATGAAACACTGGGAACAGTTCCTAGCTAATTCTCACAGTCTGTTATATTATCTCAACATTGAAGCAAGAGAAAGACAAAGAGAACCAACAGCTAATTTCATAATTGTAGCTGCAAAAAAATCCCCAACAAACAGCAGTTCAACACAAGAATATATAAAAAGGTTCACTCTGACCATACAGAAGGTACTTCAGAGATGTGCGTCCGGGACTATCACAGAATGTCCATTAGTGTAGCAACTGCTTCAGCAGTCTAGAAAATAAGTGATTCTGTTAAAGATGCCAAGCATTTGGCTAAGTTCCATTTTTATTCATAACAAACTATCCATAGGCAGTTTAGACTGGTTTCTGAACATGGGATAAAACATTTTATAAACCTATGGTTCGTCCCATATTTTTTGGAGAGAAATTGTTTTCCACCTAAAGGAAGGATGAAAGCTCTTATATAATCTTTTAGGCATTCTTATTTGATACTGTACTAAAGGTCACAGAGAATGAAATAACATAAGAAAATTCAACAAAAGATATACACACTAGATAAAGATAGATATAATTATTTTAATATTCATGTGAAATGATGCTCTGTCTTTCAAAACCTGAATGAATTGATTAAAAAAACAAAACTAAAAACTGATAACATCAAGGGCATGGGATATAAGAGCAATATAAGAAAGTCTGTTGCTTTTCTATGTATGAACAACAAAACACAAAACTTTAAAATGGCATAGAATAATGCCATTTTTTAAAAGATTTATTTATTCATTTTGTGTATATGAGTACATTGCTGCTCTCTTCAGACACACCAGAAGAGGACATAAGGATCCCATTACAGATGGTTGTGAGCCACCATGTGGTTGTTGGGAATTGAACTCAGGACCTCTGGAAGAGCAGTCAGTGCTCTTAACTGCTGAGCCATCTCTCCAGCCCAAATAATGCCATTTCTATTAGTGTCAAAAATATTAAAGTACTTGGATTTCCCCTAACAAAATAAATAGAAAACATACATAAAGAAAGCAAAAGCTTTCATGGAACAAATAAAAAGATATGCAAATAAATAGATATTCCATATTTATGAGCAGGGAGAGTCAATATTGTCGCTTTCAGCACTCTTCCAAGTAAAATACTAGCAACTTGTTTTGCAATTACCAATAAACCGGTCTTAAAGATCCAAAAGAGTTACCTCAGTACTGAGTCAGAGCATACAGTGATTGTGATATAGTGGACTGCTAGTGAGCAGGTAAACAGAAGGAGAACCCAGAAACAGAGCCCCACTAATATTGTCAACTTGTCTTTGCAGAGTATCAAAGATGGCTCCAACAAGCATGGAGTGAATCCTCAACAAATATGTCTAGTATAGACGGACAGGGGTGGGGGGGACAGTTAAAAGTCCAGACACAAGCTTATATCTTCTGCAAGAGTAATAACAACAACAACACAAAAAGATTCATGGGGCTAAAGATAAAACACAAAATTAAAACGCAGCTACAAGGTGAGAAAATTCACCTTTGACTTTGATGACTTTCAATATGACATTGTCCATGAAAATACTGAATAAACTGCACTTCATTAAAACCAAAACTCCTGGGGCTGATGGATGGTGCAGCAGTTAAGAGAACCTGTGCATCTATCACAGGACTAGATCACAACACAACCCTGTGTAGATGGCTTAAAAACTGCAACTCTTTGCTCGTTTAAACTGGGTTAAAAAGAAAAAAAAAAGGAATAGGTACTTTAACCATAATCACCCCAACTGACTACAACCAAGACTGACACAACCTTGCTCTGTAGGTGAGAGATTGCTACACACAGCGATCAATAAGGACAAAGGAATATTATTCATTGGTAAGAGGATGTAACAATCAGGTAATGAGAAAAAATGACAGACAGAATATGAATACTTATTCCTAAGTACAAGAAGCCTAGTTGAGGGTCCAGGCAGGTGCATAGTAGATGGGACGCTTGCCCTGAGAAGGAGGTAGAGGCTGATCTGAGTCTGACAGAGAGAGGGTGATAATAACGATGGGCAGGCACCTGGAAGCTAGGAGAGGCAAGGTGGACTGCGTCTCCAGATGCAGCCAAGTTTGCTCCACCCCCCAACCCCCTAGCCAAGCTGATTTCAAATTTCTTTCTTATAATGAGAGAATACATTTGTGTTTTATCTACTGTTGAGTTTGTGCTAAGTGTGAGTGACGGTCTCAGAGATCCTTGAGGAGGGTCCCACTTGATCCATATGTACTCGGATTATCCAATACGTTCTTTCTTTCTTGAGGCAGGCCACACCCTGGCTTCTTGTATTTCTATGGAGCTGTGATTACATCCCTGACATTCAGAATGATACAAATTAAACACGTGAAGAGTGACTTTTAGTACAGTCAACAATTAACCCGGCTAGGCACAAACTGTGTAGTCTGGGACCCTGTCCTGAACAGCTGACAGTTTTCTTCAGATGTTTGGTTTACTACCAGTGCTTTAGTGGTTCCTCTCTGGACCTTTTCCATGGGTTGGAGTTGATCACCAGTCAACATTTTACCCAGATAATGATCACATACTTGGGAAAAGTCACCGCCTATGTGACTCCTTCCCTTCCAGGCTGTCCTGCTACTCTCTGAGTGTTGAAACCTGACATTTTCTGCTTCAAAGCCGGAGGGGCTCACTGTCCTTGTCTGCTATGTAAATGAGTGATTGATCCCCCAGGCAAGGAGATAACATGCCCTCAATAAGACTAAGTGCAATTCCTGCTTTTACAGTGTAGATGATCATCTAGTTTCTACTATTTGCTGATTTTCAGGAAGTTTCCTTAAACATTTTCAAACTGTAATCTGAGGGTAGCTTCATTTACCCAATGGCTACCCACCATTGTCTGAAAGAGGTTGGATATGACTCAACTGGGAACTGTCCATGAGTCCTTACTTTCTATTCTATATATACTTGTTATTGAACTGTTTTTAAAAATATCTTTATAGCATTAATTTGTTTATTCTTTATAACTATGCGACTAGTTCTTATCATTCCTGTTTGTCAGTCCCAAAACAGCTGAAATTGAAACATCAGATCTAATTAACGAACCCAGATCCCAACTTTTGTTCTTTAAAAACAAAGCAAAATAGGGGTTGATGTGATAATCCCGGAGCGCTTCTGGTGATGCCGTATATCTTGGTTTACAGTCGATGTGAGAGGACCGGATGGCACAGATTCAGAAGGAGACACCTGCTCGTGTACTTCCTGTGACTCTCCGTGCACGTGGGACCTTGGCTGAGCCTACCTCTAACTAGTTTCAGGTTTTTCTTCCAAACAGCAGGATGTTTTTCCACAACAGAGAAGGAAACCCTCTTCCCACTGTGCAGTTCCTCCATGTCTCCACTTGAGGGGGAAGCAGTACTAGACATCCTTATTCTTAGCTCAGAAAAAGAAACTTCTTTTCTGATGATTTCAAACTCTTCTTTGGAGGAAATAAAGGTTATTTGTAAAGGAATGGAGAAATAAACAAATCCTGTAAGGTGCTTCCATTGGAAACACTGTTCGACTCTCTTGGCTGCCTGACATTTAAGCTTTTGGCTTTTTTTTTTTTTTTAAGAGTTTATATTCTTTTGCATGATTTTTTTGTCTTTTTCTTTGAGAAGAGCTTTTCCTTGTGTCTCAGCTCCTCCTCCCCCCTTTCTCTCCCTCTTCTTTATCTTCTCTCCTTCCCTTCTCCCCTCCTCCTTCCTCTTTCCCCTCTCCCTCCCTTCTCCCTCTTCCTTCCCCTCCTCTCTTCTCTGCTCTCCTCCTCTTTCTCTTCCTCCAAGAGTTTCTCATATGAGGACTTTATTTGGATCCTTTCTCCCTCTAACTCCTTCCTCCTCTTCAGGCTGCTGATGTTTTCATGGCACAGGTGAGTTGTGAGGATTTCTGCTTAAGGTCCTATGAAGGCTTCATCCTCTTTCAAAAAGAGTTTCTAAGCTCTGATGTCAGTCTAGAAGGTTCCTTTTCATCAGCAGACCTCAGTTACCTCACACAGACTTCTCCATCCACATCCTCGGCCTGCACCTTCAGCTCCACTCACAAGCACCCGCTGGCGGTGTTATGAGCTGAGAAAATAAATTTTATTTTTGTTCATTTCAGTGTCTATATATTTAGGTGATAAATTCATTTACTATTAGAATTGTGACCATGGCCTCTGTCAAGCACTGCCCTTAGGTATGGGAGAGTATGCATCTTCTCCAGTCACACCTTTTCATTAGAACAGTAGTTTTCAACCTGTGGGTCATGACCCTTTGGGGGTTGAAGGACCTTTTCACAAGGGTCACCTAAGACCATCCTGCATATCAGATATTTACATAGCAGTAGCAAGATTACAGTTATGAAGTAGCAGTGAAAATAACTTTATGATTATAGATCACCAAATCATGAGGAACTGCATTAAAGGATTGACACATTAATAATGTTGAGAACTGCTTTAGAATTTATTCTTATATTGCTGAAGATCTGGTTCCTCACTTATAAGAATCCACCTTCATAGCTGATATTGGAGGTTAAACACCATCTACACCCCAGTTAAGACACAAACTCCATCATGAATTTTCAGTTAGTTCATGATTGGCAGAAATGTATGCCATTGTACATGAGAATGTGTCTGACCACCAGATGTCACCCTGGCATTTAGGATTCATCTAAACAAAAGAACCATCTGCTCCTTCACTGGCATGCTATTTAAGATAATCCATATCTAGACTAGCAATATTTTAAGATTTAAAACAGGGCTTGGGAGGATGGGAGTGGAGGTCTATCTAGGTCTTTCTATTTCTTTTCATGTCTGCTCATGGCAGCAGTGGACTTTTCTCCTACTAAGTACTTGTGACACACTTATTAACATGGCCTCTTTGTCTAACCATAATTTCACAGCAAAACATTTTTTAAGACCCTAAAATGCATGGCCATTTTTTAAGTGTGTAAGGATCCTCTTAGTTCTAAGAAGAACCCATTTCTACATGGTGGTAATTTGTGGTAAAGGTCAACTTCACTCTCAAGTCAGAACACAGCACCACCTCCAAATGGGGCAGCCTGTATTTCAATGATTTTAGTCTCTGTAACTCTCAATAATACATCCAACCGCCAACAGTCACCATCCTCCACTATGATGCTTAACTATCCCTTCTTCAAAATCTTATCTAGAAGGAGTTTCAATTCTGTGTGCATGACAAGTTTAAACTGCCATTTGCAACAAAGCTCTTCTGCTATCTTCCAAAGTTTGCCCTTTAATAGTTTAACTCTTAAAGATGAGTTGTCTGAATTTCCATAGAAGATGATACAGATTCATTTATTTCAAGTTCTTCATTAAGAAAGAAGTACAATATGTAATTAATATTTATATAGAATTATCATATACCATGTGCTTTATGTGTACAAGAAAAATATGGCTGAAAGTCTTTTTAGTTTCCTGGATTTGTATAAGACCCATAGAAAAGTCTCATAAAGTAATACTATCTAAATACGTGTGATGGGAGTGATGGCCCCTTCCTCTCTCCTTTCCTTTCTCCCCCATTTACTTGTCTTAGTAAAAGTTTCATTACTGTGAAGAAACAACATGATGAAATCAATGCGTGTAAAGGCAAACACTTCAATTGGGGCTGAGTTACAGTTTCAGAGGTTCAGTCCATTATCATCATAGTGGGAATCATGGCAGCATGCAGGCAGGCATGGAACCAATAGTTCTACATCTTGATCCAAAGGCAGCCAGGAGAAGGCTCTGATTCTATTGGCCAGACCTGAATATATATATTTGACTTCAAAGCCCCAACTCCACAGTGACATACTTCCTCTAACAAGGCCACACCTACTCTAATAAGGCCCCACCTCCTAAGAGTACCACTTCCTGTGACATGAAGCTATGGGGCCCAAATCTATTTAAACCACACTTTTTCCCTCTCTTCCTTTTTCCCTCTCTTCCTTTTTCCCCTCTCTTCCTTTTTTCCTTTCTTCCTTCCATTTTTCCTTCCTTCCTACTCTCCTTCTTTCCTTCCTTCTAACCTTCCTACTTGGCCTTCCTTCATCAAACTCTTTTGAGTTATAATTGATTAATAAAGCTAGCGCTTGGATGTACTACTACATGTGAAAGCAGCAGCAGAACTAAATAACAGATTGAGCAATGACAGCTTGCTCAGCAATATCCAAGCATAGTATCACAATATCAGTTTTTGTTAATCTATTGTTCAAGAATTTCACGTATGGCTGTGATTTATTATTGTCACACCAAGATTATTCCTCCCTATAGAGAACCTAGGACCCCTTAGAGAAAGGTGTGGATTTCAGGGCTTTGGGAGAGAAAGTACAAAACAAAAATATCTGCACCCTGTTATAGACACCATAGAAGTGCTCACGAAGTAATTCATAGGTGTCAAGAAGACTCGAGCTCAAAGGGTTAGGTGGATGGAGAACTCCTGGATGATGAAAACCAGTAATGACACACTGAAGATCAGAAAGAATTCACAAGTCCATAATAGTACCACTACAATAAAAACAAAGCAAAGAGAGGAAGGTGTGAATGCTCTTTTCCATAAAAGGTACCAATTCCCCTCCCCCAAATACAGATGTTCTAACAGAAGTTGCAAACCTCAACCAGCCTAATAACACCAATTTCAAGACTAACTCACCACAGAAGCTGGGTATAGCTCAGTGGGGGAGCATTTCTCTAATTGTCAAGTTCCATGCCCAGCACTGTGAACATTAAGAAGTCATTAAACCATTGGGTCAAAGTGTGTTGGAAAACAAAACATTAACCTACTGGCTGATTATTAATTATAAGTGAGTTAAGTGAGGAAACTTCAGTATCCCTGACATAGGTGCAGATTGACACATACCCACAGGGACACCATAGAGCCTGTGTGAAAGCTCTGCTGGTAATGCCCAGTGTGATATTACACTGGGGCAGACAGACTCATCAGTGACGAAAGAAGGGAACCATTTGTGAAGACCACCAATCTCCGTCCTGAAAGGCTTAGTATTATGCAGGATAAGAAAGAAAAGGGCTAGACAATGCTCCTAGTTTAAAGGAGGGTAAAGAATTGTATACACTTTTTAAAACCGGTTTATATACAGAGTAACTCCAGTTTTGATGCATGTTCTTCAATTAAGTTTTAAAAGGGGTAAACATGAGTTCTTTGTGATGCCCATGGGAACACCCCAAAGCTCTAATGGCATGCCTGTGTCCTATCTTATCTTACTGAAGCCATTGACTGGTCATCAACTCCATATTAGGGTTAGAGGGCATGAAAAACAATAAAGGAAGCATAGTGGGAAAAATGTATTTAATAAGAAAATGAACCATGTGTTGCTGCTTGGGGGATGGGGTGTGGGCTGCCATCATTTCTGGTCTGACTCTGAATACTTAAAATGAAATAAACTAACATTCTATTTGAAGGTCCTTGAGTTTATATGGGCTGAAAAACCATACTGAAATCATTTGCATTGAGAAAAGAAGAAACCTGGATTATTGGAAATATCACATTGATTTAACAAAAGCCCGTATACATATTGGCAGTGTTTTTCAAATGTCAGTATATGTTTATGCAAAGTTTGGAATTAAAAGATAGTCATAGGAAAACATGAGACTATATTGAGGCATGTTGGCAAACTACAGATGAAATAATGTAATAATTTTCATGCTTTGCACTCTTAATAACAGTAGGAGAAAGCTTGCTTAGATGGTCTTTGTGAACATTCTGCCTGAGGAAAAACATCAGAAATAAATTATTAAGTTCAGGGGCTGGAGAGATGGCTCAGCGGTTAAGAGCACTGACTGGTCTGCCGAAGATTCTGAGTTCAAATCCCAGCAACCACATGGTGGTTCACAAACATCCATAATGAGATCTGACACCCTCTTCTGGAGTGTCTGAAGACAGCTACAGTGTACTTGCATATAATAAATAAATCTTTAAAAAATGTTAAGTTCAAAACAGTTATATGATTAGTCTTCATTTTTGGTAGTTTAGCCTATCAAATTAAACATGATATGTGGTTCTTAATTAATTATCTTAGGCCCAAGGTAGGAGAGCTATAAAGATTATTCATTCTGTTGAAGAAGTTAGGTGATGTGTGAACTTTGGCAATTCTGAAATATTAAGCATGGACTTATGTAAGAGGGAGGATAGACTTGATCCACAGTGATGTGTATTAACTAATGCTTAATCTTTTAATTAATTTGAAATTATTGCTTGTGCCATGACACTCATGTTGAAGTTATAGAACAGCTTCACAGAGTCTTTTCTAGTCTTCCTGGATCAGCAGATTGAACTTGGCTCATTATGGTTTTGTGGCAGCTGCCTTTACTTGCTGAGCTAGCCTACCAGCCCCAATGGTTAATCCTCTATATGCTGACTTTCACATCACTGCTTCTGGGTTATTGTTTTAGAGATATTTTTGTGCACACACCACACACACACACACACACACACACACACACACACACACACGCATGAACGCACACGGTGGAAGCCAGAAGGAGGCATCAATTCCCTGAAAATGAAGCTACTATGTGTGTCATGGGAACCAAACCCAGGTCCTCTGGAAGTGCAGTCAGTGTTTCTAACCCCAAAGCCATCTCTTCAGCCTCTGCTTCTCTCTTAAATATTTTCAAAACATCACATACACCCTATTTTAACAGTCTCATAATATAGTTTATATCTAAAGCTTTAGAGACTTTATAAATATCAGCAAAATAATCAGAAACTATTTCTACAGTTATTTACTATTCTGTCCTGGTACCTGGTTGCATGTTCCCCAGGACTTTAAACAATCTCTTAGTATTCAAAAGCATTTCAAATATGGTACCCAGGGATAATGTCAATGATGATTCTGAAAACATTGCCTAAAGAAATGAGATTATTTTGGAAGGCTTCTTTAACCCCTACTGTACTAGATAGTTTTATTTTAACTTGATACAAGCTAAAGTCATCTGAGAGGAGGGAACCTGTGGTGGTTCAAATATGCTTGGCCCATGGGAAGTAGCACTATTAGGAGGTATGGCCTTATTAGAGAAGGTGTATCACTGTGGAGGTGTTGCTTTGAGATAGCATATATATGCTCAAGTCTGATCAGAGTGACCCAGAAACTCCTCCTGGATGCCGGCAGAAGACAATCTTCCCCTGACTGCCTTCAAACCAGGATGTAGAACTCTTAATTCTTCCAGTACCATGTCTACCTGGACTGTCTTGCTTTTCATTATGATGATACTGATGATATGACTGAACTTCTGAAACTGTAAGTCAATCCCAATTAAATGTGTTCTTTTGTAAGAGTTACCTTGGTCACAGTGTCCTTTCATAGCAATAAAACTCTAACAAAGAAAGAACCTCAATTGAGAAAATGCCTCTATAAGATCAGGCTGTAGTCACATCTGAAAAGCATTTTCTTAATTAGTTACTGATGTGGCAGTGATGAACCCATTGTGGACTGTCCCTGGACTAATGGCCCTGGGGTCTATAAGAAAGTAGGATGAACAAGTCAGTAAGCAGCACCCCTTCATAGAATTGGTATCAGTTCTGCCTCCAGGGTCCTGCCTTTTTTGAGTTCCTGCCCTGGATTTCTTTTTTTCTTTTTTCTTTATTAGATATATTCGTTATTTACATTTCAAATGATTTCCTTTTCCTGGTCCCCGCCAAAAGTCCCATAATCCATCTCCCCTCCCCCTGTTCCCCAATCAACCCCCTCCCGCTTCTCTGTCCTGGTAAACCCCTACACTGCTGCATCAAGCCTTTCCAGAACCAGGAGCCTCTCCTCCCTTTGATGTCCAACAAGGCAGTCCTCTACTACCTATGTGTCTGGAGCCATGGGCAACACCATGTGTACTATCTGGTTGATGCTTTTGTGCCTGGAAGCTCTGGGGGTACTGGGTGGCTCATATCCTTGTTCCTCCTATGGCACTGCAAACCCTTCAGCTCCTTGGGTCCTTTCTCTAGCTCCCCCATTGGGAACTCTGTGCTCAGTTCAATGACTGGCTGAGAGTGTCCCCCTCTGTATTTGTCATGCACTAGCAGAGCCTCCCAGGTGACAGCTATATCCAGCTCCAGTCAGCAAGTACTTGTGGGCATCAATAATAGTGTCTGGGGTTTGTAACTGTATGTGGATGGATCCCTAGGTGGGGCAGTCTCTAGCTGGTCTTTCCCTCAGTCTCTGCTCCACACTTTTACTCTGTATCTACTTCTGTGGGTATTTTGTTCCCCCTTCTAAGAAGGACCAAAGTATCCATACTTTGTTCTTCCTACTTCTTGGGCATCATTTGATATGTGAATTGTGTTTTGGGTATTCCAAGCTTCTGGACTAATAGCCACTTAGCAGTGAGTGCATACCATGTGTGTTCTTTTGTGATTGGGTTATCTCACTCAGTATGATATTTTCCAGTTCCACCCATTTGCCTAAGAATTTCATGAATTCATTGTTTTTAATAGCTAAGTAGTATTCCATTGTGTAAATATGCCACATTTTCTGTATCCATTCCTCCGTTGAGGGACATCTGGGTTCTTTCCAGCTTCTGGCTATTATAAATAGGGATGCTATGAACATATTGGAGCATATGTCCTTAATACATGCTGGGGAGTCTTCTGGGTATATATCTAGGAGTGGTATAACAGGGTCCTCCCAGTATTATCATGCCCAGTTTTCTGAGGAACCACCAGACTAATTTCCAGAGTGGTTGTACCAGCTTGCAATCCCACCAGCAGTGCAGGAGTGTTCATCTTTCTCCACATCCTCACCAGCACCTGCTGTCTCCTGAGTTTTTGATCTTAGCCATTCTGACTGGTGTGAGGTAGAATCTCAGGGTTATTTTGATGTGCATTTCCTTAATTACTAAGGATGTTGAACATTTCCTTAGGTGCTTCTCAGCCATTCAATATTCCTCAGGTGAAAATTCTTTGTTTAGCTCTGTACCCCATTTTTTAAATAGGGTTATTTGGTTCTCTGGAGTCTAACTTCTTGAGTTCTTTGTATATATTGGATATTAGCCCTCTGTCAGATGTAGGGTTGGTGAAGATCTTTTCCTAATCTGTTGGTTGCCATTTTGTCCTATTGACAGTGTCCTTTGCCTTACAGAAGCTTTGCAATTTTATGAGGTCCCATTTATGGATTCTTGATCTTAGAGCATAAGCTATTGTTATTCTGTTCAGGAAAATTTCCCCTGTGCCCAGAAGCTCAAGAGTCTTCCCCAGTTTCTTTTCTATTAGTTTCAGTCTGTCTGGTTTTAGGTGGAGGTCCTTGATCCTCTTGGACTTGAGCTTTGTACACTATTCTTCTGCATGCTAGTCACCAGTTGAACAAACATCATTTGTTGAAAGGGCTATCTTTTTCCCTTGAATGGTTTTAGCTCCTTTGATAAAGATCAAGTGACCATAGGTGTGTGGGTTCATTTCTGGGTCTTCAATTCTATTCCATTGATCTACCTGTCTGTCACGGTAGCAATACCATGCAGTTTTTAACATTATTGCTCTGTAGCACTGCTTGAGTCTGGGATACTGATTCCCCAAGAAGTTCTTTTACTGTTGAGAATAGTTTTAGCTATCCTAGTTTTTTGTTGTTGTTGTTATTCCAGATGATTTTGAGAATTGCTCTTTCTAACTCTATGAAGAATTGAGTTGGGATTTTGATGGGGAATGCATTGAATCTGTAGATTGCTTTTGGCAAGATAGCCATTTTTTACTATATTACTATTTTACTATGTTTACTCTAGCCCTGCCAATCCATGAGCATGGGAGAACTTTCCATCTTCTGAGGTCTTCAATTTCCTTCTTCAGAGACTTGAAGTTGTCATACAAATCTTTCACTTGTTTGGTTAGATCCACACCAAGATACTTTATAGTGTTTATAACTATTGTGAAGGGCATTGTTTCCCTAATTTCTTTCTTATCTGTTTATCCTTTGAGTAAAGAAAGGCTATTGATTTGTTTGAGTTAATTTTATATCCAGCCACTTTGCTGAAGTTGTTTATCTGCTGTAGGAGTTCTCTGGTGGAGATTTTTGGGTCGCTTAAGAATACTATCATATCATCTGTAAATAGTGATAATTTGACTTCTTCCTTTTCAATTTGTAGCCCTTTGACATCCTTTTGTTATCTAATTGCTCTAGCTAGAATTTCAAGTACTATATTGAAAAGATATGGAGAGGAGGACAGCTTTGTCTAGTACCTAATTTTAGTGGGATTGATTCAATTTTCTCTCCATTTAGTTTGTTGTTGGATACTGGTTTGCTCTATATTACTTTTTACTATATTTAGGTATGGGCCTTGAATTCCTGTTCTTTCCAAGACTTTTAACATGAAAGGATGCTGAATTTTGTCAAATGCTTTTCCAGCATCTAATGAAATGTCCATGTGGTTTTTTTCTTTGATTTTGTTCATATAGTGGATTACATTGATGGATTCCTGTATATTGAACCATCCCTGCATCCCTGGGATTAAGACTACATGATCATGATGGATGATCATTTTCATGTGAGCTTAGATTCAGTTTGTGAGAATTTTATTGAATATTTTATTGCATCGATATTCATAAGGGAAATTGGTCTAAAGATCTCCTTCTTTGTAGGGTCTTTGTGTGGCTTAAGTGTCAGAGTAATTGTGGCTTCATAGAACAATTGTAGTATTCCTTCTGTTTCTATTTTGTGAAATAGTTTAGAGAGTATTGGTATTAGGCCTTCTTTGAAGGTCTGATAGAACTCAGCACTATACCATGTGGTCCTGGGATTTTCTTGGTTGGGAGACTATTGATGACTGCTTCTATTTCATTAAGGGTGATGGGACTGTTTAGATCATTTATCTGATCCTGATTTAACTTTGGTGCTTGCTATCTGTCTAGGAATTGTCCACTTCATCCAGATTTTTCAGTTTTGTTGAATAAAGGTTTTTGTAGTAGGATCTGAGGATTTTTGGATTTCCTCAGTTGCTCTTATTATGTTTCCCTTTTCAGTTTTTTATTTTGTTAATTTGGATACTGTATTTGTGCCCACTGGTTAGTCTGGCTAAGGTTTTATCTATCTTATTGATTTTCTCAAAGAACCACCTCTTGGTTTGGTTGATTCGTTGTATAGTTCTTTGTTTCTACTTGGTTGATTTCAGCCCTGCGTTTGATGATTTCTTGCCTTCTACTCCTCTTGTGTGTATTAGCTGCTTTCTGTTCTAAAGCTTTCAAGTGTGCTGTTAAGCTACTAGTGTATTCTCTCTCTAGCTTATTTTTGGAGACACTCAGAACTATGAGTTTTCCTCTTAGCAGTGCTTTCATCGTGTCCCATAAATTTGGCACTGTGTTGTGCCTTCATTTTCATTACATTCTAAAAAGTCTTTAATTTCTTTCCTTATTTCTTCCTTGACCAAGGTATCATTGAGTAGATTATTGTTAAGTTTCCATGTATATGTGGGCCTATCTGTTGTTTTTGTTGCTATTGAAGACCACCCTTACTCCATAGTGATCTGATAGGAGGCATGGGATTAGTTCGATCTTATATCTGTTGAGGACTGTTTTGTGACCAATTATATGGTCAATTTTGGAGAACGTACCATGAGGTTCTGAGAAGAACATATATTATTTTGATTTAGGATGAAATGTTCTATAGATATCTATTAAATCCATTTGGTCCAAAACTTCTGTTAGTTTCACTGTGTCTCTTGTTTAGTTTGTGTTTCCCTGGTCTGTCCATTGAGGAGAATGGGGTATTGAAGTCACCCACAATTATCGTGTGAGGTGCAATGTGTGCTTTAAGCTTTAGTAAAATTTCTTTTATGAATAAGGGTGCCCTTGTATTTGGAGCACAGATGTTCAGAATTGAGAGTTATTCTTGGTAGATTTTTTTTCTTTGATGAGTATAAAGTGTCCTTCTGTGTCTTTTTTGATGACTTTGGTTGAAAGCCTATTTTATTGTATATTAGAATGGCTATTCCAGCTTGTTTCCTGGGACCATTTGCTTGGGAAATTGTTTTCAAGCCTTTTACTCTGAGGTAGTGTTTGTCTTTGATACTGAGATACATTTTCTGTATGCAGCAAAATGTTGGGTCCTGTTTATATATTCAGTCTGTCTTTTTATTGGGGAATTGAGGCTATTGATGTTAAGAGATATTAAGGTTGGTGAAGATCTTTTCCCAATTTGTTGGTTGCTGTTTTGTCCTTCTGACAGTGTCTTTTGCCTTACAGAAACTTTGTAATTTTAAGAGGTCCCATTTGTCAATTCTTGATCTTAGAGCATAAGCTATTGGTGTTCTGTTCAAGAATGTTCCCCCTGTGCCCATGTCCTCCAAGGTCTTCCCAAGTTTCTTTTCTATTAGTTTCAGTGTGTCTGGTTTTATGTGGAGGTCCTTGATCCACTTGGAGTTGATCTTAGTGCAAGGAGATAAGAGTGGGTCAATTCGCATTCTTCTGCATGTTGACCTCCAGTTGAACCAGCACCATCCGACAAAGGGCTAATATCCAATATATACAAAGAACTCAAGAAGTTAGACCCCAAAGAACCAAATAACCCTATTAAAAATGGGGTACAGAGCTAAACAAGGAATTTTCACCAGAAGGCATTCGGATGATTGAGAAGCACCTTAAGAGATGTTCAACATCATTAGTCATCAGGGAAATGCAAATCAAAACAACCCTGAGATTCCACCTCACACCAGTCAGAATGGCTAAGATTAAAAACTCAAGAGACAACAGGTGCTGGTGAGAATGTGGAGAAAGAGGAACACTCCTCCACTCTTGGTGGGATTGCAAGATGGTACAACTGCTCTGGAAATCAGTCTGGTCGTTCCTCAGAAAATTGGGCATGACACTTCCAGAGGACCCTGGCATACCTCCTGGGCATATACCCAGAGGATTCCCCTGCATGCAATAAAGACACATGTTCTACTATGCTCATAGCAGCCTTATTTATAATAGCCAGAAGCTGGAAAGAACCCAGATGTCCCTCAAAGGAGGAATGGATACAGAAAATGTGGTATATTTATACAATGGAATACTACTCAGCAATTAAAAATAATGAATTCATGCAATTTGTAGGCAAATCATTGGATCTGGAAAATATCATCCTAAGTGAGTCAACCCAATCACAAAAGAATACACATGAATTGCAATCACTGATAAGTGGATATTAATGAGCCCAGAAGCTCTGAATACTCAAGACACAATTAGCTAAGCAAAAGATTCCCAAGAAAATGGATGGAGAGGTAAACACCCCTTCCAGGGCTACACTCACGGGGGTATCTGCTAGGGTCTCGGAGCCAAGCAGGCGGAGTCCCGCCTAGGCTCTGTGGGACATCCCCGAGCCCTCTGGTGAGCACCAAGGCTGCTTCTGCAACCAGCTCGCCGGCCCCTGGACCAGCGGTGTAGCGGCGGGCCTCCATATTGCAACCAGGACACAGCTGGAAAGGCCCAGGATCTGTGGGACATCCCCGCCCTCGGGTGAGCACCTAAGCTGCGTTCTGCAACCAGCTCGCCGGCCCCTAGACCAGCGGTGTAGCGGCGGGCCGCCATATTGCAACCAGGACACAGCTGGAAAGGCCCAGGTAAACACCCCTTCCAGGGCTACCCTCACGGGGGATCTGCTAGGCTCTCGGAGTTCCTTGCAACCAGGACACAGCTGGAGAAGCCCAGGTAGACAGACTCCAACAGGGGCTACAATCGCATGGGTGGCAGCCAGCTTATGATCCCTTAAAGCAGCAGTCACACATATTCACCAATAGAGAAACAACAGGTGAGCCCAGCCTCACAGGAGATTCAAACACCAGCCACTGACAACAAGGCCAACTAAAACCAGAAATAACCAGATGGCAAAAGGAAAACGAAGGAACGTTACTAACAAAAATCAAGGCAACATGACAGCATCTGAACCCAGTTCTCCAACAACAGGAATCCCTGGATACCCTAAAACACCAGAAAAACAAGACTTGGATATAAAATCACTGGTCAGGATGCTGGTAGCTGAACACATAGAAAAATCTCGTAAAGAAATAGAGGAGAAAATGGATAAAAAGTTAGAAGCCTTTACGAGGCAAATACAAAAATCACTTCAAGAAATGCAGGAGAAGATGGATCAAAGAGAAGAAGACAATAAGGAAGAAAGACAAAAGTCACTTAAAGAACTACAGAAGAACGTGGGCCAACAAGTAGAAGCTATGAAAGAGGAAGCACAAAAATCTATTAAAGAAATACATGAAAACACAATCAAGCAAGCGAAAGATCTGAGCACATCCATCCAGATACTAAAAACAGAAGTAGAAACAACTAAGAAATCACAGAGGGAGACAACATTGGAGATAGAAAACCTGGGGAAGAAATCAGGGGCCATAGACGCAAGTATCAACAATAGAATACAAGAGATAGAAGACAGAATCTCAGAAGCCGAAGATAACATAGGAACCATTGATTCAACAGTCAAAGAAAATACTAAATGCAAAAAGGTGGTAACCCAAAACATCCAGGAAATCCAAGACACTATGAGAAGACCAAACCTAAGGATTATAGGTATAGACGAGAGTGAAGATTTACAAGTTAAAGGGCCAGCTAATATCTTCTATAAAATTATGGAAGAAAACTTCCCCAACCTAAGGAGAGAGATGCCCATGAATATACAAGAAGCCTATAGAACCCCAAACAGACTGGACCAGAACAGAAATACATCCCGTCACATAATAATCAAAACTCCAAATGTAATAAACAAAGAAAGAATACTAAAGGCAGCAAGAGAAAAAGGCCAAGTAACATATAAAGGAAAACCTATCAGAATAACACCAGACTTCTCACCTGAGACCATGAAAGCTAGAAGATCCTGGGCAGATATCATGCAAACTCTAAGAGAACACAAACTTCAGCCAAAACTACTTTACCCAGCAAAACTCTCAATTGCCATTGATGGAGACATCAAGGTATTCCATGACAAAACCAAATTTGCAAGATATCTCTCCACAAATCCAGCCCTACAAAGGATAATAGGGGGAAAACACCAAGACAAGGACGGAAACTACACCCGGGAAGAAGCAAGATAGAAACCTCCTCTCATCAAACCCAAAAGAAGATAACCTCTCGAATATAAAAAATAAATAAGATAAATAAATATAATTTCAAAAATGTCTGGAGGTAATAATTACTATTCCTTAATATCTCTTAACGTCAATGGACTCAATTCCCCAATAAAAAGACATAGATTAACAGACTGGATACGGAAACAGGACCCTACATTTTGCTGTATACAGGAAACACATCTCAGTGTTAAAGACAAACACTACCTTAGAGTAAAAGGCTGGAGGACAATTTTACAAGCAAATGGTCTCAGGAAACAAGCTGGAGTAGCCATTCTAATATCAGATAAAATTGACTTTCAACCTAAAATCATCCAAAGAGACTCAGAAGGTCACTTCTTGCTGGCCAAAGGGAAAATCCACCAGGAAGAGCTCTCAATACTGAACATCTATGCTCCAAATGCAAGGGCACCCTCCTTCGTAAAAGAAACCTTACTAAAGCTTAAAGCACACATTACACCTAACACAATAATTGTGGGTGACTTCAACACCCCACTCTCCTCAATGGACCGATCAGGAAAGCAGAAACTAAACAGGGACACAGTGAAACTAATTGAAACTCTGGACCAATTGGATTTAACAGATATATATAGAACATTTCATCCTAAAGCTAAAGAATATACCTTTTTCTCAGCACCGCATGGTACCTTCTCCAAAATAGACCATATAATCGGTCACAAGACAGATGTCAACAAATACAAGAAGATCGAGCTAATCCCATGCCTCTTATCAGATCACCATGGAGTAAGAGTGGTCTTCAATAGCAACAAAAACAACAGAAAGCCCACATACACATGGAAACTGAACAATACTCTACTCAATGACACCTTGGTCAAGGAAGAAATAAAAAAAGAAATCAAAGACTTTTTAGAATTCAATGAAAATGAAGGTACAACCTACCCAAATCTATGGGACACAATGAAAGCAGTGCTAAGAGGAAAACTCATAGCTCTAAGTGCATCCAAAAAGAAACTGGAGAGAGCATACACTAGCAGCTTAATGGCACACCTTAAAGCCCTGGAAGAAAAACAAGTTAATTCACCCAGGAGGAGTAGAAGACAAGAAATCATCAAACTCAGGGCTGAAATCAATCAAATAGAAACAAAGAGAACCATACAAAGAATCAACAAGACCAGGAGCTGGTTCTTTGAGAAAATCAACAAGATAGATAAACCCTTAGCCAGACTAACCAAAGGACACAGAGACAGTATACAAATTAACAAAATTAGAAATGAAAAGGGAGACATAACAACAGAAACTGAGGAAATTCAAAAGATCATCAGATCCTACTACAAAGGTCTATACTCAAAACAACTGGAGAATCTGGAGGAAATGGACGATTTCCTAGACAGATATCAAATACCAAAATTAAATCAGCATCAAGTAGACCAGCTAAATAGTCCCATAACCCCTAAAGAAATAGAAGGGGTTATAGAAAGCCTCCCAACCAAAAAAAGTACGGGACCAGATGGTTTTAGTGCAGAATTCTACCAGACCTTCAAAGAAGACTTAACACCAATACTCTCCAAACTATTCCACAAAATAGAGACAGAAGGGACACTGCCCAACTCATTCTTCGAAGCCACAATTACGCTAATACCTAAACCACAAAAAGATCCAACAAAGAAAGAGAACTTCAGGCCAATTTCTCTGATGAATATAGATGCAAAAATACTAAATAAAATTCTTGCTAACCGAATCCAAGAGCACATCAAAACGATCATCCACCATGATCAAGTAGGCTTCATCCCAGGGATGCAGGGATGGTTCAATATACGGAAATCCATCAATGTAATCCACTACATAAACAAACTGAAAGAAAAAAACCACATGGTCATCTCATTAGATGCTGAAAAAGCATTCGACAAAATTCAGCATCCTTTCATGCTAAAAGTCTTGGAAAGAGCAGGAATTCAAGGTCCATACCTAAACATAGTAAAAGCAATCTACAGCAAACCAGTAGCCAACATCAAAATAAATGGAGAGAAACTTGAAGCATTCCCACTAAAATCAGGGACTAGACAAGGCTGCCCTCTCTCTCCATATCTTTTCAATATAGTACTTGAAGTTCTAGCAAGAGCAATTAGACAACATAAGGAAGTCAAAGGGATACAAATTGGAAAGGAAGAAGTGAAACTATCATTATTTGCAGACGATATGATAGTTTACCTAAGCGACCCAAAAAACTCCACCAGAGAACTTCTACAGCTGATAAACAACTTCAGCAAAGTGGCAGGTTATAAAATTAACTCAAGCAAGTCAGTGGCCTTCTTGTACTCAAAGGACAAGCAGGCAGAGAAAGAAATTAGGGAAATAACACCCTTCACAATAGCCACAAACAACATAAAGTATCTTGGCGTAACTCTAACCAAACAAGCAAAAGATCTGTACAACAGGAACTTCAAGTCCCTGAAGAAAGAAATCGAAGAAGACCTCAGAAGATGGAAAAATATTTCTTGCTCCTGGATTGGCAGGATCAATATAGTAAAAATGGCCATCTTGCCAAAAGCAATATACAGATTCAATGCAATCCCCATCAAAATCCCAACTCAATTCTTCATAGATCTAGAAAGAGCAATTCTCAAATTCATCTGGAGCAACAAAAAACCCAGGATAGCTAAAACTATTCTCAACAATAAAAGGACTTCTGGGGGAATCAATATCCCTGACTTCAAGCAGTACTACAGAGCAATTGTGTTAAAAACTGCATGGTATTGGTATAGCAACAGGCAAACAGATCAATGGAACAGGATTGAAGACCCTGAAATTAACCCACAGACTTATGGTCACTTGATCTTTGATAAAGGAGCCACAACCATCCGATGGAATAAAGATAGCCTTTTCAACAAATGGTGCTGGTTCAACTGGAGGTCAACATGCAGAAGAATGCGAATTGACCCACTCTTATCTCTTTGCTCTAAGATCAACTCCAAGTGGATCAAGGACCTCCACATAAAACCAGACACACTGAAACTATTAGAAAAGAAACTTGGGAAGACCCTGGAGGACTTGGGCACAGGGGAAAAGTTCCTGAACAGAACACCAATAGCGTACGCACTAAGATCAAGAATCGACAAATGGGACCTCATAAAATTACAAAGTTTCTGCAAAGCAAAGGACACTGTCCGAAGGACAAAACGGCAACCAACAAAGTGGGAAAAGATCTTTACCAACCCCACATCCGACAGAGGGCTAATATCCAATATATACAAAGAACTCAAGAAGTTAGACTGCAAAGAAACAAATAACCCTATCAAAAAATGGGGCACAGAGCTAAACAAAGAATTTTCACCAGAAGAAATACGGATGGCCGAGAAACACCTTAAGAGATGTTCAACATCATTAGTCATCAGGGAAATGCAAATCAAAACAACCCTGAGATTCCACCTCACACCAGTCAGAATGGCTAAGATTAAAAACTCAAGAGACAACAAGTGCTGGCGAGGATGTGGAGAAAGAGGAACACTCCTCCACTGTTGGTGGGATTGCAAAATGGCAAAACCACTCTGGAAATCAGTTTGGCGGTTCCTCAGAAAATTGGGCATGTCACTTCCAGAGGACCCTGCCATACCACTCCTGGGCATATACCCAGAGGATTCCCCTACATGCAATAAAGACACATGCTCCACTATGTTTATAGCAGCCTTGTTTATAATAGCCAGAAATTGGAAGGAGCCCAAATATCCCTCAAAGGAGGAATGGATACAGAAAATGTGGTATATTTATACAATGGAATACTACTCAGCAATTAAAAATAATGAATTCATGCAATTTGTAGGTAAATGGTTAGACCTGGAAAATATCATCCTGAGTGAGCTAACCCAATCACAAAAGAATGCACATGAAATGCAATCACTGATAAGTGGATATTAATGAGCCCAGAAGCACTAAATACTCAAGACACAAATAGCAAGTCAAATGATTCCCGGGAAGAAGAAAGGAGAGGACCCTGGGCATGTAAAGATTGCATCCAGTTTAGTAAAGAAACCGAGGGGGGAGGGGGAATGATTGGGGAATAGTTGGGGGGGAGAAGAACTATGGGAACTATGGTGGGTGGGAACTGGGAAAGGGGAAAGCCTTTGAAATGTAAACATAGAATATAGAAAATAAAAATAACTAAAAAAAAATAAATGAAAAAAAATGACAATACTGAAAGAAAAGTAAAAAAAAAAAAAAAAAAGAAAATGGATGGAGAGGACCCTGGTCCAGAAAAGACTAAATCTAGTTTTGTAGGAGAGTACCAGAACAGAGAAATGGTGGGGAGGGGGGGTGATTGGGGAATGGAGGGGTGAAGAGGACTTATGGGACATGTGGTGAGGGGGGGAACTGGAAAGAGGAAAGCCTTTGGAATGTAAACAAAGAATATAGAAAATAATAAAAAAAGAAAAAGGAAAAAAAGAGATATTAAGGAATAGTGATTGTTGTTTCCTCAAAGTAAGTGTGGAATGGAGATGTTCTTAACATGGCTAGGACTCAATAAATCCAATACACTTTAATTTCCAAAGTTTTTATAGTTCCCACTACCACCATAGTTACCTCCACCAAAATTTCCTCCTTCATTGCAACCACCGTATCCTCCTCCACCACCACCATATCCACGACCTTGGTTTCCATACCCTGGTCTACAACCTCCATAACCTCTTCTTCTACTGTAACCAGGACCACCACCATAGTTGTCACCATCACCTCCAAATCCATTATATCCACCATTACCACCTCCATAACTACCTCTGCTGCCACCATCTCCACCACCATAGCCTCCTCTTCCACCAAAGTTTCCTCCACAACCTCTAAAATTTTTTCCATGACTCATAAATTTTCCAGACCCATCTCCATGACCTCCCTGTGGTCCAGCAGACTGCATCTCTTGTTTAGAAAGGGCCTTTTCCACTTCACAATTGTGCCCATTAATAGTGTGGTATTTCTGGACAACAATTTTATCAACTGTGTCATGATCATCAAAAGTTACAAAAGCCAATCTTCTTTTTTTTCCACTCTGCCTGTCTTCCATAACTTCTATGGTTTCAATCTTGCCATACTTTTCAAAGTAGTCTCTCAGATTATATTCTTCTGCATCCTTTTTAATACTGCCAACAAAAATTTTCTTCACCATTAAATGGGCTCTAGGCTTTACAGAATCCTCTCTAGAAACAGCTCTCTTTGGTTCCACCACACACCCATCAACCTTGTGTGGCCAAGCACATATTGCAGCATCCACCTCTTCAACACTAGAATAGGTCACAAAACCAAAGCCTCGGGAATGTTTTGTTTGGGGGATCTCTCATTACCACACAGTCTGTAAGTGTGCCCCATTTCTCAAAATCTTCTCTTAAGCTATCATCTGTGGTTTTAAAGCTCAGACCACCAATAATCAGCTTCCTCAGCTGCTCTGGTTTCTTTGGATCATGGCCCTCTATTTTGAGACTGGACTTGCCTCTTCCAACTTGAGTTCAATACAAAACCTGTCCTGACTTTCTTTAATGATGAACAGTAATATGAAAATGTAAGCCAAATGAAATGTTGGTTTTTTTGCCCATTGTGTTTCATTGCAGCAGTAGAAACCCTGATCAAAATACTTCAGTGCCAACATTTTACAAAAACAAAACAGAACAGAAAATCTATGGTGCTATTAAAAATTCATGATTAGAAATATATATTCTACATTTAAATGCTTTTTGAACCATGAGGCCAAAGGGTATAATGAGGAAAACAAAAACAAACAAACAAACAAACAAAAGCCCTACACATTCTCAATAAAAACACATTTTTATCATCTCAAATATTTTCCATTTGCCATTGATTGATGCAGTGGTTTGATGATATTGCCCCCATATAGATTTGTGTATTTAAATACTTGGATCCAAATGAGGATGCTTAAATTTCACTTATAAGGGGGGACAAAATAACATGGGAGACAGAGGGAGGGAGGCACCTGGATGGGAGAGGTAAGGGGGAGGGGAAAAGGGAGGCAGGCTCAGGTATAGGGGGAGACAGGAGAGAAAGCTAGGAGAATAAATGGAAATATGCACATGCCAAGGGTGTGGGATGTAGGGGTGTGATAAAACTCTAGAAAATCCCAGAGATCTGTGATTAGGGGAGGTTTCCAGGACTCAATATGGGTGACCTTAGTAAAAATGCACAAAAGTGGGAAGATAGAAACTGAAGAGACCACCTCCAGTGGAAGACCCCCAGTGGAGGAATAGGGACATCAACTCATCTACAAAACTTTCAACCCAAAATTGTTCCTGTCTAAAAGGAATGCAGGGACAAAAATGGAGCAGAGACTTAAAGAATAGCTGATCAATGACAGGCCCAAATTGGGATCCATCCCATGGGTGAGCACCAATCCTAGACACTATTACTAATGCTATATTGTACTTGCAGACAGGAGCCTAGCATGCCTGTCCTCTGAGAGTATCTACCAGCAGCTGACTGAGAGAGATGCAAGTTCAAGAACAAAAGCAACAGAAACCAAGGCTACTTGGCATCATCAGAACCTAGCTCTCCCACCTCAGTGACCTCTGGTTACCCCAACACACCAGAAAAGCAAGACTCTGATTTAAAATCACATCTCATGACAATGATAGAGGACTTTAAGAAGGACATAAATAAATCAAAGAAATACAGGAGAAGATAAGTAAACAGGTAGAAGACCTTAATGAGGAAACACAAAATTCCCTTAAAGAATTACAGGAAAACACAACCAAACAGGTGAAGGAACTGAGCAAAACCATCCAGGATCTAAAATTGTAAATAGAAACAATAAAGAAATCACAAAGGGAGACAACACTGGAGATAGAAAACCTAAGAAAGAGATCAGGAGTCATGGATGTAAGCATCACCAACAGAATATAAGAGAAGAGAAAATCTCAGGTGCTGAAGATACCATAGAAAACATTGACACAACAGTCAAAGAAAATGGAAAAGGCAAAAAGCTCCTAACCCAAAACATCCAGGAAATCCAGGACACAATGAGAAGACCAAACCTAAGGATAAAAGGTATAGAAGAAAGTAAAGATTCTCAAATTAAAGGGCCAGTAAATATCTTCAGCAATTATAGAAATTATAGAAGAAAACTACCCTAACCTAAAGAAAGAGATGCCCATGAACATCTATCTCTTTTGGACCAGAAAAGAAATTCCTCCCATCACATGATAAAACACCAATGTACTAAACAAAGAAAGAATATTAAAAGCAGTAAGGGGGAAAGGTCAAGTAACATATAAAAGCAGAAACAAGAAGATCATGCATAGATCTCATACAGACCCTACGAGAACACAAATACCAGCCCAGACTACTATACTTAGGAAAACTCAATTACCATAAATGGAGAAGCCAAGATATTCCATGACAAAACCAAGTTTACACAATATCTTTCCACAAATCCAGCACTACAAAGGAGAATAGATGGAAAACACCAACACAAGAAGGGAAGCTACACACTAAAAAATGCAAGAAAGAAACCACACAAACATAAAAATAACATAAAAATAACAGGAAGCAACAATCACTATTCCTTAATATCTCTTAATATCAATGGACTCAATTCCCCAATAGAAAGACATAGACTAAGAGACTGGATACATAAACAGGACACAGCATTTTGCTGCATATAGGAAACACACCTCAGTATCAAAGACAAAACTACCTCAGAGTAAAGGGCTGGAAAACTATTTTCTAAGCAAATGGTTCCAGGAAGCTGGAGTAGACATTCTAATATCAGATAAAATCGACTTTCAACCAAAAGTCATCCAAAAAGATAAGGAAGGACACTTCATACTCATCAAAGGAAAAATCTACCAAGGAGAACTCTCATTTCTGAACATCTATGGTCTAAATGCAAGGGCACCCACATTCATAAAAGAAACTTTACTAAAGCTCCAAGCACACATTGTACATCACACAATTGTGGGGAACTTCAGCACCCCACTCTCACAAATGGACAGATGAGGGAAACACAAAATAAGAGAGACAGTGAAGCTAACAGAAGTTATGGACCTAATGGATTTAACAGATATCTATAGACCATTTCATCCTAAATCAAAAGAATATACCTTCTTCTCACCACCTTGTGGTACCTTCTCCAAAATTGACCATATAATCTGTCACAAAACAGTCCTCAACAGATATAAGAAGACTGAAATAATTCCATGGCTCCTATCATATCGCTAAGGATTAAGGCTGGTCTTCAATAGCAACAAAAACAACAGAAAGGCCAAAGGCACATGGAAGCTGAACAACATTCTACTCAATGATAACTTGGTTAAGGAAGAAATAAAGAAAAAAAATAAAGGCTTTTTGGAATTTAATGAATATGATGCCACAACATACCCAAACATATAGGACACAATGAAAGCAGTCCTAAGATGAAAACACATAGCTCTGAGTGCCTCCAAAAAGAAACTGGAGAGAGCATATACTAGCAGATTCACAGCACATCTGAAAGCTCTAGAACAAAAAGAAGCAAGTAGTAGATGGCAGGAAATCATCAAACTCAGGGCTGAAATCTACCAAGTAGAAACAAAAACAATCTACAGAAAGAATCTACCAATCTAGGAGCTGTTTTTTTGAGAAAATCAACAAGATAGATAAACCCTTAGCCAAACTACCCAGGGGACACAGCAACAGTATCCAAGTTAACAAAATAAAAAACTGAAAAGGGAGACATAATAAGAGCAACTGAGGAAATCCAAAAATCCTCAGATCCTACTACAAAAACCTTTATTCAACAAAACTGAAAAATCTGGATGAAGTGGACAATTCCTAGACAGATAGCAAGCACCAAAGTTAAATCAGGATCAGATAAATGATCTAAACAGTCCCATCATCCTTAATGAAATAGAAGCAGTCATCAATAGTCTCCCAACCAAGAAAATCCCAGGACCACATGGTATAGTGCTGAGTTCTATCAGACCTTCAAAGAAGGCCTAATACTCTCCAAACTATTCCACAAAATAGAAACAGAAGGAATACTACACAAATTGTTCTATGAAGCCACAATTACTCTGACACCTAAACCACACAAAGACCCTACAAAGAAGGAGATCTTTAGACCAATTTCCCTTATGAATATCGATGCAATAAAATATTCAATAAAATTCTCACAAACTGAATCTAAGCTCACATGAAAATGATCATCCATCATGATCATGTAGTCTTAATCCCAGGAATGCAGGGATGGTTCAATATATAGAAATTCATCAATGTAATCCACTATATGAACAACAAAGAAAGAAACCACATAATCATTTCATTACATGCCAGGAAAGCATTTGACAAAATCCAACACCCTTTCAGGATAAAAGCCTTAGAATGATCAGTAATTCAAAGCCCATACCTAAACATAGTAAAAGCAATATACAGCAAACCAGTAGACAAAATCAAACTAAATGGAGAGAAACTTGAAGCAGTACCATTAAAATGAGGGACCAGACAAGGATGCCCATTCTCTTCCTACCTATTCAGTATAGTAGTCTAAATTCTAGCCCAAGCAATCAGACAACAAAAAGAGGTCAAAGTGATACAAATTGGAAAGTAAGAAGTAAAAATATCACTATTTGCAGATGGTATGATAGTATACATAAATGACCCCAAAAATTCCACCAGAGAACTCTTAAACCTGATAAACAACTTCAGCAAAGAGGCTGGATATAAGATGAACTCAAGCAAATCAGTCACTTTCCTGTACTCAGAGGATAAAAAGGCTGAGAAAGAAATTAGAAAAACAACTCCCCTCACAATAGTCACAAATAATATAAAATACTTTGGTGTGACTATAACTAAACAAGTGAAAGATGTGTATGACAAGAACTTCAAGTCTCTAAAGAAAGAAAGAAAAAGATCTCAGAAGATAGAATGATCTCCCAGTCTCATGGATTGGTAGGATTAATGTAGTAAAAATTGTCATCTTGCCAAAAGCAACCTACAAATTCACTGTAATCTCCATCAAAATTCCAACTCAATTCTTCTTTAGAGTTATAAAGAGCAATTCTCAAATTCATCTGGAATAGCAAAAAACCCAGGATACCTAAAACTATTCTCAATAATAAAAGAACTTTTGGGAGGATCAGCATCCCTGACCCCAAGCAGTACTACAGAGCAATAGTGATTAACAAAACTGCATGGTATTGGTACAGTAACAGGGAGGTAAATCAATGGAATAGAATTGAAGACCCAGAAATGAACCCACATACTAAAGTCACTTGATATTTGACAAAGTAGCTAAAACCATCCAGTGGAAAAAAGATAGCCTTTTCAACAAATGGTGCAGGTTCAACTGGGGACTAGCATGCAGAAGAATGCAAAGCAATCCATTCTTATCTCCTTGTACAAAGTTCAAGTCCAAGAGGATCAAGGACCTCCACCTAAAACCAGATACACTGTAACTAATAGAAAAGAAACTGGGGAAGACTCTTGAGCACATGGGCACAGGGGAAAATTTCCAGAATACCAATAGCTTATGCTCTAAGATCAAGAATCTACAAATGGGACCTCATAAAATTGCAAAGCTTCTGTAAGGCAAAGGACACTGTCAATAGGACAAAATGGCAACCAACAGAATGGGAAAAGATCTTTACCAACCCTACATCTGACAGAAGGCTAATATCCAATATAAACAAAGAACTCAAGACGTTGGACTCCAAAGAAACAAATAACCTATTAAAAATGGTGTATAGAACTAAACAAAGAATTCTCAACTGAGGAATATCTAATGGCTGAGAAGCACCTAAGGAAATGTTCAACATCCTTAGTAATCAAGGAAATGCACATCAAAACAACCCTGAGATTCCACCTCACACCAGTCAGAATGGCTAAGATCAAAAACTCAGGCAACAGCAGGTGCTGACAAGGATGTGGAAAAAAAACACTTCTCCACTGCTGGTGGAATTTCAATCTGGTACAACCCACCCTGGAAATCAGTTTGGTGGTTCCTCAGAAAATTGGACATAGTACTACCTGAGGACTCTGCTATACCACTCCTAGTCATATATCCAGGAGATTCTCCAACATGTAATAAGGACACATGCTCCATTATGTTCACTGCAGCCTTATTTATAATAGCCAGAAGCTGGAAAGAACCCAGATGTCCCTGAACAGATGAATGGATACAGAAAATATGGTACATTTACACAATGGAATATTATTCAGCTATTAAAAACAATGCATTCATGAAATTCTTAGGCAAATGGATGGAACTAGAAAATATCATCCTGAGTGAGGTAACACAATCACAAAAGGACACACATGGTATGCACTCACTGATAAGTGGATATTAGCCCAGAAACTTGGAATACCTAAAATACAATTCACAGACCAAACAAAGCTCAAGAAGAAGAACAAAGTATTGATACTCTGGTCCTTCTTAGAAGGGGGAACAATATACCCACAGGAGGAGATACAGACACAAAATGTTGATCAGAGACTGAATGAAAGACCATCCAGAGATTGCCCTACCTCAGGATCCATCCTGTTTACAGTTACCAAACTCAGACACTAATTTGGATGCCAACAAATGCTTGCTGACAGGAGCCTGATATAGCTGTGTCCTGCCAGTGCTTGATAAATATAGATGGGGGACACTCTCAGCCAGTCATTGAACTGAGCACAGGGTCCCCAATGGAGGAGCTGGAGAATGGACCCAAGGAGCTGAAGGAGCTTGCAGACTCATAGGACAAACAACAATATGAACCAATCAGTACCTCCAGAGCTCCCAGGGACCAAACCACTAACCAAAGAGTTCACATGGAGAGCCCCATGGCTCCAGTTGCATATATAGCAGAGGATGGCCTTGTTAGATATCAAACGGAGGAGAGGTCCTTGGTCCTGAGAAGGTTCCATGCCCCAGTATAGGGGAATGTCAGGACAGGAAAGCAGGAGTGGGTGGGTTGGTGAGCCGGGTGAGGGGGATTGGTTAGCGGGTTTCCAAGGGAAAATCAGGAAAGCAGATAACATTTGAAAAGTAAAATAAAGAAAATATTTCATAAAAAACTTAAAATAAATAGATAAACAAATAAATAAACACTTGGTCCCCAGTTGGTGAATCTATTCGGAAGGATTAGGTGTGGCCTTGTTGGAGGGGTTATCTCATTGGAGGCAGCTTTGAGGTTTCAAAAACCCAAACCATTTCCAATTAACTGCCTCATGTTTGTGGATCAAGATGCAATCTCTCAGCTATTGCTCTAGCACTTTGCCTTCAGGCAGGCTCCCCAGCATGAAGGTCATGGACCCTAACCTTCTGGAACCTTGAGCCCCAAATTATAGATTGTCCTTTAAAAGTTATACTGGTTATAGTATTTTATCATAGTGATATAAAGCAAATATGCCAGTTGAGTTCTGGATTCAGAACTTGTACATTTGGAGGGTTGGGGTCTATTTTTATTCCTTGCTAGTTTGCTTTTATTTCTTTCATCCTTTAAAATAATTATTTGCTCTTGCTTATGTCTTAGAACTATTTGTCTTTCCTATAGGCAGCACATATCTGGTATAGGCTGACAAGTTTTCTGACAGCCCAAAGATCCAGTGTTTGATACTTGACTGGGCTTCATAACAAAATCTTACTCCAAACAGAGAAAAACACAAACCAACCAAGCAAAAAAACAGAGTCCAGTTAAGAAGGTGACTTCCATGAATATTCTGGAAATCTTTCTTCTCTCCCTTCCCGATATTGCTGTGCTTCTCTGGGTCTCCTCCCCCTTCTCTGGATGCTCCCTCCTGGTCTCTATCAGACCCTCCTCCTCTGCATGACCCTGGAGGACAGCTGGATGGAGCAGGTGCTGTCCTTCCTGTCAGTCACTGTCTCCATCTCTCCCAGCTCCACAGAATTAAATACAGCTGACCGCTGACCAATTAATATGATAGTATGTCTTAGCTCTGCTCGCTCCTGTAATCAGCATTTGACACCCTGTAGACCACTTGTAAGCAAGTGGAACGTCTGATAACCACTGCCCAGAAACAGGGAGCTAGAAATGCTAATGGCCTCCTTCCTCTTGCCAAGCTGCTTAAGTGAGTCAATGTGGTTATGATCCACCCAGTTCTAACCAAAACACAAGATGAAATAAAACGAAGAGACAGAAAACAGAAAACCTAAGAGTAGCCCACCTGCAGGGTCCATTGCACGCCCATAGCAAGGGTGATTGGTTCTCACCAAGGGTGATTGGTAAATTCAACATCTTCCTGTCCATTCGTATAGTCACCTCCTTACTCCAAATCTCTACCCATCTCAAGAAGACTACAGGTGCCTTATAATAAAGCTCTTCTTTTCCTACCTCATATCTTCTGTGCCCCATAGAGCCACCATCCTTACTTTTTAAAAAATGAATCTTTTAAACTTCAAAATTGTTTTTGTTTAATTTTTATTTTCTATATTCTATGTTTACATTCCAAAGGCTTTCCCCTTTCCCAGTTCCCCCCACCACCATACTTCCCATAATTCCTCTCCCCGCCAACTATTCCCCAATCATCCTCCCCCCCCCCACGATTTCTCTGTTCTGGGTCTACAAAACTGGATCCAAAATTGTAAGATAACGCATCAAGGCTTTTCCAATGACTCAGAATAAAATAAAAGCATTTACTGGAATCTTCTTCATGCTTACAGTTCTGATGCCCAGACATTTAAAAATCGTCAACTGAGAACGGATATCTTAGGAAAGTTCCTTGCCTTTAGAATTATCGATGTTTTAAAAGAAAAAGTTTGCATATTTCTTCTATACTTGTTAATTATTAAGTGTACTAGGAGAAATTATTTTGCAAATTCATCTAATGAATTAAAAAGCACTTGAAAAATTAAACTATATTAACAATTTTATAGCTAGAATAAGTCAGGGTTTGAGGGTCAACATACCAATGGATACTGCACACCTGGGGTTGTTTTGTTTGCCTTTTTGTTTGTATTGTACAGCCAAACAACAATTATGCTCGTTCTCCAGATCCATCTCAATAATATTGCTATAAAGGTAAACTTCTGGGGATTACTTTATATGATTGTTTTCAATATGCTTTATTGGTAAATGCTATTAAATTTACAATTGTAAGGAACAACACAGTCTCTATGAGGGGGAGGAGCTTGCCCTTACCAGTCAGAACTGGGCACCTCTGCTTTAGGCATCACATCCTATGTGGTGAAGACCAAATCCACATCCACATCCGTCATTGTGATAAAATATTCCTACAAATGCAGTGTAGGTGTGAAAGGGCTCTACCGCAGCTCACAGTCCCAAGTTAAGCTCTATCCCAGCAGGGAAATCACTGTGGCCTGCCATCTCTCCAGCCCTGCATTTTCTTGCTTTCAAATTTTATTTTAACAGTCTTAATTTTTATGAATAATTTATTTAAAATGTTTTTAAAACACTGTAGACAACATATAGACCCAAACATTTTGTTTGCTCATGTCTTAAAACTCCCATCCGAACCCCATGGAGAAACCACCCTTGTCTGTGAGGAGACAACCTGGAGACAGATGTGCTAGTTTGTTTTAGCAGTCAACTTGATACAGCCTAGAGCCACCAAAAAGTAAGTTTTGAGGGATTTCCCAGATCAGATGGACCCATGGGTATGCGTGAGTGAGGAGTGGGGGTATTTGATTGATAATTGAAGTAGAAGTGCTCACCCCATTGTTGATAATGCCATCTCCTGGGAAGGTGGTCCTGGCTATCTAAGAAAGCTGGCTGAGTATGAGCCTGTGTGGTGAGCCAGTATGCAACGTTCCGATATGGGTTCTTCTTCAAGTTTCTGCCCCACATTCTCTTAATGATGCATGTGTCCTGGACGTAGAAGCTAAATGAATCCTTTCCTGCCCTAAGTTGCTTTTAATCAGAATGTTTTGTCAGGGCAACAGAAAGGAGACACACTCTTACCCACAATGCATCTCCTGTGGACATTGTAAAGGTGTTTGTGTACTGGCTGCTTCACCTATAGATATATGTAAGGTCAAATCTACATGCAACACCCCCAATTCCTCAGTCGCCAGTCACTATCACACTTCAGATTAAACTTCCTAGAAGCCCCCTGCCCAGGCAGGGGCCTCTAGAACTCTGCCAAACACCAGAAGGCACCCACATTTTTCCTGAGTGAGAAGGAATTCAGGGAGGTTGAGTTTCTGATGAAGTGAAGCCTGCTCTTCAGAAACGTCAATGCCTTTGTCTGGCATTGGCCATGGAACCATAATGCTAACAATACTTGATACGTAGGCGGGGGGGGGGGGCCCCCCCCCGGGTCATAATCAGTATTTGTCTGGGCTACAGATCCCATCTGATAAAACCATGCAAACCAAAAGTTAACAACCAAGGTGGCTAGGTGTCTTGGTGTGCACTTTTAATCCCAGCACGTTGAAGGCTGGGACAGACTTATTTCTATGAATTCAAGGCCAGCCTGGTCTACATAATGAGATTCTGTCTCATTCAAAGTAACAAATAACAACAATAATAAACAAACAGAGAAACACAGATGGTGGAAAGCTTAGTGGGCAAAGATACTGTCTGTCAAGTCCAGTGAGCTGATTTGACTCCAGGACCTACATGCTGCAAAGAGGAGAACCAACTCCAATAAATTGTCCTCCTACCTCAGTAGATATGCTAAGGCACACAGATGACACTAGCTCAGGTGGACACACGAGAGAGAGAGAGAGAGAGAGAGAGAGAGAGAGAGAGAGAGAGACATAAATACATACATGTGAGAGAAAAAAACCCTGACAGTTGAGTGGTGATGTTGCATACCTTTAATCCCAGCACTCAGGAGGCAAAAGATGGCAGATCTCTGTGAGTTCAAAGCCAGTCTGATCTACAGAGCTGGTTCCAGGACAGCCCGTGCTACACAAAGAAACCCTGTCTCAAAAAACAAACAAACAAAAATAAAAATCCAAAACAACCTAACAAACAAACAACAGATAAACTCTCTGTGTACACATGTTGAATAGTTTAATGTTCGAAGATTCTGCCAATCAAATCATTTTGAAGATTTCCTATTTTTCTCAACAGATCAATAGAATTTTTAATAATAATGAACTGATTAAAAAAAACATTATGTACTGATGAACATGGGTCCTAGCCATTCACACTTAACTGGATATGTCATGATCATTCGAAGTTAATCTTAAAGTATATGCCTGCCCCAGTCTATGTCCTGAAGTTACATCTTTCCCTTTATAGCTTCATTTCCTCATATAACAGGAGAGACAGGCATCTGTAATGGACTGTGTCAGGAAATTCTTATTTCTTTCTAGGGGCACTGGCTTTCTGTGTGGTACAGAGACCAGAGCTCAGGGCTTTGTGCATGTGAGGCAAGCACTCTCTCTCATCTGGATCCACAGTCTTGGAGAATCTGATCATTGTCTCATCAGTGTAAAGAATTTGTCCCCTCTTAGCTGTTAGAACGGACCACACAGAATGGGGTGAGATGCAGGGTGGGCTTCTCCCCACTCAGTCTGAGCTTGTCGGCCAACAGGCTGTACTGTACTGTAGAGCCAAAGAAACAGACTGCTATGATCTTGGAGGCAAGCACACTTGCTTTCTGCTAAAAACACAAGGTTCTGGACCACTGTAGTTGGCAAGTCGTTATTTTTAACCTTTTTTTCTCTTTTCCCATTTGTGTGTGTATGTGCACCTGCATATGTTATATGCAAATTCTCTTATGTGTGTGTGGGCACGTATTTGTGTGGGTTCCCATGCATGTAGAAGTCCAAGGTTCATGTCAGGTATCATCCTCCATCCTTTCCACCCTATCCAATAAGGCAGGCTTTTTCCACCAACCCTCAAGCTCTCCTATATGGCTGGTCTCCCTAGAGCGCTCGCTCTGAGAGCCCCTGTCTCTGCCTTCTAAGGCTGGAATTACAGGTAGGCTGCCATGCCCACCTAACCTTTACTGGGTTCTGGAGATCATTCTGGCCCTCATGCTTATGCAACAAGAGCTTTAACCACCAAGCCTTCTCCTCAGTTCCAAATTAACGTTTTTGACTCAACCTTTTGGTTACTTTCATCCAGTTCCTCGTATCTCACCATTCGTTTACCTGTATCTGACCCTTTCCTGTCTCCCTCCTAAGGATGAGTTGGTATGTTTCACACATCATTCTATGCCATCTATTTATTCTTTAAAAATTTGAGAGAATTTTATAAAAAAGAATCAAAGAATGGGAAAACTACATAGAAGTGTCTCAAGTTGCCTGCTATAGCATTATTCTGTGTAACATTTTCTGCACAATGAAGTTATAAGTTTAGCAGATTTTATATGCTGAAGCTTGCATCTGAATTAATGAAGATTAATGAACTGGTCTTGGAAATACTAAAAGGTGTCAAATGTAGGTACCAGTTGAATTGTACGTATATTCAATAATAATCTATCTCATTAAAAGAATGATACAATTTTTGAGAGGGCCACTTTTGTATCTGGTTCATAATGTATACAGCAGTGAACAGATAGAAAAGTCCTCATGGACTCCCTAATGACAGCAAAATGGGAATTGCACTCAAATTACCAACAGGGAAGAATGACAGTGCATTTATCATGGCTCCATAAATTTCAACAGGTCTGGATAAAAACCAGCTATTACCAGTTGCATAAAGTAAACAATTTTACCGGGAGCAACTATCATGTATAAAATGTTCATAGTAACAAACTTTCTGGATCCTGAACCAAATCCTTTCTGTCTGTGCCCTTGAACATGAATGGAGGTGGTAGGTCTGAGAACGTCTTGGATGCCTTCGAGTAGGCTTCAGTGAAGGGAATTGTGGGAGTGGGCTTCAGTGAAAGGGATTGTGGGAGTGGGCTTCAGTGAAGGGGATTGTGGGCGGGAGTGGGCTTCAGTGAAGGGGATTGTGGGTGTTGGCTTCAGTGAAGGAGATTATGGGAGGGCTATGCTGAAGACCCCTGACTCATTTCTGGAGCAGGTTGAGTCTCTGCCTCTGTATTTCTCAATGAGCCACTTTTACATATGTTCTGCTCAGTTCTTTTGTTCTTACTGTTTCCTATTCCATGTTTCTAAATACAGGAAAACTGACTCAGGTAAGCTACACGTCTGTGGCAGCCTGAATTTCCATGGAGTTCACTATGGGGAGGGGGGAAGGCATGCGGTTAACTCCAGGAATCTCTAAAAGCGTCCAGTCTGAGACTCTAGTGCAGGGACGGCTTTCCTGGGTCAAGGAGGCTAGCGGATGTTCTCACTGGATAGTTGAACACGGCAAAGGAAATGTTAGAACCTGTTCAGAATGGGCAGTATTCAACAAAGGATGTGAAGCCATAGGAATTCCATGGGTATTCAGTGGTGAAGCATCCATGGGGCATCGAGTGAAAAGACCAGCAGTGGAGACAGAATAAGGATGCAGATCTAGAACAGTCTTACATCCGAGCCTCCTGTAACTTTCCCTCGGGTGCCGGTGGTCCATTCTGGGATCCATGGCGGGGGCTCCTACTCTGCCTCCTTCCGCTGCACACAGCTGGTCAGCTGGTGACAACACTGGCTCATTATGTAAGTGACTTTTTTCCAATTTTCTGGTTTCCAGGTCTCTGTGTTTTCAGCAGTTGATTGACTCCTAGCAGGAGCCCAGATCTAAGCTGGGAACAAAGCCAGCACCCAGGGTAGCCAAATGCAGAGACACCGTGAAAATAAATCCGACATGGCTCTAAAGACTGAATGCTTAGCAACATCATCAGGAGGACTGTTTACTGACTTGAGGTTCATAATTTTGGTATTTACATGTGCTATATGTTTGTAAGTTGTTATTAGATAAATGACTAAAACTCCAAAATTTAATGCAGTGATTCCACACATGTGAGTATTTGATAAGAGCATCATTTTGGGAGCATAATTATGCAAAATGAAAGAAAGCCAAAGTCACGAAGTGATGTTTGAGAGCAGCAAATTTATTCTATTGTAGCTTTATAAGTCTTTTGACAGTGCTGCCTGTTTGCATGTGTACTGAGTGCATGCTCATGTTGGCCAGTAGGGGGCGTTAAATCCTCTGGCACTGGTCTGGGACAGATACTTGAGAGCCACCCTGTGGGTGCTAGAGACTGAACCTGGGACCTCTACTATAGCACTCACTGTCCTTATCCACTAAGCCAGGGGTTCTCAACCTTCCTAGTGCTGTGACCCTTTAATACAGTTCCTCCTGTTGTGGTGATCCCCGACCATGAAATTATTTTCATTGCTACTTCATAACTGCAGTTTTGCTAGTTATGAACCATAGTGTAAATATCTGATATACAGAATATCTAATATGTGACCCCTTTGAAAATGTTATTCTACCCCCAAAAGGGTTAGTTTCCACAGTTTGAGAACCACTGCAATGGGCTATCTTTCCAGCCCTAATTGCCTGATGTTTTAAAACAATTATTAGTAATAAATAAATTAAGCCAGTATGTTAATATACAGAGACATTCTCAATTGATATTTTGGGCAAACTTTTATATTTTCTATATGCTTATGACAAATTTTGTTTATGAGAAATTGAAAGTAATATCTATAATTATAGAACGTGTGAAGAATATAACTAGAAAGTTAAAACCATCTCTCATTTTCTTGCTTATAACATCACCAACTTTTTTTGGTGAATCCATCTACACTGTATATGTGTGTGCATCCTCCATCAAAATATATGTGATGCATGTTCTTTCTCCCAAGGTTAAGATTGGAGTCATTACATAACCTGCTTTTTCTAGCTAATATGCATCCTGAACGCTCCTGTATCTTAATAAAATAAAACACTAAGTAATTAAATAATATTCCCTCACCTAAGTGGACAGTGATTGTGTACACAGTTTCCTTCTTGGGGTATTTAAGTGAGCTCTTACCCCTCTGAAATAGGAACTGGCAGGGATCTGGGGCCTCTGCTCCTGGTGTCAGATGGCACAGCTAAAAATGTCTCTCCAGCCTGTCTGCAGCTTCCCACACCTGCTGGTCCTGGAGTTCATTGCATCAGTATTCCTATTTTCCTCTGAAAACTGTAGATCTCAGAATGAGGCAAACAACAGCCCGTGAGCCATGAGTGCATCTGCAGCAAGGCCAGGCCGACCTGGGTTCAAATCTCTTCAAATCTCAGACTTTGTATCTTCCAGCTCTCCAACATTCTTTTCACAGGTTTAAAATAGTATTTTTCCATGAAAGAACTGAGCTGAAACCATCCGCTAGTTTGTCTTGTCAATGATTTGGTTCTGTTTTCCAGATGCAGTTGATGAGCATGTTAGTATCCAAGGCCCTGCAAGGTACTGAACACAGAACATGGGGGCAACAGCCCAGGCGGACCTGTGGCGTTTACAGGCTAGTGGAGTGCATGACATCGGGTTTGAAAAGACAATCTAGTGCTAGGAAGGAGAGGGGACTGCTGCCTAGAGGCGCGCTGCAGGTAGCTGCGTGTTGTAGAGAATGCTCTGGCATTCTCACAGACAATAAGCATCTTCGCTTATTCAGGGCAAACAGGCAGAGATGTAGGAAGATTGCTATCGACCCAGAAACACCCTACGTGCTCAAATCTATCTTCTCTCTCAAATGGATAGAAATTGTATGAATGAGGCTTGGCAATAACATGCCATGGCTTAGGACAAGCAGAAAGTGTCTTTAACTCCTTCCTGCCCACCAGATATGCCCTTTGCTGGGCTTTTTTTTTTTTTTTAAATTTATAACACCTTTGCTCCCCTGGACATTAGTGGAGTCCTCATGGTGACCCCTTTGCCCAAGTGCCCTTAGCTTTCCACATTTATTCCGTTACCTTGATATTGTCAGGGCTTAGCATGGTACAGAGCATTTGGGGCATCTCATCATACGCAGAGCTGGATGCCTTGAAAATTAACACTGAAGTACAGAGAGAGCAACACTGGGTAGCCAGAGGTAGCCAGGAAGGAATGAGGTTCAGGAAGAGATAGGGAGGAAGAAAATGAGTCTAGGAAGGTGTGGCGAGGAAGAAAGGGATCTGTCATCTGTGAGTATGCCGGAGACAAACAAGTTCACTTATTTTTAAATGTCTTTGCAAAGGGACGGTGGCACCCGAGTAAAGGAGCTGGTGGTACAAAGAGAAGACAGGATGGAGAACATAGCAAGTGTCAGGATGTGGACCAAGAAGTAGCTGGAGAAAGGCTGTAGGAGGGAAAGTGGAAGTTCCCAGGCAGGCTGAGAGAGTTGAATCTGAAAATTCCTTCCTACAAGAGAAGTAGAATTCTAATGGTAGAGATAAATATAAAACATGCAATAAGGAATAAGAATTTCAGCCCCCAAGGGATAGGAACTCCACAGGAAGACAGAGTCAACTAACCTGGACCCTTGGTGCTGAACCACTAACTAAAGGACATATATTGGCTGGACCTAGCCTCCTCCTCCTCCCCTCCCACCCCCCTACCAACACAATTATAATAGATGCGCAGCTTGGTCTTCATTTGGGTCTCAAACAATTGGAGCAGGGGCTATCCCAAAAGCTGCTGCCTGTCGGTGGGATATGTTCTTCTAGCTGGTCTGCCTTGTCTGGCCTCAGTGGGAAAGGTTGTGCCTAGCTTCACAGAGACTTGATGTGCCAGGGTAGGAGGATTCCGGGGGGGGGCCCACTCACTCAAAGGAGAAGAGGGTGTGGTTGGGAGAAGGATTGTGGGAGGGAGTGACTGGGCAGGATGTAAAGTGAATAAGTAAAAACAAAAAAAATCAAAACCATGCAAGCCAAGAAAGAGGATACAACTTTATACAACAGAGATTAGGATTCTGGAAATATGCAGTAGCTCAGGAAAACCAGAGAGCAAATCAAGACCTCCTCCCTGAGATAAGAACACTGTAGAATCTTGGTCTTCACGAATCTCTGAAGAACGGAGACTTGTGACCTGGCACCCTTGCCTCTGACCTTAGAGCACAGAGCTACCTCTTTCTATCTAAAGCTAGCTAGGCCTTTGCACACAAAAGTATCAAATCTTTAAAAAAATATTTATTTTTCACATATGTATATGTGTATATGACTGTGTGTGTGTGTGTGTGTGTGTGTGTGTGTGCGCCCATGGAAGCTAGAAGTGACCCTGGATCTCCTGGAACTGGAGTTATAATAGCGTGAGCTAGCTGGTGTAGATGCTGGGGACCAAACTTAGGTCCTCTGTAAGAACAGCAAGCGCTCTTAATTGCAGGGCCATCTTTCCAGGCCCAAGCCCAGCATCTTAAGAAGAAGAGGAGGAGGAGGAGGAAGAGAAGGGGGAGGAGGAGGAAGAAGAAAATCTATTTAGTTTTCCCATTTCATTTTCGATTTCACATTAATAATAAAATTTTAATAACTTTCTTCCATGAATAGTTTTTTTCCGTTAACAAAGTTCTTTATATACAAACAAATTAAAATTTTTATTGGCAGAGATTATCAAGTTTATGCAAGGGAGTAAGAAACCTGTTATTGTAACAAACAGGAGCTGTGATGATTAATATCAATTGTCAGACTGTCAGGATCAACAGTGCCCCAGGAGACAGACTTCCTGGCATCTCTGTGAAGGAGCTTGTAGATGGTGTCAGTTGAGATGCGTGGATCCGCCCTAAAAGTGGATGGCACTATTCCATGTGCTAGGATCATCTCCCTGCTTTATCTCTACAAAGACCAGGCTGCTCTTTCTTCTGCTTGTTTTCTTCAGTCCTTTGATTACTATAGACGCAATTCTTCCCTCTTCATGGGAACGCCTATTCTATATTACAGACTAGGGGCTGCCCTATTCTAGAATCTCAAATAAGCATGAAATAAGTATCCAAACCAGATTTGTCTTTTCTACTTTCATGAGATCGTCATAGGCCTTTGGGTGGGGATGTGTTGAATGTTTAGATTTAGGAGCAGTGAGGCCACTTTACAATATTAACTCTACTAAGCCAGAAGCATGGAATGGACCACCTCTCCATTGACTGGTGTCTTCTCTGCATAGAGTTTTAAATGTTTATTGAAGAAGGTTTTCACTTCGTTGATGAGACTAATTCCTAGATTTTGAAAGTGGACCATTGTGATTGGATTTAAATATATATATATATATATATATATATATATATATATATATATATATATATATAATTGAATTTTTATATATAATTTTTCTTTATAAATTTGTTTTTGATAGATATGACAGTTTCTGGATTTTGCATCTTGATTGTAACTTCATTGGAAGTGTAAAAATGCACTATTCACAATAGTGCAGAAATGGGACCATCCTGGGTGTCTGTCAGCAGACTGGATGAATAATGAAAATATGGAACATACATACAAAGCACCATTTTATTCAGCTATAAAAATAAAATAGAATTTGCAGAATATGGATGAATCTGGAAATGATTGTGTCAGGTGAAGTGACTCAGATCAGAGTTTTGAGAAGACAAAATCTCATGTTTTCTTTCATATGTGGATATTAACATTTACTGTTTGTGTGTGAATAGGGATGTGGGAGTCGGTATAGACTAGGATGTTACCTAGACCATGAGAAGAAAATTAGAGGTGTCGAGGCGGGTCAGGGTTAAGAGACAGACAGAAGATGGCAAAGCAGAAGGAGACTTATGGGGTAGGGGCGAGATAGAGGAGTGGAAGGAAATGGGGAATGGGGGGAGAGAAATGAACAAAGCAAATTTTGTTTGAAAAAATGGCAAAATGGAGCCCAACGCTTAGTAACCTAATTCATTTCAAAACCCAGAATTTGTCATTTTGCCCTATTATATCATTATGTCGTTATCTATTTGGAAAATAAAATGTAATATATGTACCTATACCAGTTAATTTATATATAATTAAAATGATTGAGGGGAAGGAATTAAGAATTAAGGAAAAAATATTACTATGGAAAAGCTGGATGGTGCCAAATCCAAGCTTCTATGGTTGGGATGCTTAAGACTAGGCCTAGAGTCCTAGACGGGCTGGCACCGGCTCGCCAGCCCCAGGCCAGGGTTGGCTTAAGTGACACAGCCTCTTCAGCTGCATTTTATCCCCTGCTCCGCCCCCTCAGGTCCACCTGAGCCTGCTCTCCACAGTGATTCAGTACACTGGGATTTCATTGGCCAAGCAGCTGTGTTAGACGGATGACCCCCTCCCCTCCCTCCCCCCCCAACCCCCTCTTCCTCCCAACCCCTCTTCCCCACCCCCTCCCCTCCCTCTCCCGCAGCCCCAGGAGCGCACAAACCACAGTAGGAGCCTGCAGGAGAGAGAGGCGAGCTCTGACCTGAGAATCCTAAGCTTGATTTTGTTGATACTCTTCATAAGCTGGAGCTTGTTCCAGTCTGCAGTGTGAGGGAAAGATAAGAGTTTCTCTTTTAAAAAGCTGGTGTTTCTCCCCCACCATTAGGAGATCCATCATCCTTTTCCCCACTGGTTTACATTACCTCCAGCTATTAACCATGTTAGCCAATGTGTGTGGCTGAGAATCTAAACCCCAGACTGTTAGTCTGTCAAAAATCAAGGCATTGTTTGAAATCATTGCTTCACAGTCTGCTTTATGAACTATTTGATTTCATAAAACTGTTTTATTGGATCATATTATCTTGCTTACTCATCAATTTTCCTTAGTTTTTGAAATTGTAGAATAAAAAATCAACTTATGCTTCTCCATAAAAAAAACTTTTTTCTTGACATTGGATAAATTTATAGTTCAATTTTTAAACTACTGATTTTTTATCTTTTTACATAAAAATTAAACATATTTGTCCATTACACCTTTTTAATGCTTTTAAAATTCTCATAATTCTAGCTTATAAAATGACTACATATATTTTATGTCATGCATTGATTTATTATTTTATTCAGGATGCTTTATAAAATTGGTAACTTTACCTTAGTAATTACCTCTATTATTAAGGAAACAATTTTCTATCATTAACTATCACACTAAAAGCCAGGCATGGTGGTGCACGTCTGTAATCTCAGCACTTGGGAGGCATAGGCAGGCAGATTTCTGAGTTCAAGGCCAGCCTGGTCTACAGAGTGAGTTCCAGGACAGCCTCCAGGACTACACAGAGAAACCCTGTCTCCAAAAACCAAAACAACAACAACAAAAAACAAATAAAACAAACAAACCCAAAAAAAACAAAAAAACAAAAACAAAAAAAACCTATCACACTAAAATTTTCATAAATCTATTTTATCAGGTTGAACAAACTTCTTTTCAGGTGTATCTCTTACTGTAAATAGATGTCCCACTTCCTGAATCTTCATTCACCTGTTGGAGGGTACACAATGCAGAATTCACACCAATTTCTGTTCTGATACTGATATTAAATATTCTTATAGCTCCAACTCAACTTTAACTATATTTCCAATACATTTAAATTTGCCTGAACATTTTACAGGATATCTTTTATATATAAGATAGGAACTGTTTTATAGGATATCTGTGGCATTTGTAAGATACAGAATAAATAATAGATGACTGATTATAGGAAGATAGGTAGGTGATAAAGACATGATAGATGACAATAGATGCTAGATAATAGATGGTAGACAGCTGATATATAGGTGACAGATGGTAGACAATAGACAATAGGTGACAGATAGGTAGATGATCTATAAATGATAGACAATGATTGACAGGTAAATAGATGATAAAGAGATGATAGATAGGTACATAGATAGATAATCTATAGATGATAAACAATGATTGGCAGGTAGATAAATAGATGATCTATAGATGATAAACAGACAATGACTGATAGATGATAGACAGATTAGATAATAGCTAGATACATATAGAATGGATATGGTGGAAATCAATATGGGGTTCCTTCTCTTTGTTCTTGCCAGAAGTTACTGTGTTCTTTTTACTCTTCCACATACTACTCCCACAGCTGAAGCTCACATCTCACAGTTTCTGAAAACTGTAGACATTTCAAGGGATTTGTTACCTGTAACCAAGAACATTTTAATAGAATAAAAAAATCAGTTTCTCCAACTTCACCATTAGGCATTCACACTACGTACTCAACTTTTTTAACAATACATAAATTCTTTTTATTTTATTTTATCTTATTTTATTTTTTAAAGCCAGTATTCCCAGGCAGTCTCCCATCCGAGTACTAACCAGGCCCAACCCTGATTAGCTTCTGAGATCAGGCAAGATCTGGCGCATTCTAGGTGGTAGGGCCATAGACAATACATAGATTCTCAATCATCAATAGCATTTGTTATTAGAGATTAAGAATTGCTTCCTACAGTAAATTTACACCCCTAAGAAGGATCCATGTCAGTAGTTTGGCTATGAGGAAAAGGTTTGAGTGCCTGAAAACATCTCATTCTACATTTTTCAGAATTGTTCCTTAATGGAATCTCTGCTCTATCAAAGAGAGATAACAGTCTACTGTTATCAATTCATTGAAAGCTTTCAGTGAAGGAACTTGCAGTCTTCTATAAGAAATGATAATGTTGAGATCTTTACTAGCCCAGGAGAATTCAAGTCACAAATGGGAAAAACAGGAAGGAGTGAAAAGACCTGGAGAAGCCTCCAGGGTCTGAGCAAGACAAAGACCAAGGCCCTGGGCTAAAGCCCCAGGACAGGATTCAAACAGCACTGAGCAGCAAAAGGTGACCTGGACATCTTTTTGGCTTGATGCTCAAGTCTTGTGACCCCTGTGTGATTTGCTGGCCAGGGTTAAGGATCCCTCCCATTTTATCCTTGAAAAGAGGCACAGAGGATGATAGCCATGAGCGTCAAGGCTGGGGTGGAGATGAAGATAATCACCTGAGAATAATTACCAGCCTGGGCAAAGCAGAATTCTGAAGCATAGCCCGGGCATGCTCAGCTGATCCTGACCGTAGATTCCAGATGCCAAGTGTAAGTGCCAAGTTCAGAGGGGTGGTCCCGCTCAGAGCCACAAGGAGAAGTGAACACCAGGAGTTCTGGTATTGTAAACAGTACACAAAGTCTCTTGGATCTGTCTTTTGTTATTGTTATATAAGAAATTCATACACATTATCTATAATGTTCTTAATAATCCTGAAAATATGGGGTGTTGCTAATTGTAACTTTTACATTTTAAAAAATGAAATTAGTTGGTGTTAAGAAACTCGAGCATTTGACTAACCACCAGTATAGCTAGGATTCAAAATCCAGTTTATTGGAGAATCCAGAGCATATGCTCTCTCCTCTGCAGACTGCTCTTCCATTTGAATCCTGAGAGGCGCAACCACAGGAAAGGCTAAGAAACATATTTTTCCTTCCTAGAAAGATATCTTGGGTGGGTTTATTTTATTAAAAAAAACCCTACATTTTCTTCTTTCTCATATTCTTTCTCAAGATGTATATTATTCTGTGAGCACAATAGACATCTGATAGACACTTTAGGAGTGCAATTAAAATGTAGGGTAGATTAGCTAGGAACTAATGTGTACGTAATTCCCAACCCAATATAATTACGAGCATAGTGTCTCATGTGGTACAGGGATACTGGCCCTAAAGGAGCCTGGGAATTGAGAATTTGTGATTGGTTGAGGGAAAAATAATGTCTTCTTTCCATAGTCGAGCAGTTTTGTTTACTTGAAAATGGGCTTGGATATTGTCAAGGGTCTTATCTGGATTTAAACAATTTGCCACAGATAGGAAAAGCAATTGTCACTGCTGCAGATTAATTTTCAGGACAAAATTTGCATCTCTTCCCTCTGGGGTTACTGTTGCCATGGCGATGTGTGGCATCAGATTCTGCACAGAGGGTTGCGGCTTCTTACCTGTCAACTTTTATGTAAGCTGGATGGGGAGAATTTCTGGAAGATTCTAGGGAAGAACTTAGTGTTTAAGTTTAAAGTTTAAAGTTAGTGTGAAGGGAGACAAGTTGGGGCATGGGCTCTGTTGTGCCTTCTGTTTTGATGTCTGTACTAATATTCTGAACATGAATGGAAAGGGACGTGCCTAAGACAGGGAGCCCGGGAGTTCCCCTCATTTGGAATGGGTGCTCCACCCTTTACATTTATCTTGCAGCAGAAGCAACATTAACCTTTCTCAGGCAGGTTGTTACAGGGCCAGGGGACATCACTAGGGATGGGTACAACCTGGAGCCAGTAGAAGCCGTGTTAGTATTTGTTAAGGTCAGTGTGTTTGTTGACAGTTGTATTCAACATTTTCATGATCACACCAATGACACACTCAGGTGGCCACACTTGAGCCTGAATGTATGGGCTGAAGAAGCTCCAGCCACCTCAGAGAAAGCTATGCAAATGTAGATGGACTCTATAGAAAATAACAGATCCTTCAGTTTAGGGTGATATGAAAAACAAAATGGGTGTGAGTCTCAAAAAATCTACACAGCCACACCATTAGGACCAAAAGACATTCTGCAGCAAACTGCGTGGCAAGGCACCCACAATGCCGTCACCCACAGCTTTTTAACACAACCCTCTGTGAGATGGAGCTAGTTAGGACCCTACCTCGTCACTCACACAACTTCCCAAGTGTCTGTGGATTACCAGTTTGGGGATTCAAGTCTTAATGTGAGCCTCTCAGTGGATGATTAATTATGCACAGCATGAGCTTGTTCCTGATCCAACTGCCAGGAATGTGTCTGACTTAGTGCATGCAGTAGGGCTGCTCTGTTAAGCATTTTTTTTCTTGTTTGTTTGTTTCCCACAACTTTATGAATCCAGGGAGCTTTGATTTAAGTGAGATATATTTGAGCTGGTGGGTAGACCCAGAACTTCATTTCTATCGCTAGGCAGAACCTTTATTATTAGGCTTGTTGCCTCATCTTGTACAAGATGAGATTTGTAACACATGACTAGTGAGTCTTGGAAGTCAGCACTGCTCCACCCTCACCCCCACCCCCATCCCCACTCCCCCAAATTTGATTTTGTGGCATGCTTTGGGCTTTACTTAGATTAAAAACAACTAATGTAACTAATGGGATCTTGAGATTAGAGACACTACAGCCTTCCTTGATTTGAATTTCAGCCATATACTTACCAAAGTACTCAGTTTCCATATTTATATAGTTTTTATATTTATTTGCTGAGTCTTGTTTGTGTTAAGTAAAACAGGATGTCACTCACTCATATATATGTATGTATATTCATTCTATAATGTCTATTTGCTTTGAGACATTTTAGATAATTTTAATGAATAATAAATATTTAAAAATTTTAAAGTGTGCAATACAGAAAAGATATTTTATCGTAATCCAGCTAATTTTCTGAAGTTGTATTTCTGGGAAGGTAAGGTATTTTAAAAAGCTATTAATTTGGTGTTTTGTCAGGTAGAGATTACAAGGAAGAAATGGTCGGTGATGGACTCATTATCTAGCAGATATCTAGATAATGGGTTAGCAGAATCTAACTCATAGTGTAGGATAGCTATAGATGTTGCCCAACACAAAGTCATCATCTGAAAATGTATTATTATTGTTGTTGTTATTCTTGTTGTTGTTAACTTGTAACAATTTAGTGGTTCTCAAGTGTGAAATGTAGATGACAGTATGCTACAGAGAAGCCAAAGTGTTGGCTATCCCTGTGAGCATGCCAACCAGAGGATGGAACTCAGAGGTTGTGAGGATGTAAGCCTGGCTTCTGAGAGCAACTCTCTCAGGCCCACCAGGTAGACTGCTGGGTTGAGAACAGAGTCCGGAACTCAGGAGCCCAGGGTAGAGCTGTGGTCTTAACTCACACAGGAGTGTGACTGGAGAATTGGAACAGGTGGGAAGAACGGTAAAAATACACCAAAACCATAAACTTGGGTCACTGATTAAAAACACAAACACATGGAGAGAATTCTCCATCTATTTTATAAATTCTTAATTTTCACCTGCCCATGTTCAGGAATGATCCTAGAATTCACAGGAGAGCTGAACTGTCAGGTTTTTGCTATCAGGATCGATCAGTTTGTGTAAAAAAACATGGTAGGTGTCAACTAACCCTGGCAAGCAAAAAGGAAAGGATGATGGGACATGACATGGTGTTTGATTAGCTGACTTTCCATAACCTTCCTAAGCAGAAGTACGTGGCTGTTCAACCCAGGAAATTAGACTTCAAGACCGTCATCACCCAGTGGCACAAGTCGGTACCCATGGCGAAGTGGAAAGCTTAAACACAGGCCGTGCAGCACAGAAGGCACCTCTTCTCTTTGCCTAATAACAATCATTATTAGTTAACAAGGTTAGGGTAAAGCTGAATTTCCAAAACAACGTTAAATACACGTTCACATTTTCAGTTATCAAAGCATTCCAGAATCTTGCTGTGATTAGTCAAGATGAGCAGAAACATCTCTCCCAGTGGTCATCCAATGGCCACAGCTCATCATACACGCTGTAAAAACTGTAGCAGTGTCTCCTCTTTTGTTTCAGGCGTTGGTGTCTTATTTGCATCCTTTCTCCTAGCCCCACATTATCTTTACTTGGTCCTCTGAGCTACTGACTTATTTATTTAATTAATCTTCTCAGATAATTAGTTTTGGAATGATTTTATCTATGATTTTTGGTTTCTCTAATTTATGCTTTTATTTTATTGTTTCCTTCTAATTAACTTCCATTTATTTTGTTCCTCATTTAAGAGCATCTTCATATAAAAGGTTAGATTATTGCTTTTAGCCCATGGCTATGCCCTCCAAATAATATATTTGATGGGTTTTCACTTTCATTTATTAAAATTACTTTTAATTTTACTTACAATTTCTTTTTCATAACTACTCTCTAGAACCCCATTTAATTGTGTTGCTTAGATGACATACTTGGGTTGATTTTGCTCAATTTAAGTTTATTAAGACTTGTAGATCATCAGCACATGGTGCTTATTAGTGGAAATTCAATGCTTATTTGAAAAGAAAGTATATTCTACCGCACTTGTCTGAATGCTCTCTGTATCAATTAGAGCAAGATGGTTCTTGGTATCTTTTTATATCTTGCATATCTCTTTTCATTTTTCTTCCCCTTTGCTCTGTCAACTGCTGTAGGCATTAAATACAAACACTACTAAACATAATTATGGTTTTAACATAATTATGGTGTTTATGCATTCCCTCTGTAGGACTTCATTTTGACACTATGCCATTAGTTTGTTAAATTTTTTATCTTCATATCTCTTGATAAATGAACATTAACATTCATTTTCTCTACTTCTTTAGTATTTCTCATAACAAAGTCTACCTTATCTCCCATGAAGGAGAATTTATATTTTTCTTATAAGTAGAGTTTATGAATAAACATTCACCATTACCTTTGTGCTTTAAATATTAAAGATTGAAGTACCATTCACAATATGCTATGGTTTGGAGAAGGTTACACTGGCCTCATATGGTAGAAGCTGAGTCTCCAGTGTGACAGGGAGTTGGTGTGAAACTTTTCAAAGGGAGTCTCTGGAGAGAAGTGATTGGGATGGAAACATTAATACAAGGCATAGAGGGAAACAGTTGGTTTGGAACCTTTAAGAAGAGACCCATGACAGGAAGTGATAGGTATGGACACTTTAAGAGAACCCCTGAAGGGAAGTGGTTGGTGTGGGAACTTTAGCTGGTACTCTGGAGAGAAATGGAAGGGTCATCATTGTTGGAGGAAACTCATGATTGGTTCTAGGCAGAGGGTTACTATGAAGGGGCAAGTCTGATCTCTCCTTTTCATAAAAGACTCCCAAACTTGTCCCATATGCCATGTTAAAGCATAATTAAGGAGTCCTGGCAAAGTCCAGGCATTTTGGCTATACCACTCCCTAAAATGTTATATGAGCAACCATCTTTTTTATTATGTGACTCAGGCAACGTGTTTTTTAGAAGAGGAGAACACAGACTAATAAGTGGCATACCGTTAGTTCAATGTTTCATTTTCTATCCTCTCTGACATTTTCTGTCTCGTAGACCAAGCATTTGAAATTTTTGTGATGATTTGATGACCCAAGGCAACTCTTCATCTAACAGGGTGCAGAGAAGCCAAAAGATTGAAACCCTGATGGCTTAGGGTTAAGTCTACTGTGTGGTTCAGTCTTCATGTGTAGCATTAATTTTGTGTTCTTGGCCTATATTTTATGCCTCTTTTTAAAATGAGCATTTGTAATTAACATACTCTCCTACAATATCCATGGTTGTTTTATATTGGAGTTTGAAGTATGAAATATTTAATTTCTACATATCTATTCAAATACTATTTGTATTATCTATTTAAAATATGACTCCTACAGTAACTGGTCTATTTTTAAATATACTTTTTAGGTTATACATTTTACATACATTGTGATTGTAACTATTTTTGCTTTTAATGAATTCCAAGAGAACAATAATGAGCAGCCTGTATATGCTCACATGTGTGGCCTCCTGCAGTACACACTACAGGGACAGAGCCGAGGATGCATCATATGTTTAATTAAAGATTAAGGATGAATTCAGTGCTTCTTTCAATAATTTACCTCTTGCATTCTTTGTACCTCTTCAGATGCTAGATTCTCCTTAATGTGCTTAATGCAATGTCTCCTATGCCATGAGAAATTTTCTTCAGCATTTCTTCCAGCATAGTTGTGGGTTACTTTTCTACTTGTTTTAGGGTTTGAAATAGTTCTTTCTAGATTGAATGATACCACTCAGTTCATTCTAGGTTCTTAAAACAAGATTCTAGTGCTCTCTGGGCTGCTGGCCAATGCCTGCTACTCCAGCTCTAAGGGGATCTGGTGCCCTCATCTGGCCCCTTTGGGAGCCTCCACTCAAGGACGCATGCACATGGATTTTTTAAAACAATTCTTTATAGAAAGACTTTTTCTGCTTTGCTGCCTTTTATATTGCAAAGTCATTTATGCAAATCAGCAGCTATCTACTATTGTGCTGAAATAATTTTTCTTTCACTGGTTTCTTACATTTTCTTATTATCAGTGTGGTTTTTTTTTCAGAAGTTAATTTATGTCTGTACTTGGTGCTATTTTATTTATGGTCATTCTACTTGGAGTTCATTCAAACAAATTCATCTATGGCATCATCATGTTTATCAAATTTGAATAAACTTTGCCATTGTTTTCCTCATTTTGATCTTATTCACCTTTCTCTTTGAGGGTTTCCCCATATTAAAAAAACATTGATATATTCCCAAAGAATTTGTTCACAGATTTATGTTTAAGTATATGTGTATGTGTGTGTCTGTGAACAGATAGGTTCATATGCAGTTGGAGGGGCATGTCAAGACCAGAAGGGATTCATCAGGTCCTCTTAAGCTGTAGTCACAAGTGGTTGTGAATTACTCTGTCTGTTTGCTTTTATTTGTATATGTGTGTTTGTGAATAGGGTCCTCTGCAAAAGCAGGAAGCGCTTTTAATTACTGAGCCATCTCTCTAGCCTCATGATATATATCTTTAAAATCATAGCTCTTCTCCATGTCTAATAATTTATTTATCTTGTGTTTGTGGTTTTCGCAGTGCTGGGCATGGCATGTAGGTCCTTGCATATGATAGATAATTCAGTTCTGCCCCGACCTGCATCCCCAGTCCTCCAGAGATGTTTTTATTTCAGACCATTTATTTTTGTATCTCTTTAGGCTCTTCTGATTTATATCGTCTAATTCTCTCATTATCTTCATTTTTCTTCCCTGAGTATATGGAGCACTTCAGCAAAACTGTTCATCACCCTTATTTATTTGTCTCACCATTTCTTTCATATCTCAGTATGTTTCCATGACCTGACTTCTCGCCTCTTGTTATTGGCTACAGTTCTCCTACTTTATTACCTATCTGGGTACTTCCGTTTGAATGCCAGGCATCTTTATCTTCTGTTTGCACCGCTAGATTCTGTTGTTTTCTTATGGAACACACAGGATTTTGTTCTGAGCCACAGTACACTTCACACTGACACTGTGATTGTTTTGAAACTCTTTTCAAACTCTCTTGATTAGAGTAAGTATAAAGTAACCATCATATTATCTACAACTCTGATGTCTGTCTTTTGCATAGCTTTAAATAACACAGTTAGCGATCACTGAGGCTTTTAACTCTGACTCCTGGGAATCTGACACTTTCTAGGCCATATGGTTCTCTTGAATTTTTCATTTTCCAGATTTTTGCAATTGTTATTTATGTGGACAATTTTTTCCCTAGCTTGTCCTGCTAAGATTTATACGTGGACAGATTGGTATTAGCCACAGCTTATGGTTACTGCTCGGTCATTTTCTTGGACTTGTTCTCTGTGTATTCTGTCTTGGGCTCTCTGCTCTGGAAATTGCAGCCATCCATGCATCCCTGAAACTTGTGCTCTTTCTCTGGATTCGGAAAGGATTATATTAGGCATTATAAAGTTTGTAACATCTGTTTTCTCGCTATGTCATCTTAAGTCTGTACTACCCACACTTGAATACATGAAGAGGCTTTTATATTTTACAGTTTTATTTTTATCACAGTAGATTAATACCAAGTACTCTTTCTCTTCCACAAGTGGAAATATTTTGAAAGAATGTTTTTTAGCAGATCATGGTACTTTTTAAAAGAATTATATAACTGAGCAAATTTCTGTAGAACGCATTGGAACATTGGGTAGGCTTTCCTAATAAATGGAAGCTGAGAATTTTCGACTCAGATAAACACAGAGACCACACAGAACACAAGCACATCAGAGCTTACCAACCTTTACTGTCTGCACACTGTGCTGAACCTCTGTGTAATCCTCCAGACTCTGTGATAGAAGCTGCCTAACCCATGCATGTCACCTCTGGGAATGCCTTCCTCAGCAGCATACATCAGCAGGGGACATTTGGGCCATGTATAGCTTTAAGGACTATTAACAGCCCAGATAATTTAGTATTTTAGATGGAAGGCTTTCGCTTGAGGAACTCCTATGAATTCCAGTATAACAGCACATTGATGTTTTCACTGTTAAAGGCACAGTGAAAATCAGTGTTGTTAAGAACTTTACTTTCAAAGACTAAGCTGTTCTTGGCTGGGGAGATGGCTCAGCACTTAAGAGCACTGGCCACTCTTGCAAATGAAACGGCTCAGATCCCAGTACCCACATGGCAGCTCAAAACCTCTTGTAACTCCAGATCTAGGGGATCCCACATCCACGTCTGGCCTCCATGACCACAGCACACAGATGGTTAATGTATATACAGACAAATAGTTATCTACGTTTAACGAAAGTAAATATTTTATAAAAGTGAGCTAGTTGTAGTGCACACCCTTGAGGAGCACAGGAGATAGAGACATGGATGATCAGAAGAGGAGGCAAAGGTGGAGGATAAACAGGCTTGGAAGTGGACGGAGGCTCAGGTGAGTGGATTCTGAGAGCAGATACCTGACAAAGGCAGAAGATAATATGCGAGGAGATATTTGGTGAGCCGTGGGGTTTCTTGCTAATTTTAAATTATGTAATTCATGACATAAACGCCCCAACTTTTGAGTATGTATAAGACGGGAGAGTTGCCCTGAAATAAGCTAATATGGAAAACAGGTACTGAGAGCCACTTGTGGGAGTATACACTCCTGCTGAGAATTTCCAATAATCCTGTGGGTTGCCTTTAAAAACACCCAGACCCCAAGGAGTAGAAATGTAGTGGAATATGACTGCAGATCTGTCCAGCTGAGTGCCCTATGTGACCTCTGTGTTAAGCTGCCCAACACGGGAACGGCGTGTTATTAACCTGTGCTCCTGGCCATGACAGTCTCCTGCGGGGAAATTATGCAGAGAAAAGATACCATTTTTCCACTCAAAAATTTGACAGAGGATTGACAAGAAAATTATCTAACAAGTGAACTGATTTCATATGAGTCTGTGGCTAAAGTAGCTTCTCCTCAGTGACATTCACATCCTTTCCTTTATTACTTAAAATAATGAATGCACTGTTATTTTTAAAACAACTTAGTCACCCAAGTTCTATTTCATTCCCCAAGCCAGTTCACACATTAATATTTATGCTGCACACAGTGCTTTCTTAATTTGGAAAAATTGAGTAGTAAGAAATTTTGGTGTATTTGGGTCTGTTCTGATATAGCTTTTGGCAGAAGTGGTACTTTATGTTTTCTGTGAATCTTTGGTGTCATGTTAAATTTCTGCAGTTGTCACATGTGCATATTTAATAATGGCGGCTAGATAGAAATGTGGGCAGGCAATACATCATTAAGGATTCTGCCCACAGGTACTTTATCCTTACAGCACATTTACATGGTGGGAATTGAATAAACAGTGTATAGCCCTAGAAGATATTAATAAATGTTCTGAATCACTTGCTGGTGTGTGAATAAATTATGCCTGGTTTTATGTTAGTATGGGTTGGGACTGATATAATTTTCAACAATAGTATCTTACCATTGAATCCACAGTCTCATTTTAGCCCTAGTAATGAGCTTTAGAAGCAGGCTAAGCATCCCTTGCTTACCTCTTAAATTCCATAACTGTAAATATATATAAAAATCAATATCTATGATGTGTTTTAATTCTCCAAAGAATTGATACACGGGTTGCACGAAGTATGAATCCAGACACAGACAAAGTTAGATGATGATCTTTATAACTCAGAGATATTTTAGGGTTACAATATTTTAGAAGGTCTCATGTACCCTAAAAATTTCAATGAGTAATAATGCTTAACATTTAAAATATGCCTAAGTTAAATATTGTAAATCATTATCTTTGATGTTCCTTTTAAATTTGTTTTTTAGATTTATTTATTTTTATACATGTGAGTTTTTGGCCTGCATGTCTGTACAACACCATGTGCATGCAGTGAGTACCAGAAGAGGTGAGAAGAGAACATGGCATCCTCTAGAACTGGAGTTACAGATGTTTATGAACCACCATGTGGGTCCTGGGATCCGAACCCAGGTCCTCTGGAAGAGCAGACAGTCACTTAATCTTTGAGCTATCTCTCCTGATATTTCCCTTTTATTTGCATTTTGGAAATGATCAGACACAACTGAGAACTTGTCATCCAGCATCCATTAAAGCCATTAGTAAATGACATAAAAATCAAATCGAAATAGAACAGACCACATGGTTTGTAATGTTACAGGGGGTATTGGTGGATTCCCTTAGAAGGATTCCTGTGGCTCACAGTTTGAGAGCGCAGGGAAGGCATGACGTAGGAGCTTGAGGGGGCTGGTCACAGTGCACACTCAGTCAGGAAGCAGGGAGAGATGCACTCTGGCTTTGTTTTCTCTCTTTCATTCAGTTGGGGAGCGCAGCCCCTTAGGTGGTGAGTAGTGCCACCTCGGATATCCCAGCCTGGGTACTCCCTTCCAGAAATGTCCAGAAGCTCATCTCCTAGGAGACTAGATATGACTAGTAACTGTCAGTCCTGGTGATCTGAGTTCCATCCTCGGGACCACACGGTAGAGAGAATGGACTCTCAACAAACTGTCCTCTGACCTCTCACACACCCTTCACACAGGGGTATAAGCACACCCCTCAGCCCCCACACAATTAAATGTAAAACATGAACTATTAAACACAAATACGGGGATCATATCCTGTACACTTAAGTTGTCTAATTGTTGACATTTTTATGATAAATTGAATCTGTTTTTGAGATAGCGTCTCTCTCTACAGTGCAGGCTGCCTTTGGTCTTACTAGGTAACCTGGGCTGTGAGTTAATTCTTTACAGTGTTTTCTCTTTTCTTTTTCTAAATTTATCTTGACTGCCTTGCAAAAGAAAATTATACATATGGTTGGATGTTCTGGGCCAATTGTTTCCAGACTTTTAAATTTCATAGGCTGGGGATTCTAAAAGGAAAATGAGAAATCAGGGTTCTCTCGCTCTGTTCAGTAGTTCCTGCTGCCAGGGCAAACATTAAACCAAACAAATTCATTTGCAATTATCATTTTATGAACAGCAGAGAGGGGAGCAGTGAGGACACCAAAGGAGTCTTCTATAGACAAATAACAGGTAACACAGAGACGCACGTGTACAGAGGTACACATACACAGCAGTACACACACACACACACACACACACACACTCGCCACAGTTTGGCTACACTTTCCATGGAATGAACTTCCAACCCCATTTTCAGGCTTTCATCAAATGGACCCCCAGGGAGTACATCCCCGGCTCCTACCTGGCCTCGCCTTCCTCTTCCTGGCCAGATGCCTGGCTCTGACACCTGATTTCTTTCTCTTGCTCAATCCTTCTGAGTCCACGCCTGCCTCCAGTGATCGAGGTTTTCTGTAAACCCTCTGCGGGCTGCACATAACCCTTTGCTTCAACACATCTTTGCTGCTTCACAGTGATTGGTCTGTGACCCCTTCTTAGGAATCCTCACCGTGGCTGTGATGGATCCAGTATTGATAGAAAGTAGAGACACATTTTCCTCCACCTGAATCAAATTTCAGAGCTACTGTTTGTAGCAGAATCCAATCTCCTTTGGTTTCTATATGTCAATGTGTCCGTTGTTGCTAGCCTTTAAATAAGTGTACTTACTTATTTACATACTATATATGTTAAGTATATATCTTTCAATAGTATATATAATTATCTAAATCTTTGAAGTGGTGTGTGGAAGAATGATTAATGATTTTATTTATTTATACTTTAGGTATGTGACTTTTGCCTTCACATATGTGGATAGAACTGGAGCTATAAACAGTTATGAGTGGCCTCACATGTGCTGGAAATTAAACTGGGGTCCTCTGGCAAACCAGCAAGTGTTCTTAATGGCTTAGCCATCTCCGAAGCCTCTGGATGTAACTTTTAATTTAAATAATGTCTGGGCTCAGGGAGCAGCACAGTGGGTGAGCACGTGTCTAGCATGTGCAGAGACTTGAGTTCAGTGAATAGCAGCACGATAAGAAAGGTAGATGATGATTAAAACATTAGGTGAGATTTGAACCACAATATACTTCTAACTAATCCATTGACAATTTGTTTCAGGATCTGGAATTTTCAATAGTTAAAGGCTGAAGAAGGCTGCTGGGTTTCCCCCACAGGCAGTGGGAAGAATAGCGTCCCCTGCTCCATCCCAGCTGCAGTGTGAGTGAAGGCACAGGATACCAGTGACCCTGCAGCGTCTGCTCAGGAGCCTGCGGTTGGCTGCGGGACTTCTCTTTCCATTACTGCCATTTTTTTTTTTTCCCAGAACGCTCTGAAGTCTGGACATCTCCGTTTCCAGCAACTGCACTTCCCGTATGCAAAGCTAACAGTAAAGTTTACCAGGGGTATCTGCTTCTTTTTGTTAAGCCTCCCTAGTTACTTTTACCATTTGCGTGTGCATGTGCGTGTGCGTGTGTGTGCGCGTACATGCGTGCGTGCCTGTGCGTGCGTGCGTGCATGCGTGCGTGCGTGCGTGCGTGCGTGCGTGCGTGTGTGTGTGTGTGTGTGTGTGTGTGTGTGTGTTTGGAAACAGATTTTCTTCTTTTATCATGACAGTTGGGTTATGAGGTTTGGCAGCAAGTGCCTTTACTTGCTAAGACCCGAGAGTCAATATTTTTGAAATTATTTTTTATGTATGGGTGTTTGGCCTGCATATATGCCAGTGAAGCTTGTGTATACCTGGTGCCCACAGAGGCCAGAAGATGGGGTTGGGTTCCCCGGAACTGGACTTAGGCACGGTTGGGAGAGCCCGTGTGAGTGTTCGAAACCAAACCTGGATCCTATGGGAGAGCAGCCAGTGTTCTTAAGTGCCGGGCCACCTCGCCAGGCCACAGGTTAACTACGTTCATTCACACTGCTAAAACGTCTCATGCTTCTGAGAGCTTGATACAATGTTCCTAACCTGTTCAACAGCTCAGACAGCTACTTCTTGTGGATGGTTTAGGGAACCAACTCCTGTTAAGACATGGATCCTATGATTGAATAATATCCAAAGATTTGTTCCTAAAATCCATTCTTTCCACCTAATCGTCACACATTTGAATTTTTTTAAAAAGACTTATTTGTTTATTATTTATATGAGTACACTGTAGCTGTCTTCAGACACACCAAAAGATGTTTACATTACAGAGGGTTGTGAGCCACCATGTGGTTGCTGGGAATTGAACTCAGGACCCCTGGAAGAGCTATCACTGCACTTAACCACTGAACCATCCCTCCAGCCCCTCATTTGAATTTCTCTTTTTGTGTGTGATTTTGAAATGAATATTGGAATAATTTTTTATTGGATATATTCTATATTTACATCTCATTTCCCTTTTTCTGGTTCCCCACCCCCCCAAAGGTCCCACATGCCCTTTTCCCTCCCCCTGTTCCCCCATCCACCCCTTCCGACTTCCCTGTTCTGGTATTCCTCTACACTGATCCTTTGATCCTTTCCAGCACCAGTGTCCACTCCATTCTCCTTGTCAGACATCATTTGGTATGTGGATTGTGTCTTTGGTGTCCCAAGATTCTAAGCTAATATCCACTTATCAGTGAGTGCATACCATGGGTATTCTTTTGAGACTAGGTTACCTCACTTAGTATGATGTTCTCCAGCTCCATCCATTTCTCTAAGAATTTCCATGAATTCATTGTTTCTAATGGCTGAATAAACAACTTCAGCAAAGTGGCTGGTTATAAAATCAACTCAAGCAAATCAGTAGCTTTCCTATACTCAAAGGATAAGCAGGCTGAGAAAGAAATTAGGGAAATGACACCCTTCACAATAGCCACAAACTATATAAAGTATCTTGGTGTGACTCTAACCAAACAAGTGAAAGATTTATATGACAAAAAACTTCAGGTCTCTGAAGAAGGAAATGGAAGAAGACCTCAGAAAATGGAAAAATCTTCCATGCTCATGGGTTGGCAGGATTAAAATAGTTAAAATGGCAATCTTGCCAAAAGCAATATATAGATTCAATGCAATCCCCATCAAAATCCCAACTCAGTTCTTCATAGAGTTAGAAAGAGTAATTCTCAAATTCATCTGGAATAACAAAAAACCCAGGACAGCTAAAACTATCATCAACAGTAAAAGAACTTCTGGAGGAATCAATATCCCGGACCTCAAGCAATACTACAGAGCAGTAGTGTTAAAAACTGCATGGTATTGTTACAGTGACAGGGAGATGGATCAATGGAATAGGATTGAAGACCCAGAAGTGAACCCACACATATATGGCCAATTGATCTTCAAGAAAGGAGCTGAAAACATCCAGTGGAAAAAAGATAGCCTTTTCAACAAATGGTGCTGGCTCAATTGGAGGTCAATATGCAGAAGAATGAGAACTGATCTACTCTTATCTCCTTGTACTAAGCTCAACTCTGAGTGGATCAAGGACCTCCACATAAAACCAGACACACTAAAATTAATAGAAAAGAAACTAGGGAAAACCCTTAAGGACATTGGCTCAGGGGGGAAAGTTCCTGAACAGAACACCAATTGCTTATGCTCTAAGATCAAGAATAGACAAATGGGACCTCATAAAATTACAAAGTTTCTGTAAGACAAAAGACACTGTCAAAAGGACAAATCAGCAACCAACAAATTGGGAAAAGATCTTCACCAACCCTACATCTGACAGAGGGCTAATAGCCAATGTATACAAAGAACTCAAGAAGTTAGACCCCAGAAAACCAAATAACCCCATCCAAAAATGGGGTACAAGAGCTAAACAAAGACTTTTCACCTGAAGAAATTTGGATGGCTGAGAAACACCTTAAAAAAAATGTTCAACATATTAGTCATTAGAGAAATGCAAATCAAAACAACTCTGAGATTTCACCTCACACCAGTCAGAATGGCTAATATTAAAAACTCAGGAGACATCAGGTATTGGCAAGGATGTAGAGAAAGAGGAACACTCCTCCACTGCTGGTGGGACTGCAAGCTGGTACAACCACTCTGGAAATCAGTCTGGCGGTTTCTCAGAAAACTGGACACGATACTTCTGGAGGACCCAGCCATATCCCTCCTGGGAATATACCCAGAAGATTCCCCAGCATGCAATAAGGACACATGCTCTACTATGTGCATAGCAGCCTTATTTATAATAGCCAGAAGCTGGAAAGAACCCAGATGTCCCTCAGCGGAGGAATGGATACAGAAAATGTGGTATATATACACAATGGAGTACTATTCAGCCATTAGAAACAATGGAAATATTCTTTATTTACATTTCATTTCCTTTTTCTTGGTTCCCTGCCCCCCAAAGGTCCCATATGCCCTTTTCTCTCCCCCTGTTCACCCTTCCTCCCCTTCCCACTTCCCTGTTCTGGTATTCTCCTACACTGATGGATTGGCCTTTCCAGATCTAGGTTCCACTCCTTCCTTCTTCTCAGACATCATTTGGTATGTGGATTGTGTCTTTGGTGTTCCAAGATTCTAGGCTAATATTCACTTATCAGTGAGTGCATACCATGGGTATTCTTTTTTTTCTTTTCTTTTTTTTCTTTTTTTTTTGTTTTTTTTTCTGAGACAGGGTTTCTCTGTGTAGCCCTGGCTGTCCTGGAACTCACTCTGTAGACCAGGCTGGCCTCGAACTCAGAAATCCGCCTGCCTCTGCCTCCCAAGTGCTGGGATTACAGGCGTGTGCCACCACGCCTGGCCATGGGTATTCTTTTGAGACTAGGTTACCTCACTTAGTATGATGTTCCCCAGCTCCATCCATTTCTCTAAGAATTTCATGAATTCATTGTTTCTAATGGCTGAATAGTACTCCATTGTGTATATATACCACATTTTTTGTATCCATTCCTCTGTTGAGGGACATCTGGGTTCTTTACAGCTTCTGGTTATTATATATAAGGCTGCTATGAACATAGTGGAGCATGTATCCTTATTACATGCTGGAAAATCTTCTGGGTATATGCCCAGGAGTGGTATGGCAGGGTCCTCTGGAAGTATCATGTCCAGTTTTCTGAGGAACCGCCAGACTGATTTCCAGAGTGGTTGTACCAGCTTGCAGTACCACCAGCAGTGGAGGAGTGTTCCTCTTTCTCCACATCATTGCCAACACCTGCTATCTCCTGAGTTTTTAATATTAGCCATTCTGGCTGGTGTGAGGTGAAATCTCAGGGTTGTTTTGATTTGTATTTCCCTAATGACTAATGATGCTGAACATTTCTTAAGGTGTTTCTCAGCCATCCGAAGTTCTTCAGGTGAAAAGTCTTTGTTTAGCTCTGTACCCCAATTCTTGATAGGGTTATTTGGTTTTCTGGGGTCTAACTTCTTGAGTTCTTTGTATACATTGGATATTAGCCCTCTGTGAGATGTAGGGTTGGTGAAGATCTTTTCCTAATTTGTTGGTTTCTGATTTGTCCTTTTGACAGTGTCTTTGCCTTATTCTAACCCAAAACCTGGCCCTTCAGAATTATAGCTGATTCAAGTAGCAGTCCATACATATCCCCACACATGTGGAGATACTTCAAATTATAACAAAAGGAGATCACTTAGAACTCTAACTTTTTCAATGTATTTATTTCTGTTAACATTTGTACAGTAAATTTAACTTTGTTTATTTGTGTGTGTGTGTATATATATGATACATGTTCACGTGTGGTTGTGGTGTGGGGATCAGATGAGAGAACTCTAGTGTGTCTGTTTTCTTGCTGCTGTTACTGAAGGTTCTTCGAGTTGAAGTTGGTTCACCTTGTTCCACTTGCTTGTGGAGCAAGCCCCTTTATCCGCTGATCCATCTCGGCAACCCTGATCCATACATTTAGCTTTCCAAGTAATTCTATGTTAGTGTTAAACATTAGAATGCATGAATGGAAGGACTGCCTGTTTGAGAGCTGCTCTCAAGGCAAACAACCATTAAATCTTATTATTTTGGTATCTTTGTCTAAAGATATAAACTCAGTCAAGTCTGTTTCCTTATTTAACATTATGATTTTCTATGAGGATACGATTTGGAAAATGTGTTACTTTAAAATTACTTAACAGTATCTAAATGACACACCAAGCACAAGAGGACTCAACTTAAAACTTTCTCTTGTTTTACATTCTGCATGTTTATTGGATTTTTTTTCTATCATAATAAAAAAATAATATCCCGGAATTAGAATGTATGTCAGTGGTAGAGCACTTACACTTGCCTGGCATGCAAGGGGATTGGTGCCCCATCCCCAACACACACACATACACACACACACACACACACATACACACACACACACAGATATACACACACTACCAGATGCAAGTGTTGAATATAGTGTGCTTTTTGGTCCGGTCTGTAGGATGCAAAGTCCTGGGTAAGAGGTGCAAAAATATGGTGGTTATTGTGTTTGAAAAGGTAGAACAATAGAGCTAAGAGACGGGGGAGCTGACAGGTCCAGCAGGCTGCTTGGGGACATGCTGCTTAGCATCTGGAGGCTCCGCAGAGGGCTGGGAGAGGAGCCGCACCTGCAAGTTGTCCATGGAGAGTTGTTACAATGGAGAGCGGTTCCTGCCTTCCCCCTATTTCACATTAGCCCCAGTTCACCGAGGCTGACATCCTGGTCCCCGTCACCACTGCTGTCCTTCCCCTCAGATTAGTCCTCGCCCGGCATGTTGGTATTGGGCTTGTATGTAGTTATGCATGCTCAGAACTCAAATGTGCAGTTGCACCAGGCATCGCCATCTGATTTAAGGAGCAACACTTACTTCCCACAGCTGTAGTGGCTAGCACCCACCAGATGAAGGCCGAGCCCCACCAGTCAGGTTTTGCATTACAGGGGACCACTTTATTTCTTCTTATAAAGTCATTAATTCCTTTCTGATAGCTTTGGTTTTATGACTTCACCTTAAACCTACTTATTTAAAATCACAACTTCAAACACTACAATATTAGGGCCTAGAATGTGAAATTGGAAGGGAAATGACCTTAATCATTTGATTGTTCCCCAAATTTACATCCTTCTTTCATGTGAAATAGATCAATTCCTTTCCAATAGCATCCCACATTATAATTCAATCTAGTGTCAAGTCTAAAGCCCAGTGTCTTCCCAGCTGTAGTGATGAGTAGCTATCATCCTACTGGAGGCAGGAGAATCATGAGTTTGACTATCTTAGGCTACACAGCAAGAATCCCTCTTAAAGAAAAAAATCCAAAGGAGTCATGTAAATAGTAGTCAGACGTGGATTAAAGTGGACGTAAGAATCACACAGAAGCTAATGTATAGTCTTGCTGAGACTCTGTGCCACCAGACTGGTACCTCCAAAATATGTCAAATCTAGGCGATACCCCAAGAGTTATCTCTGCGTGAGCAGGTTCCAAACCTAGCTGGGCAAATCCCTTTAGACTCCATCCTCTGCAGCCTGGCGTCACTCAGGGAGTATCCTCCCAGCAAAGCTAGTGCATAGCATTCTGTCCTTTTGCTCAATATTATAAAGGATGAGACAGAAGTGACACACATTGCTAGTTATATAAATTAATGCAATCTGGAGAGCAGCTTGGCACTGCAAATTAAACGTCATAAAACAGCACATATCCTGTGACTCGTGTGTTTTGAGTGCCGGCTGTTCGTCCTAATGCTGCAGCCCCAGGTGCACAGGTAATTCCAGCAGAAGCACGCACACTCTATTTTGGATTTTATGGTGAAGAAGGTGAGATGCTGAAGGTCAGAATCTGGAAACCAGGGATTTATGTTATGTCAATAAACTGGACAGCAGCCGGAAGGAATGGGGTACCAGCTCTGAGCACTCAATAGCCTGTGAAAAGTTCAAGCTGTATTAAACCAAGTTACCAACTCACGGACGCACTATGTGCTTTGGCCTCCCGGGCCAGAGCATCTTCTCTTGGTCTGGATTCTCTTTGGAGGCCAGAGGGCACGTCCATTGATAAACAGTTGCTCAGCGATTGACAATTCATGAACAAGCACCCAAGGGTGTTCAGTCCTCCTCTGAGATAACTTGGAAGTCCAGCTTTGGTACTGGCTGCTCGCTGAGAGTACCTCCAGCTGCCTACTGTGAGCGTTTCCCCAAGACTTTCCATGTTTATCTTCCTTCCTGTTTATGTACGTCTTCTCTGCCCCACGGCTGCTGCTACAGCATCACTTAATTGAACTTGAAACTTGATGCCTTTGAATCTTTGTCTGACGTCTCATACTCTTTCCAGAAAATTCAACTTGGGAACACTGATCCAAAGAGAATTCCATTGAATCACAGTTTCTTGTGGAAAACTGATGAAAATGGACATACTGAGTTAACTCTTTGTTTTTACTGAGGTGGTGGTAGTTGATGATTTTTTTTCTCTTTGCCTATGCGAGTTATCTGTAATGAGACGTCCGACCATGCTTTCTCCCCGCACATTGTCTTCTAAACCATCCTTTTCTTAGTCTGTTAGAAAGTTACTTGGCATGACTTCCATGATTTATGTGCTGAAGCCATATTGCATAATTATGTAATGACTCTCAGTGAAAGGAATATTAAAGGAAATGCAGGCCCAGGGCAGGTCCTACATCATGTGAATTTCAGTTTAAATGCCAGTATTCTTTCTGCCTTGGCTATGTTCTTAAATATTTCAGACCTAAGAAATTTCTTTATTTAAAAAAAAAAACAAAAAACAGTAAGATATTGGCCTGAAGGAACCAATGGTATCCCTAGACTCCCAAATAGATTTCTTGGAAGAAACTCCTAAATAAATAACAGAGTCTAGAAAGATGGCTCAGTGGTTAAGAGCACTGACTGCTCTTGCAGAAGACTCAGGTCCAGTCTCCAGCACCCACATGGTGGCTCACCACTGTCTCATACTTCAGGTCCAGGGGATCCAGCAGTCCCTTCCCACTGCTGTGGGTACTGTATGAGAACAGAGCAAATGAATGAGTGACATGTTTGGGGGATGAATGGGTTACACAGATATGTAGAGCCATCTGGATGGATCACGTTTTGTTAACACGTGAGATTGGAGGCCGCGTCCCTTCAGCCTGCTAGCTGTGTCAGGTGAGCAGCAAAGCTGCAGTTGGGACGTCCACTCGTGGCTGCCTGTGCCCATCTGACAGAAAGGCTGCTGTCACAAAACACCACCGCCTGCCTGGCTCAAGAGGATGACGGTGCATCTGCTTTCTCATGGCTCTGGAAGTTGAAAACCTTCGTTGAGATTGATTTCCCTCCCCTGGCACCAGGAGGCCATGTGATCCCCAGGAGCTGGGAGTTACACAGGCAGTTGTGACTGTGGGTTCTGGAAACCAAACTTGGTTACTCCGCAAGAGTGATACTTGCTTCTAACCACTGAGCCATCTCTCCAGCCCCTCAGTTATGTTTTAAAAGATAGTCTCTCTTAAAGAGTTGCCTATACAAATACTGGGACTTCATGTGGATTTGAGGGAGAGCAATCTAGTCCCCAAAATAACATAGATTCGAAAGTAGAGATGTTGAAGCAATGAGAGCCGCTGAACACTGTGACTTAAGGACCAGGAAAATCTACTTGAATCTTGTGCTTCTCTTCCTTAAGGTACCTTTGACAGTATTTACCCAGAGCCATGTTCTAATTGTGCTTACTTCCATTTGAATTTTAAATACTGAACTTTATTAAACTTTTGTCCCATCTGAAAATAAGTTGACCATGAAACAATCACGTACAACAACACTGATTGCTGCATATTAGGCAAGAATAAAATTGTCAATAAACCTCCATAAGGGAAATTAGGAACCTAGAATTGAAAAATTAGAAATCATACATAAAAGGTAACTTTTTTTAAAAAAAAGGAAAAGAAGATGGGGCATTTTTATTTGTTTTTGTTTGTTTGTTTGTTTGTTTTGTTCATTTGCTTCTTAGGGACAAGATCTCCGTAGCCCAGGCTAGCCCTACTCCCTAAGTAGTTGAAGATGACCTTGGAACACTGGTCCTTCTGTATCCACCTCCAACATGGGAATTATTGACCTGGGTCACCATGCCTAGAGAAAAAAAATTAAAGATGCTTCTAATAACTCAAGTTAAAGAAACACACTTATTTATGTATAGACAGGAGTAGAAAAGAAAAAAGTCTCAACTCTATTTTTCAGTACTAAAATTATTTTTAAATGACTTATTTATTTGTTTATTTTAAAATTTTATTTACTTTATACGCATGTGTTGTGATTTCTATAGCTGTGATGAACCATCATGACCAAAATCAATTTGAAGAAGAGAGGGTTTATTTCATCTTACAGCTAAAAGCCAAGAGCCAAGCAAGTCAGGGAAGGGTCTCAAGGAAGGAACTTGGAGGCAGGAGCTGGTGCAGAGAGCATGGAGGAGAGTGCTGCTTCCTGGCTGGTTCCTCGTGGCCTGCTCAGGCTGCTTTCTTATATCCTCTGGGCCCAACAGTGCAGTGGGACCAGCACCCACAGTTTGCTGAGACTTCTCCCATCAGCCATCAATGAAGAGAACACTCCACAGACTTGTCCCCAGGCCTGTCCCTGTCCTGTAGGGGCATCCTCTCAATGGAGGCTCCCTCTTTCCAAATGATTAGCTTGTGACAACTTGACATAAAATGGCCTGGACAATGTTTCAGTATTTGCCTGTAATATGCCTACATACCATATGCCTGCAGTGTCCACGGTTGCCACAAGGGGGGGACTATATAGTTACAGACAGTTGTGAGCTACCATGAGGGGGCTGGCAATTGAACCTGGGGTCTTCTACAGGAGTAACAAATATACTAAACTCCTGAAGCCTCTTACCAGCCATCAAATTATTTTGATAAGTAACTGCCAGTAACAGACACAGGCTATGATAGAGAATATAAAGCTAATTGGTTTTTAATTCTGATTATGTCATAGTTTGTTTGTTTGTTTGTTTTTGGTTTGGGCTGTGCATAAAACACATTCAATACTGAAAGTATAAAATTGAACAGGAAGCCCCACAGCTCTAATCCTGAATGCCAATTGTGTAGAAGTTCATTAAGTTGCATAAACTTTCGCTTTTAATTTGGGTGTGTGATGTTTTTATTTCCTTGCAAAGCTTTTTATAATAAAGTTGATACAGTTAAAAAAATTAAAACCCATTTAAATTGCATTGCATTAAAACTCACTTTTTTCCAAAACAAGAAGATTTGAAAATACACGTTAGCCATCTCACTTCAGAAGCCTGAAAAATTGCAAAACTAAAAAGATAAAATGGAAGAGTAACACAAGAGTAGAAATTTGTAAAACAGAATGAGAATATTGTCTCAAGAGCTGTTGCCTTGAAAAGTAGCCCCCAGACTATGCAAATGCTCCACCACTAACTGCACACTCTCAAGCACTGTGTGATTGTATCAGTAATTTTAAAAGATAGGTAAACTTAGTGTATTAGTTTGGGTTTCACTGCTGTGAACAGACACCATGACCAATGCAAATTTTATAAAAGACAACATTTAATTGTGGCTGGCTTCATTCATTCAGTCCATTGTCATCAAGGCAGAAACATGGCAGCATCCAGGCAGATATGGTGCAGGAGGAGCTGAGAGTTCTACATCTTCATCTGAAGGCTGCTAGTCGAAGACTAACTTGCAGGCAACTAGGGTGAAGGTCTTAAGCCCACACCAACAGTGACACACCTACTCCAACAAGGCCATACCTCCTAATAGAGCCACTCCCTGGGAAAAGCATATACAAACCATCACACTTAGTTTCCTGAAAAAAAAAAATAGTGATTTGAACTGGTGAATAGTAATGAAAGCATTCTATCCCCTGCTTCACCCATGACCCCCAAGCACCAAACCCAAATAACTGGACTGTAAATTCAAAGTAATCTGAGAAGACACCAAAAACTTAAGATCTATAAACTATTGGAAGGTATGAATTGGTTATTAGCAATTTAGCTAATTCACACAAATTAGTAAATCTGTCGCGAAAGCGGTAAGGTCCTGATTCCAAGTATTTCTGAGGAAATGCAAATGAGTAAGCAAAGCAAGGAGATTTGCATGTCTCTCTTGATATAAATAGTAGGAAACTGAAGCTACAATAAAACACCAATGCTTCCCTTCAAGTAAAAAGATACAATGTTTGTTTTGATGAAAGTTCTTCCTTACCAGAGGCCTTCTGGTCTCCATTTCCTGAGTTCCCTCTTGCCTCCTTGTCCTCACATCCTGACTTCCCTGTAGGGTCTCACCTTCTCTATGCATCTCTGAAAGCCAACTTCCAGCCAATGCCTCATTAATTTTGGCACCCGGGGCTATTCATTGAAAATCAATGGCTTTCCCTTTGGCAGGTATGAATGTGCTGAGTAATTGAAAGGATCCACAGAGGCACGCCTAGAGTGCCAGGCTCCTGGATGGGCTATTTTTCTTAACTATCTCAGATGTCAACCTGTCTTGCCACTGCGAGGGTCAATCTTCCTGCCGGTCTAGGCCCTTCAGATCCTATTTCCTGTAGAGCAATGATTGCTGCATCCTTCTAAGGCATCGGTTCTCAACCTTCCCAACGCTGCAAGCCTTTAATACAGTTCCTCATGCTGTGGTGACATCCCCCTCCCCCCCTCAACCGTAGAATTAGTTTTGTTGCTGCTTCATAACTGTAATTTTGCTGCTGTTATAAATTGCAATGTAAATATCTGATATGCAGGATATCTGATCTCCAGAAAAGTTTCTGCTAACCCTTACACCTGCTTTTTTTTTTTTTTTTTTTTTTTTTTTAGTAGTCAGAGGGGCATGGAGGTCATTGCCACATGCTATGAGGTCATGGAACAGGAAGGCAATAAAGAGCTCCAATCCTTGGGCAAGTCAACAGAAAACACTGTCAAGGGACTTTAAAATATACATGACTAATTTAAAGTAAAGAAATGTATAAACTGGTGTACCTGAATAGCCATTCCTGATCGGAGGCTGAATGATGGACTGTGTGACTTGTCACAGGATGAAAAGAGGGCACCATGAGACCTGGTACCTTTGCAGCTGGCCCAAAAAGGATTCTTTATTATGCCTTGGTGTACAAGGAAATGCTATATATGGGGAAAGCCACGTAACTCCTCATGTTGAAACATATGGAGTTTAACCTTAAGAGATGTAAGTTACAGACGTGTTGTGGATGGATAAGAGTGACCTGGATTCCATGACAAACAGCGACAACGACGACGACGACAACAACAACAATAACAATAACAACAACAACAACCACTCAACACTATCACTGGAGTTTTACTACCACTGCAGTGGATGCTGCATAGTTTCATAGAAAGTTCCCAATGGAAAACCTGTTTCAAAAACGATAGTTATATGGATGAAGGCTGTTGAGATGACTCAGTGATTAAGAGCCCTTATTGTCTTCCAGAGGACCCAACTTTGATTCCTAGCACCCACAACCATCCCAGAAACTTCAGTTCCAGGGGATCTAAGGTTCACTTTCTGACCTTCACAGAAAACAGGCAGGCAGGTAATACACAGACATACATGCAGACAAAGAATCCATACACATATAATAAAATGAACAAATCTAATAAAAATTCACAACAATGGCTATAAGGATGAAAAGCAAGCCAATAATCTACTATTTGGGGAGATACAGAGACAGAAATTCAGGATTGGGGTTTGTCAAGTTTGGCAAATTAATGGACTGCAGTTAGGAAGATGACCACATGGGGGCAGCACCCAGCTGTGGTCTTTGCCACTTGCTTCCAGAGTAACAAATTAACTCATGCTACCCCAAGGCAAGCATTTGTTCACCAGTACAAGGGTTTCTAATTTTGTTTTAAGGAAATTTCGTGACTACAAGAAACTCATTACTATTTCTCTCCATGGTGTCATGTCAATAAAAAATGGAATCCATAGAAACTCCCTGTGGGCTTAATCATTTCCTCTCAATATTAGAAGGTATATATTATTTCCCCTTTATAATATTTAGGGGTTCCTGTAGTTTTTTTCTAAATGTTTTATTCACACAATATATGTAGTTTTATGAAGATAAATCCTTTTGGATTCTTTTAGTATCCTTGTGTGATACTTTTTTTTCTTAGTTTTACTTCTGAAAAATCGGGAAAGTTTCACCTTTCGAGTTGGTGGCTAAAGGAATGGTTCAGTGGTTAGAAGCCAGTGCCACGCCTTCAGAGGGCCCGGGTTCAGTTCCCAGCACAGACTTCAGGCGTTTCAAAACCACTGGTAACCCTAGCTTAGGGGAGCGAACTCCCTCTTCTGGCCTTCCATGCACAAACCTACCCACGAGCACACATCCATACAAATAAAACTAAGGTAAATCTTAAATACAGTTAACAGTTCATGAGTGGATTTTTTTGGTCACTGTGTCTTACCTACCAAAAATAACTCTCCTTCTATCCATGTCTACCTCTGTATGATATTAGCATAGTGGTGTTTTTTAGTTTGTCTGTCATAATGCCTTCCCCATTTTTTGCAGAAATGCCTCTGCATTTTCAGTTTTGTGGTTTCCTATGTTCCATTAGCTGGGCAGAGATGTCCTGGCCTTGTGGCTGAGGGCCACCCAGGCCCCCTTGCAGGGACTGCTGCCTGCAATTCGAGGAACTTGTCCTGGAACGCTTGTCCTATATTCTGGGCAGGAAGCCAGCACGCTCTGTATTTTATCACGTGGAATCTGCACAAGCCCTCTGTGTGAGCTGGGTCTGATACTTCTTTCCATTTGATCATGAGTTACACCAAAAAGCTTTAAGGCATGGCCAAGGTCACACAAGACAGAGGCCTGCATGTCTCTTGACTGTAGCGTCCAGGGCTTTCTCTCCTAAGCACTGATGCTGCAAGCCACCTTCGCTGGTTCCCCCAGATGCCCATGGTGACCTATTCTAATTCCCATGTTTTATTTAGCATTGAAAATTCCCTTCCCTACAAATACAGTCGCTCTGTTTTCATTTCCCCCATTTAAATCCTTTTACAGAAAACTTTATTTATAATGAGACCCTAATATCTTCCCTTTCTCTTCATTTTCTCTCTCCCGCAATCTATTTCATGGTCTCCAGGCTCCTGTGGTAGTAATGCCGCTTACACCCCCTTGCCCTGTATCCCAGTGCTCTTTCTGTTTCTTGCATGTTGCCGGAACATTTTCTCTCTTCTCGGCTACACCTGGCTAACCCACCCTGCTCCAGTAGCTTCTGCTGAGCTCTGGCGTCTGGGACACATTCCCTGACCCTCTCAGGGTAGGCTGGCTGACCACTCCTCTGCCCATTCACACAGAATCCTTGATCCTTCTCTTTGGAACACTGTGCAACAGCAAGTAAACTGATCTATTAAAATGGCTCTCCCGGGCAGAGGCGCTCTGCCTCCTGTGCGGCTGCATCTCAGCTGTGACGGTGGTGGACCCAGAGCGCGTTTTTCATAAATTTATTTCCAGTGAGAAAACCAGTGAATGCGGTAGAGAAGAGGAATCCCTAAGTCAGAGCCTGACCTTAGCTCAACTCTAAAATTAGGAATTCCAGGAAATTGATTTATCAGGACTCCTTTAAGCTCCGCTAGTATGCCTAGTTTACCAAGGGCTTAGAATAGTTCATCCGAACAGGACATGGTATCAGGAAACGTCACAGCCACAGACTATTGATGGCGGCAGGTGCTGGTGACCGAGCTCTTGAGCTTTCAACGTCACCATCTGTGCCTTCCCACCAGATATCAGCTTTTGTAAGAAACAGGTCCCTTTGCAGATGACTTCCAGGAGCAGGGACATGGGGTGGCACCGGGTGCTTACAGTGGCCATATACAGAGGGTGGGCACACAGACTCTTAGTGCAGGCGAATCCACAGAGCGTGTGTTACGGTGAATCGGGACGGCACCTAAGCAGAGATTGGGGAACCTGGCTTCCTGCTCAGGTCTCCAAGCCTCTGTCTGAGCCAAGTCACTGAGACCTCTGTGCATCCCCCTGCCTCTGAGCTCAGGGAGGGAAGAGCAGCGTGGCAGGGACAGTGTTTGGAACAATTAACCTTGGCCGGGGAGGAGGGAGTCTTCAATGAGGGGAGCCACGCCCGTCTCCCTGAACCCTGAACCCAAAATGATTCTGCTTCATGGGTATTTTTAAACTATTTTTTTTAAAGTAACACAGAAAGCGATGGATTCCAAGCGTGCATTTACTCCATTATTCCTCGACTACTTTTTTCTATTCTGGGTAATGGGTTGGGGGAGTGGGGAAGTGGTAGCCACTGCTGGGGATGCTATGACTTTAAGAACTTCGGAGTAGGTTAGTGTTCGCCTTCATTCTTGCTTCCTGGATGCAGACGGCTGGCAAGATCTTTAGATCCTTCCTGTAAAGCTCTCTGCTGCCTGTCCCTGTATTCTATCTCAGTAGTCATCACTCCGGTGAACTCCTATGAGCACGACTCATCAAACTTCCCGTGACGTCTTCCTCCCCAATCTCTACACCCTCAGGCTCAGCATCACCTCACATGCCCTGCACGGTACAACCGAGCGAACATCTCTACTGAGCTGGATCCAAACTCCTCATCCTCCCACCCCACCTCTCTGTCCTGCAGGGTACTCGTCAGGTTCTCATAGGTAGCGATTCTCAGTCTACACACAGTTTTCTTCCTCATGTTGCCTCGTGTCTACATTACAGTTTCCTGTGGCTGCGTCAAGGGCACACACAGGAAATCTTTTCTTCTTTGACCGCTTTTGTCAGCAAGCAAGACCCTTTTAAATGACAGCTTTCTCAGATACTGTACCATGGCCTTTCGGCCTTTCCTTTACTCAGGATTTGAAAATATCTCATCTAATCTCTCCTCTCCTTTCTTCCTCTTTGCAGATCTCAACTACTTCCTAGCTTCTTATACGGGTAGTGGTTGATGCTGTCTGGTGTCTCCTCTTTCTCTTCTCTTCTGCCTCTGGATGCTTTGATGTGTTAAGGGGACCAAAAATGAACAGAGCCCAGCCTCTTCCTTTAGCGTCCAGTGCTGCCACTGTCTCTTGGAGATATTCCCTGCCTCTCTCTGTGTAGCCTCTGTTGCTAGTAACAGCTTATGGAGTACAAGTCCAAGGTGTTGGGTCTGAGGAAGGCGTGTGAGGCACTGGAGTACCCCTGGGGAGAGATGTGGAGCCTTGCAGTACCCCATGGAGGATGTAAGACCCTTGGGTGCACTATGGAGGGGTGTGAAATCCCTGGGTGGCCTCTGTAGGCTGGGGTTCTTACACGGATCCATTCTGAAATTCGTTTCTCTTAGCTGCCTTACTCTTTGACCAAGTTCTACCCTGTAACTCACCCTCGCTGTAGTATTGCTCCCTGTGGCCCTGTGAGACAACTCTGCACACCTCCTGAGTGTCCACCTGGCTGGCAGGAACCTCGGAGGTAGGAGGCACACTGTGGCAGTCCTGGAAGCTCACATACACCTCTTGCTCCTGTCTTCACTCTTTCATTGTCCTTCTGTTCTGCATGAGACATTTGGAAGGCAAATACCTCACAGGCTACATCTGAGTACTCTGTTGAAGGAACCCTCATTTGCTTTGAGTTTGCTCCAACACTCACTGATCGCACACTGCTCTATGGAGATGAAAAGCACACAGAATTCTCTCCATAGTATACATTTCTGACATTTCTGGTTCTCCGGTCCTCACCGCCATCCCAGGTGTCTCTGGGATGGGAGTGATAACTGCAGGACAGATGAGAAGGCTAGCTAACTCTCAAAGCCTTTCAAGGGATGCCTGACCTTGCAAAAGTCTATAGAGGGTGCCGTTGTCCGCTATTGATGCTTAGCTTTAAATTTTAGTCCTCACATTGGTGAAATGGTAAAAATCCAGCTCAGCAGTCTTAAACCTTCTAGAATGGCATATGTGTGTAATGAACACAGCAGCTAGATTTTAGTATGCAGTGACTAGTGAGGTGCCATGCAAAGCCCCCAACTGGATTCTTATCTGACCCTTCGGTTAGCAAGGGAGTTGTTCCTTGTCAGTGTCGGCCTCCTTCCATAGATGAATGCGACCAAGGCTAGATAAGCTACAAGCTGTCCCAAGGCCACAGTTCACATGATTTCTACATGTGCACTCTCAGCCACAGTGGAAGAGATTTTCTTTCCAAATATACCACATAATGTACTTCTATCCACTGTGGTGAAATCAGTCTATTCTCGGACTCTCCCAGACATGTGCTCTCTGCCATTCTATATAGCTAAAGCCTACACAGCCAAGCCCCAGATTCCTTTCATCCAGACCTTGGCTCTCAGTGGTCTCGTGCCCACCTGAAGTGTATGCTAATGCTGCTAATGCAGTCGCTCTGAAGCTCCTCATTCCCTGTTTTGAGATCTCTTTAATTATCTTGTGACTAATCTAAAAAGGCAATCCCATGCACATATGGCCTTCCCTCTCATCTACCATAAGTACCTAGAGTAGTAGAGTAACACTCATGCGGCCATTTCAGCTCGGTTTAGTAGATACTAAACCCTTGAAAAGCTTTAGTAGCAACTGCATTCATTCCTTTGCATGAAGTTGTCCCATTAAATGGATAACCAGGGGTGGGGGGCAGAATTAGAATCCAGACTCTGGAGCAGTGCCCTTCTCCCCCAGTACAGAATCTGTGAGAGGCTGAGTGAGCACTCTGGATGAAGGAAAGTTTTGGTCAGGTCTGAGACCTGGAGCAGCTGGAGACAGCTGCATTATAAAGACAGAGGGAACTAGACGGCAAATCAATACCCTCATGGAACAAGATGGCTGCTTCATTTCCAAAGAAGTTAATTTGGGTCACAGCAATTTTGCAGTTGTTTCCCCAAAGGACTGAAAGAAAAAATGGCCCAGCATTATCTAAAGGGCATGCTTGGTTGCCAGAAGTGATTGTGTGTGTGTGTGTGGGGGGGGTACTGTGCTTGTGTGTGAGTGTTCACATGTCGTTGGTTTTGATTGGTGAAGAAGTGCAGCTTAAACAATGCTGAAGTTTTGTCTTCAAAGCCTTTCATCTACCACGCCATTTGGTGAGATCACCGATAACCCAAGTTGCTACAAGTTTCCTGTCCACCATAGAACCAGCAATCTCTTCTACATGAACAGAAAATCAACACAACACAGTTGTATGGAAAATAAATGCTTGAAATGAGGGTCATAGGCGGTAGGGTAAGACCCTTGGCCTTGAGGATGTTATGAATATAAATGACAATGAGACACTAAGCTTTGCAGCACACATATAAATATCCAGCTGTGTGGGCTGTGTGAAGATCAGCCAGGAGACTCTACTGCCATATTGACTGTAATGTCTATATGGCTACTGTTCTTATGGTACTGGTATTAAAAATTTAACATAATTGGATCTTGATTTGTGAACAGTGTCTGGAATCTTCCATTAGCTCAAGGTGCTTTTATTCTTTTTATTTTTGTGTTTATGTGCATATGTGTGTATGTGTGCATGTGTTACGCATGGTACTTTCATGTTTACTGTGTACTTCTATGTAATATAAAGGATTATCTTTGTGATTTATGTATCTAGAAATAATTTTCCATATTACATTTACTCAGAGTCATACTTGACTGTCCACAATTTAGGGTTATTGTATTATAATCAATTAGATATTTCCTGTAATCCAATTTTCTTTGTTTGAGTTTTCATGAATATTTATGTATGCTCTTGATTCTGTATGTCAGGATCCTGACAGAGCATGGGAATCACTCCTATTAGCAGGACTTAATCATGGTGCAATCCTTCAGACAGAGACATTTAAACGGTTCTCAGCTGCTGCCTGAGAAGATAAGCCAGGGTTAGATGTAGCAATCCACTCCTTTGTTGAAGATGTTTTGTAAACACCCCCCTCCCCCTCCACCCCCACCCCCAATCCCCCTGCTTACAAACTTGTTACTGTCATTAAATCAAGGGAACCATTTTGGTGGTGTGAAAACTTCCCGAGGAGGTCTGAACAGTAGGAAAACCACCATTCTGCCAAGGATGACACCACCATTTGTAAAGCTAGGTACATGCAAGCCGTTTGCTTTTTATTGCCGATAGAATTTCAGAACAGCTATAGAGCTACGATGGCCCAGGAAACCAACCAGTAAGGAAAAAAAACGGGCAGCCAGCAATGACTGCTTTTTTTATTTTTAAACTTAAAATGACCCAAACTTAATATCTTGCTACAGTGCTATAACACCAGCCTTGGATAAAGGCAGGACAGCGAGAGGGAGATGTGGATCGCAAGTCATCACTCTGGGGGCCTCAGATCAGAGGGATCTGCTTTCCCTTGTAACAGCTGGGGCTGCTTACTCCCAAGGTTCCTCTCGGTACCAGCTGCTCTGAAAATGCCGAGGAGCAGAGCGGATTTCACAGGCTTTTCAGCGTACTCGCAAGACCCTTCCAGATACCTGTCTTTCCACATCATGCTCAAGAGCTGCGTTAATTTTCTTATCCCAGAAGCAGCGAGCTGAATGACAATTCTGGTCTACCACTTGCCCTCCCGTAGAACTGTTGGTAAAGCCATTAAATGCCTAAGTGACAGGCGTGATAGATGTTGGCTCCATTGTTGCTGTTTAATGCAGGCAGACTAAGTGATTCTCGGAGATTAGATTTTTATGACAAGACTCCCCCTCCTCTCCATCGTATCTCCATCATACAGAACTGTTATTTGTCAAAGAAGCCTTATTTGGTTTTTGACTGTTACAGGAGTCTGAGAGGGGGAAAATTTTTCCTGGATTCCATTCCACCTTTAAGAAGCACTTAAACCAGCTGGGCGTGGTGGTGCATGCCTTTAATCCCAGCACTTGGGAGGCAGAGGCAGGCGGATTTCTGAGTTCGAGGCCAGCCTGGTCTACAGAGTGAGTTCCAGGACAGCCAGGGCTACACAGAGAAACCCTGTCTCGAAAAAAACAAAAAACAAACAAACAAACAAACAAAAAAAGAAGCACTTAAGCCTGAGTGTGATAAAGTTTTATTATAGGTATTTATTTTGACTTGAAAGTCTGACTTCCTGCAGGTATTCTACTATTTGAAGTGAGTGTATAAAACTGCTCAATGCATTTATATTTGTCTTCCCACAGGATTCTGGGAAATATTCTTGTGTAAAATCCAATGAAAACTTTCTTCCATTTTGTTTCCACAGTGTTTTTTTTTTCTTTTTCTTTTCAGTTTTATCCTTTCCTGTAATGTGGGGATTTGGAGAGGTAACTGACTAACTATGAAAATAACCCTGAATGTTAATGGTCTTACTCCTCTAGTCGAATCACTCTGACTGACTGAATGGCCTAAACACAGCAAGAATTTGTGCTTGGAAGAAATACACCTCGCCAACTAAAAGTGGAATATGGAAGATGACAGTCTAAGAAAATTAAAATTGAAAGTAAGCAGATGTATTCTAGTAAATAGACTTCAAGATAAAATTGGCCAGAAAAGATACAATTGGAACATATTGAAAAAGGAAACTTTCTCCAAATAACATAAAATGATTGTGTGTATGCATTTGCGCATGTATGCATATGCCTGTGTATGCCACATGTGTTCACATGTGTACATGCATAGATGTGTGTTCGTGTGTATGTATGCACATGCATATATGTATATATTGATGTATATGTATACATGTTTACATATATATACATGTCTATATGTGCATGTATATACATGTATGTGCATGCATGTATATTTGTATATGTGGGTATGGCATATATATTTAATGTGGGTATGAATGTATATATTGTATGCATATATACATGCATGTATGTCTGCATGCATACATGTATGTTTGCATGTATTTGTATATACATGTTTGTATAAATATATAAAGAGAGAGCACCTAATATCTAAATAAAATATTCAATAAGTTAATACATGTGAAGAATTTAAACCTCCTATGTAGAAAAACCACTAATATTTGTGAAGACTCTACAGCAGACTTCTCTGCTCCTCATTATGAGTGGTACACAGTGACTTCTTTTCAAACAATGACATATTGAAGAAGAAGAGGAAAGGCAATTTTTCCAGTAGAGAAAGTAGATAAATAACAATCCAGCCAGATGATAAAGTAAATATCACCAGTTATAAATCAAGCTGAGACGCTGTGCCTTTGATGAAATTGACAGCTCACCTTGGTGACTTTCCTCCCCCAAGATTGTAATGCCAACCTATAAAACCCAGAGAAGTCACAAAAATAATAAAACCATCCACAATATACCTCAACACTGCCTTGCAAAGACCTCAAGGTCAAGCGAAAATAAGAAAAGTGAGATAAATTGCCATAGCTAAAAAGGGGCCAGTGAGTTATATATATTGAACACCTCTGTGTGTGTGGAACCTTGAGTTGGGAGACAGGCATCATTGCAGTCAACAGAGCATGTCACCTTAGTGGGATCCAGGATCACCCAGAAGACAAACCTCTGGGCATGTCTCTGAGGGACTTTTCTGACTAGGGACAACCCACATTAATTGCAAGCAGCATCTGCCCACGGCTCAAGACCCTAAAGGGAAGAAAGATGAGGATGCTAGCCGCGCTTCCTGAATCCCCATGCCGACCCTGGCTCCTTCAAGCTTCTGCCACTGCACCTTCCTCATGCTGACAGACTGTGCGCCTTCAAACTGTGAGCCAAAGTAAGTCCTTCCCTCCTCAAGTTGCCCCTGTCAGGTGTTTTGCCACAGCAAGAGACATAAGAGACCTAATAGACTGCTGTACAGAACTGAGAAATCTGAACGATGTGTGGACTGTAGTTACTAACTCTATATAACATTTGCTCATTGATCTCAAACGTGTCCCATACTAATGAAAGACTTAATAGTAGACATTTGGAGAAGTGGCCTCCCCCAGAGCACTAGAGTTCACATCCCAGCACTCACATCTGGCAGTTCACACTGTCTGTAATTGGAGTTCCAGGGAATCCAATGTTCTCTTCTCGCCTCTGTGGGAACTCACACAAGTGTGGCACACATTCACATAGATATGCACACATACACATATATATAAAAAAGTTTTTAAAAATACATAATAATGGGAGAAGCTGTAGAAAGAAAAACTTATAGGGATTTTTGTACTGTCTTTCCAACTTTGTATATTTAATACTTGTGTAAAACAGTACAGTTTATTTAAATAATCCATAAAATTTAGAATATCATCTATAGCCATATATGATGTTCATATATTTATTATGAAATATAATTCTTTAATAGTTGGAAATGTAAGGAAAAAGTCAATTTATGATAAGATAAACACACACTCATTATAGTAAATGTCACATACACTGGTATTTTTACTGCATGTCATTTTCTGCATGTGAGACTTTTTTTCTTGTATTTTTTCTTTAATTAATTGCACTATTATCAAGCATGAAGTTAAAATTAAGTTATTGTCCTTTTTGTCTCATTTTGTAAAATATATATTTTAGAACATTTAAAGATAATCAGTTGAATGAACATACAAAATGTTTGTTCAAATATTACTTTAAGGTTAATTTGTTATTATATATGTATTAAGTGTTTATCCAGCATGTATGTATGTGCACCATGTGTACACAGCACTTGAAGAGGTCAGAAGAGGACATTGAATCCCTAAACCTGGAATTAACAGGTGGTTATGAACTGCCATGTGTGTGCTGGGAGTCAAACCCAGTCCCCTGAAAGAGCTGAAAATGCACATAACCACTAAGCCACTTCTCCATTACACAATGTAAATACTATTTTAGTATTTCTTTTGACAGACATCATACATTAGCTCACCTAAAATCCAAACCCAAGTTCTCCCTCCTTCTCCTACCTATACTAGATAGTATAATTCTCTCTTTCCTACACTAGAGAGTATAAAATTCAAAGACCCCACTCACTCCACAGCATTCTTCATAGAGGGTGTGGCTATGAGCTTGGCCTGGAGCTTGAGAACACCATTGCAGTAGAAATACAACAGTCCTCATGGTAGCAACTCTTCTAGAAAGTTCAGAAGGGAGTTCTGGGGCCCTGTGTGTCCAGAAAGTGAGCTAGAATTATAGAAACAGCCATTCCTTTTGTGTAAGTCACTTGGGCTGTGCTTCATTTTGTTGCTAAGGTATTCCTCCTTAAGAGCATTGGATATTCATTCATTCATTCATTCATTCATTCATTCATATGAATGATTGCAGTTGTTTTGTAAACTCTTTATGTTAGAAGGCTAATACTTGACAAAGAGATTAGTACAGAATAACCCCATAAACTCCTCAGCAGGTCTAATGATAATCAACTCAGAGCTCATCTGATTTTATTTAAATGTTCATCCTTTGTATTCTTCTCCACCAACCATCGTACTGACATAATACTACTACAAGTATAACTGATAGACATAGATATGTAGCATCACAGATACATAGTATGATGGTTTATATATGTTTGGCCCAGGGAGTGGCACTATTAGGAGGTGTGGCTTTGGTGGAGTGGGTGTGTCACTGTGGTCATGGGCTTAAGACCCTCATGCTAGCTGCCTTGAAGTCAGTCTTCTCCTAGTATTCTAAAGGTGAAGATATAGAACTCTCAGATCCTCCTGCACACTGCCATGCTCCTGACTTGATGATAATAGACTGAATCTCTGAACCGGTAAGCCAGCCTCAATTAAATGTTGTCCTTTATAAGACTTGCCTTGGTTATAGTGTCTATTCACAGCAGTAAAACCCTAAGACACATAGTACGTGTCTGAGGAATGATACTTTTTCTTGATAAAAGTATTCCTTGTCTATAAAATTATTAAATCAGTAAGTAATGGCAAGTGCCTTTTGGAAAATAGGCTATAAAATACTCGGGCATAATCTCATACTGTTCAGCCCTCGGGTTAGAGATAATTGAATGTTCATAAATTGCCAAAACCAAAACAGATTTTATATAATGTATGGTGTTCAGAATGATTTTATAAACATAATTAAAGTATGCACAGTGTGTGCAGGCTGTAAATCTAGCTCACAATCCACCTAATCCTGTATAAATGATCTTGGCATTCTGCAGCTGTTATTGTGCTTGAATGTATGCAGACAGCTCAAAAACTAGGGATGCCTTTGTTTTTCTTGGGAGCTAAGTCAAAGAGAACCCATCTCTGAACTCTTGATGATCTTCAGTATTTTTTACTAGTTTTATGCTATCAATTCTATATTCTTTAAAAGTTTTGGAGATGCATACACCAGTAGCCTCATCCCTGAACAGACAGAAGGCTCCTGTGGTCGCTTACCATGTTGACTTCATTAGAATGCTGTCTTCTATCCTCTGCCCAAAGGCCTTTCTACCCTTCTTGCTATCTGTGTCTACTGAGACATAACTTCGCTGAAGTCAAAGACTTTGCTTTCTGTGGTCCCCAGTGCCATGTGGCTGTGTAAGCATGGGTGGACGGATGGATTTGAGCCATTACACACATGTGGTGTCCTCGGTCTTTGCCACCTTCCTCCAGTTCTCTCTTCTTCCACATCAACTCCTAAAGCACACACTTCTCACATTTTAGTAGCTAGAACATCTCCCCAAGGCTCAAGGTTCAAGCTTTACTGAGTTAATTTAAGACAGCAATTTTCTTCGCATATTCTTACAACAACTTGTTGGCTGCTGTCTTCTAAAATAAAACTGTGGGGATTTTCTCGATCAACTGTAGCTTTTACTCTCTTTTTGAGTTTTTTTTTTCAGTAGGTGTGTTTGTGTTTGTTTAAGGAGCACACAGAACAGTGGGTTTTGTTCTGGAATTTCCATAATCCCTTTTATGTTAGCTCTCTCTCCTCCCCTCCCCGTGCTCCCCACCATGTCCTCCAGCCCCCTTCTTTCTGAGAGCAGCCCCTGTTTCCGCATCCCAAGTGCTCTCTCTGTTCCTTACAGGGCTTTTCCTTTCTTTTCCATGGCTGCTTTTCTAGCCTTCCAGTTTTGTGACATGTACTTCCCCATATATGCACAAACACACACACACACACACACACACACACACACACACACCAAAATCTTGGATTCACACATGAAAGAAAATACCTAGCATTTATTTAACATAGTGTTGATTTTCCTGCAGTGTTGTGGCATCGTTTTTCTTTATAGTTGAATGAAATCCATGGCACCACCTCTCTTTTCCTCATCTATTGGTGGACATGGAAAATGACCCACTTTCCTCTAATGAAATCCCTTTGTCAACTCTGTTTTTTTGCTGCTGATCTTCCTGTTAAGGAATCTCACCAACCACTCTCTTGTGCACAGCTTCTTCCTGGGGAGAGTGCTTTATTTCCCCCTCCCCATGCACATCTTAAATTGTATATGGCTATGTAATGCACACCATCAATATGCATATCCTATTTCATCTGGGCATAGAGAAGTCCTGGAAATAAAGATGAACACTAATATTAAGATAGCCCTAAGTCTAGCACAGTCCTGCTGCATATTGTACGTCAATCTGACTCACAACGAAGACCTGCTCAGAAACTTAAGGACCCGCTCGTAGTTTGTTATTTTATGCGTATCAGCCACACTTATTTATGGCATTGGTAATAATAACCCATGTGGCATTTGCTCTAAAAATAAATATGCTCTTTGCTTTTTTTGAAACCACTGTCTTTGGGGTAATGTTTTAAAATTTACTAACCTTAGTGACAAAAGCGTATTTTCTGCAAATGTAGGAAAGCAAGGGCGGTGATGCGGAGAGCTGACCTCTGGTCTCATTGCTGAGCAATGGGAATTGGTAGTCTCATTGTCAGGAAAAGCCAGACTGTGGAGGTTATACATGACACAAGTCACATGGCCCATCTCGGGGGCCATGCAGAGCCCGTGCTGGGGTTGTTACTATATGGAAAAGGAGGCCATGGGCCACCGAGCTTAAATTTGTCTCCAGGGTAGGCCAGGGAAGTGGGCATTCTGTGCTGTCAGCCAGTTTTACAATGTTCAGGGCAATCCATAGCTTTGACTTTGTGCCTTTACGGAGCCCGCTCTGCACACTTCCTTCATCGAGGATGACTGAAGGAGCTGTGGGTGTCTACACCTCACTCCCCACCTTATCTCCGCCCTCCACAACGCCCACTAAGTTCCCCTCTGGCTTCTCTCCAGCGTTAGCCCTGAAAAATCATTCACAACTGCTTGAGAGAATTGACATGTGTTTTCTGATGACAAGAGTAGTTATACCTGTAGGGAGCTTAGAAGAGCCAAAACTCAAGCACTAGATCCAAGGAGAATGCTCAGGTGCCTTGAATGAAATAATTCTTTTACTTTTATATGAGGACTACCATGAAATTACACATTCTTGGCAGGCATTGTCGGAATTCCCGCAGAGCTTCCTGGCAGGCAGCTGGACCGCACTGCATTGGGTCATTGGACAGGGGCTTCCGGTTTTTGTTTTTGTTTTCCTTCTCATAAAAACAGTGTAACATTTTTATATGTTTATGTCTGCCTGAATTTTGAATTTTTTCCTTAGAAATAGAGAAATAGAGCTTGAAATATATGCATATTTGTATTGATGCAGTGGTTTTCCAAAACATTTTACTAGTTCACAATACTGCCAGAAATTTGAGAGTGTATGTTTACTGTATACACAGTGTCTCAAAATTCTCCCGAAGGAAAATTGAATGTGACTGATTGTTCTCAGTTTTCTACTTTCTCTTCTCCTTCTCTGGTATCCCAGCAGGCGAGGCTTATCCCTGTGTAAAGGGGAAAGTCCAAATTCAAAGTTATTCATCATATCGATTTCCCCCATCACCTGAGTGGTCCATACCACCATGCGAGGTTAGCTCTCACCGCATCCAGCGTCCCTGAGCAGGCTTCTCCTTCCGTGGTAGTAAATGGAAAGGAGAGAATTGAGTCTTACCAGTTGTCCTCTGACCTCCTCTCATGTGCCAGGGTATGTAAACACACACACACACACACACACACACACACACACACACACACATCACAAGGGTACTAAAGATAATGTTTTTGCTTTTTTCAGTGCTCAGTTCTCCCCTTCTCATCTAGCTTTGTTCTCATGCTCTTCTTGGAAACCCTGCTTCCTAGTACCAGGCATCGAGCCCAGGGCCTTGCGCTTGTTAGGCGAGTGCTCTGTCAGCCAGCTTTACTCCCAGCTCTTTTTCTTTCTTCCTTTGAGGAGGGATCTCAGCCCATCACATTGGCTAGCCTGAACTCCCTTTTCCATTTTTCATGCTCCTATGTCAATCTCCCAAGACAGAAGTGTGTCTCTCTGTTTCTTTGTGCCCATTCCTTTTCAACTCCCAGCATGCTCCTGGACTCTAAAATCCTTTTTCCTCTAAAGGGCTTTTCCACAGCTCACTAGTGAGGAACTATTGATAAATAAAAGCTTCCCTTTGTGAGACTCACATCACTTGTCCTGAATGACCTTTTAAGGATCTTAAATCCTCCTAAATCTTTCCTTGTGGTCAGAGTCACTGAGATGAATGAAAGTTTCGCCCAACTTCTACCTCAACAGGGTTGACAGTGACGTCAAAAAATGACAGTAGAGGAAGTAGACGTAGAGGAAGTAGACGAGGGCTTGGTGTGGTCAGAAAGCACATGGAAGAAAGCAGTGACCTTCCAGCCTGTGGCCATAGTCATCAGACCACACATAAAGGGAGGGGGAGATGTCAGGGAGAATGGGGAGAGCAGCTGACTGTGAGAGCAGTCGGACACCAGCAAATATCAGATCTCCCCTTTGATTTATTTAGTTAACACACATAAATACCCTTTTGTGTCAAAAACAATATGGTAGATGAGATGGATAATTCATTGTTATTAACAGAAGCCAAAGACCTATGACAATAGAGGCCAGTGTCTGCACAGGCAAAGGGTCTTCAAGAGGCTTAGGGGCAACAGTGCATTGTGGGTACAGCCATCAAATAGTATCAAAAGCAGCAGAAGCTCCAAGGACTTAGACCCTAACCCAGGGAGGCTACATGGCTGGGGCAGGGTCTTGGTAAGACATGGTCGATGGTCCTAGAGTCAATTCTGATTATGTTTAAATAATAAAAAGTAAGACTGATATATGATATAATGATTTGTCTAAAAAGTATTTGCCAACCTAGGATAAAATGTTCTTCCAAAGACTGTAATTTGTTGATCTATAAATATCAGTCTCTGTTTGGGAGCTGTGTAGTCAATGTAAACTGAATGACACCAAATCAATTCAGGTTTCAAACAGCCTTGACCCCAACAGATGTACCCATCACAATTTCCTGGAATAATAAAATGACTCATGCTGTTCTCCATCCTTCGAGGACCTCAAGGGAAGAAACTAGAAGCATATCTATCAAACACCATGCAAACACTGCAGAGGATAAACTCTAAAGAGAAAATTACTTCCATTCTAATTAAGTTGCCTGAATCTGAAATCCAGACAGAGTAAGACAAACCCAAGGAGAGTCTTCTTCATTAGTGTAAGATTATCATGACATCCCCCATGGAGCTGGCAGCCACAGGGCTGACCGAATCTTTTCATACCAGCACACTCAGCCAGATCAATACAACAGTGAATCCTGTCAGTCTGTAAGCTGTTCTTAATGATAAGACCAGCACACCTTCTCCAGAAACGTTGTGTAGCTAGAGAGAAGAGCGGGCAGCAGACAATGATCAATTCTCTAAAACCTGGAAGCTTCGGTGGGCCTGAGTTTGAACAGGAAGTGCAGTAGAGATGACACAAGCTAAGAAAAAAAATAAAGATTAAAATGAAACTTGTACTTAGTGGGTCATTGTCATGAATATCACACATTCCCAATAATCCTATCTTTGGTTGATTGGTTAGTTTAGTTGGACACATGCAGCCTTTTGGATTATGGGTTCCTTAGAGAAGTCTTTTCTTTGGAAGGAAATTGAACGTTCCCACTGAGACGAGGGGCCATCTTGTGTCTGCTTCCGTTCCACAGAAGCCAAATGCTCCTCAAGTAACTCCTTCCGTTGGCATTTCAGGAACTGACAGGATCACAGCTTCTTTATTTTATTTTTAATAATTAAAATATCTGTTTATTTTTATGTATAAAAGAGTTTTGTTGGTATGTATGGTATGTCTATGCACCATTATGTACCTGGTACTCATTGAGGTCAGAAAAGGTCATCATGTAGGTACCAGGAAATAAATCTAGGTCTTCTGGAAGAACAGTAAGCTCTCTTAACCAATGAGTCATCTCTCTTACCCTTGCTTTTCTCATTTACACATAATGAGACATTTAATATAGACAAAACAATTTTTATAAATGTTTATTATAAAAATTTGGAGATCTTATATAACGGGACAATCCCATTCTTGGTTTCATTACTGTATAATATGCTCTTGAAATTCTATGGATAAAATGAGCAAAATCATCACTGTACTTGGTGCCTTAAGTCTGGACTCTCCTCTGTTTGCCCTGAGAATGTAAAGCTGTCCACCCATTACATTCAGAAGGTAAAATTCTAATTTTGTGAGAGTCTACATATGTATTGCAAAGTAGATTATCCTGAACTTAACAGTGAAAGTTGACAGTCCTGAAATCCAGGCTCTTATTCTTCCATAAGATGTCCTTTTTACATACCTCACATAATTTCATAGTCACCATCATAAGTTCTAAAGTACACTTCTGGGTTTATGCCCCCTCTGATCTTCATTAATGCTATTCAGAGAAGTTACTTACAAGAATGGCTATAATAATGGCTCTGTGGTATGAATGTGATGATTAATCAGATGAGGACAATAAACTGTAACTTTACATGTTGTTAAATTCATCTTTTGATGATTTTAATTTTACTTGTCTTGTGTGTGTCTGTTGCTGTGTGACCATGTTCACACACATGCCAGACCTAGAGAGGCCAGAAGTAGGTACTGGATCCCTGGAGCTGGATTTATACATAGCTGTAAGCTGTCTGTTATAGGTGTTGGGAGCAGAAGTCAGGTCCTTTTCAAGAGCAGTAAGCACTTTTAAACCCTGAACTCTGTGTGTGTGTGTGTATGTGTGTGTGTGTGTGTGTGTGTGTTTTCCAGAAAGGAAATTGTTACAAAAGTGGTTTTTTTTTTTGTTGGATAATGAGTACATAGAGCATGGAGTGCCTTATCTCAGGGCAAGTGTTAAAGATGAGTGCGTGTAGCACAGACATTAGGGGATCAGGATGGGGCTTCCTTGAAGGTAAGGCCATTCTGCCCAGCAATCCCACAACAACTGAACATCTATGGAGATACTACTTTGTATGGAAAAGATACAATATTATATTAATTTAGGTTAAGAAAATATACCCATGTTTTGTAAATTCTGCCTGAAAACTTGGGTAACTTTCCCACAAAGCAGCCAAACTTTTCACCCATGGGCAGTTTTCTCAACAATTGTTAATTTACATAGCACCACTTAGACATGCACATTCCTGTGCCCCTCTTACAAGAAGAGCATCCTGTCTTTATTGAAACTAGTAGTTAAGATATTGGGAGGAGATAATAAAACAAGTAGATCTTAACTTCCATTCTGTAAATATATGTTTGAACTCACATTAAATATATGTAAGTTTGCCACATTAAATCCAAGCTAGACTCTTCTACTACTATTTTCTGAACTGGGCTTGCTCTCTGGAGTCAGCCGTATCCTTGGAGTCCACCCAAGTGTCTGCCGCACTTCAGTCAGGTGGGCAAGGATTCTGCATGATTAAATGCACTGTGTATCTCTGTCTCTGTCTCTCTCTGTCTCTCTCTGTCTCTCTCTGTCTCTCTCTGTCCCTCTGTCTCTGTCTCTGTCTCTGTCTCTCTCTCTCTCTCTCTCTCTCTCTCTCTCTCTCTCTCTCTCTCTCTCTGTGTGTGTGTGTATGTGCCCACTGGGGTGAGAAGAAGATGTCAGACACCCTGCAGCTGCTGGTTGTGAGTCCCTGATGTGGGTGCTGAGAACTGAACTGGGGTCTGCTCCAAGAACAGCAAGCATTGCTAAGCTCTCCCTCCAGATCCAAAAATCTGCATTTACATAAGCTCCTTGTGTCTTCAAGACAAAGAGTTGATAGCCCACAAATTAAGTTAAAGCAGGTGCCATGACTTATTTGAATGATGTTAAGTATTTGAGAGAAAACAAAGACCCTGGAGGCCACCCTACGGTTAGAGAAAGGGAAATGGGGTAGTAACATTGTTTATAATGTCCCAGCCCTTAAGATTTCAACAAAATGGAAATTCAATGAAAGAATCTTGCTTTGTCTACTTCCCACACTTTTCAACCTTTCCTGCAATAAAACGACCATAAAATTGGAGTGGAAAGTTTTTCTGAGTTCATCTTGTATCATTAGAGTGATTTCATCTATTAAACCTCTCAGAATTCCTCAGCAATTGGTTGTAGTTGAAGCCTGTGCCGTCAGAAGCCTCCCTTGCAGCAGGTTCAATCTTTCAGGTTAGAAATGAGCAGGAAGGCTCCCGGTTCCTAGAGAGGAAGCAGCTGGGTTGTCTTGCTGGCTCCAGAAGGAGCCTGTGAGACTGAGTAGGTCTGTTCTTGGGGAACACGTTCTTACTGATTGCCGCTTGATAAAACCTTGGGATTGTTGGGGAAACAGAAAGAGCTAGCCCAGAACTCATACGGGGGAAGTTTTAGGTTACAACATGTATGACCCAGGTCTAAACATACTGCAGAAGGAAATGAGAGTCACACTGAAGGACGCGATGCCCTCTTCTTGCCTCTGATGCCACCCGTGCACACTTTAATCATTCTATATTTCCCTAGAAGATGCAAGATCAGCAAAACATTTTCACAATGGAGCTAGTGTTTAGGGATCTTGGCTACTTCCATTGACTTTGAGAAACTATTTTTATTAGTACTTTTCACTGGTTAAAGGACGTGACATTCTGAGGTCACATACAGAATGAAAGGGTTTGTGTTCAAGTTTGTTCAGCCTGGCGTGTTTTAAGTCCCTGGCTGGGTAGTGGGAGCAGCTGGGTCGGGGGTCTTTCTGGTGCAGACTGGCACTCTGGAGGAACAGGTTGGGAAGGTTAACATGGAACTGCCATCCTCTCCCGTAATCTCCAGCCGGACTTTGTTTGCTCAAAGAGCAGTTTCTAAATCATTTTTAGAAGTTCCACGGGTGGTTTGCTTTCAAGCCTGGCTTTTGTTTGTTTATTTGCTTGTTTTGTTTTGCTTCACGGAGGCACTCAGGTGCAGAGGCAACAGGGATTTCAGTGGCTGAGCATGAGGCTGTTCCTGCCGCCCTCACAGGCTAAGCAGCAGCTCCGGGGAGACTGTCAGGTATTTGGCTGCAAGCCCAATTGTCTCCCTTGCTGTCAACAAACTTAACAAACTGCTTATTTCTCTACCCAGCTTTTTTTTTTTATCATCCTCTTCTCACAAGTCACACATAGTCACAGTTTTTAGCAGTGGTTTTGGTTAAATCAGAGCTAAAGTATTAAGCCCACCTATACCCTCTTGTATATTTAAATTATCCCCCGCCTCTCTCTCCAGGGTATCACTTCATTGACCTTGATATTTTTGTTTCCATCTGGGTGAGTCATTTTCTGTCTGTCCTCTGAGATGGCAGCCAAGTCAATGCTGAGCTCCAGGAAGGTCTCTATTCTTGTAGCTGATGCTATACGTTGGGGCTCCAGGAGACTGCACTCCTGTGTCCTGGTGACTGCTGGGTCCCTCGGGAACTCCAGAACTGGCTGTTTTCCCAGGCAAAACTAGTGAAGGATGGATGGAGGCACCCGAGGCTTCTCGCTACACGTGCCCGCAGCAGGAACTCTCTACCCCACATCACAGAGTCTGTCCGGTACTGTCCATCCTGGGCGTGGGAATGGTGGTTGGTGAGCAGCATAGGGCTGCAGCTTGTGAGTTACAGAGGTGAGAACGGAGCAGTTTTTCTGGTCACAGAACAAGCACCTGCCTTGCTCTGCGGAAGGGAGACATTAGACAATGGCCGTCTTTCTGCCTCTCTTTGTTCTGATATATGGGAGCAGAGGAAGGACTTACTGAATGCAAATTCTACAATACTGACCGGGTGTTGGTGTTTGCTAATATGATACCTTTCCTCTGCAGTTTTGAAAACTCCACATTCTCAAAGCAGTTAGTATGTTATTTCATGTTTGGCTACCAGGTTGATTTCCATGTAGTCGCTTTGCCTCAATTTCTTTCACAGTTTCATCTGTGGGGTAATATGAGGATGAACTGTAGTGGGCTGTCAGTAGGCACTCAGTATACCTCACACATCTTCGGGGAGTGCGTCAGGCATGGGTATGGAGAGAGGAAACCTTCAAGGGCTCCTAGGGGAACACTGTGCATCTCAGTGAGACCCAGCTCTGTGGGAAGGTAAAGAATTAACTCCCTGATAGATCCAGAGCAGAGCTGCTACATGGCAGGATCTTGGCACTAAGGCAGCACACATTCCAAACATAATGCAACTGAGTTCCTTTAACTCTAGTCTACATATGCCATGCTGATTAGAGGCAAGGTGGGCTATCTCAAAGAACCCACTTAGTTGCTAATCATAGTGTCCAAGTCTAAAACTAGGAATCTACAGGGAGTCTTTATTACAAAGCACAAACCAGCAAGATCTTCACACTGAAAAACAGGATACATGCTTCTCAAGATAGAAACCTCAAGTTTAGCCTCAAAATATTCTGCATGGGGCTGGGGAGATGACTCAGTGGGTAAGAAGACTCAAGGTTCAGGCATGCAGTCTGAGTTTGAATTTCCAGAACCCACCTAAAAACGAGGCAGATCTATAATCCCAGCATGGGAGTCAAACACTAGTGGATCCAGAAAGCTTGCTGGCAGCCAGCCTGGCCAATCGGTAAGCCTTCAGTTCAGCGAGCTAGACTCCCCCAAGGTAACAGGCAGAGAGCAGTCGAAGACTCTCATCCCACTCTGGCCCCTGCATATGTGTTTATGGGTGTGCATGGCTGCATTTTCTAACATGCCACACACACACACACACACACACACACACACACACACACACATCACATACAAAAGAACTAAACGCTGGAGAACTACTATATGCTTTGGAATGATAAAGGCTGAAATAGTCAGTGTTCTCTTAGCACACTACAATGTCAACCTGCATTTGTTTCCATGCGGTCCGTGTTCATGTGGTCCTAAGGGCTTGTATGTTAGAAGATCTGAATCTATTTGTTCTTACTCCTTTCGTCTTATTTGCTACATGATCTTTTTTGTAACATTTTTTTTTTGTTTTTATGTAGAATTCTATCTAAAAATTGTTCCTTGTGATAGGCAGTAGGGGCACTTTTAGACTTCCATCTCTAGTCACCTACCTCAGTCATTGTAATTTCTATCTGGACCATAACTTTCTTAGTTATTCACATTACTACTTAGATACCATTCTAAGCACATCTACATTACGGTCCCACTGAAGCCTGAAATGGGGATGGCATGGAATTCATTCATCGTTCCTTGGTTTTTTTCCCTTAGGCAACCTTTTTTTTCCTTTTTGTATTTTTTTATTTGCTTTTTTTTAAAAATTTCCCCCTTATCCTTTTTTTATCTAGTTTTTAAATTTGTATTTATTTTAATTTTTAATTTCTTTTATTACCTTGTTTCTTTTTTTTTTTTCAGTTCTTTCAATGTCTTCTAGAGTTTAACTGTTACAGCACATCAGCAGTCAGTAGGTATTTTTTTTTAAGTAGCATTTTGTAACCGTTGGACTCACCTCATTTTTATCAGACCATTAGTTCATTGGTATGTGTGGCACTTTAAGTAGCATAGCCTCAGAAACAAGCTCAGCAGAGGGCAGGTCTGGCACATGGTGATAGCCAGAAGGAGTCCTCCTCTCTGAAGCATTGACTGTGTGTTTGGCTTAGCATGTTGCAGGTACTCCAGGTCCCAGGGACAGGAAGATGAGCAAAAAGTCTTGCTCCCTGTGCTCTTAGCGTTTGATTCCTGAGAAGGGAGAATTTTAAGTGAATAGATAAAGAAGTAAATCATACTTCTAACAATAACTGCAACACAAAATCCACATTTGCCAGAAGTAGCTTTCCACGGGGAGGGCTAAAGTAAGAAGCTCGAGGAGAGTTTCAGGGCGGGTGTGGCTGAGATGGAGCATGAAGGATAAATAGGAATCCCACTCCAGTGCTGCCTGTCTTCTTGGCTTTGTGGACATAGTGTGGCAGGAGAGAGAAGCTTCTTTGGAAATGAGAAGGAAATAGGTATTTTTGTGACAGGAAAGCAGATTGCTCGAGGCCAGACCAGTAATTCTTAACTAAGGGCTATGACCTTTTTAGGGTCAAATGACTCTTTCACAGGGATTACATATCAGATATCCTGTTGTAACAAATTTTTTCTTTTCTTTTGTTTTCTTTTCTTTTCTTTTTTTCTTTCGAGACAGGGTTCTCTGTATAGTCCTGACTGTCCTGGAACTTGCTCTAAAGACCAGGCTGGCCTTGAACTCAGAAATCTGCCTGCCTCTGCCTCCCAAGTGCTGGAATTAAAGGCCTGCACCACCACTGCCCAGTGTAACAGATATTTTTATTGTGAGTCATAGCAGTAGCAACATGATTGCAGTAATGAATTAGCAATGCAATAGTTTTATGGTTGGGAGTCACCACAACATGAAGAACTATATTAAGGGGTCGTAGCATTAGGGAGATTGAGAATCACTGTTCTAGAGTGTTTAGTCTGGATTTGAGTCAGGAATTGGCTCCACCGTTTTCAGTTTTACTCCAGGAACTTCCTGGTGCTACTGTAAAAGCTGGTTCCCATATTAATAAAAGCCTCCAAAGTTGTTGGGCTATTTTTCATTCATATTAGAAACAATAGTCTATCTACTATAAATATGGAGTTACTGTTTTATTTACCGAGCTCTTGTCAGGGGAAGAAATTCACATCTGCATCTGCCAATTAAAACCATTTCATGTTGAATATAGTTTCTCAACCAAACAGAGCAAATCTAAGTTTTCTAGTTGATGTTACAGTTGTCTAATTCTCCATGGAGTCTGTATATCACGTACTACAGAGGTCAGATTATTTAAGCATTGATTATTCCAAGATTACTGTGATCTAATAACTTCTTTAAAAAATAATTAGATAACAACTTTCTAAATATTATGGCAGATTATAGTTATTTATGGCAGAAAGGACTCCATGCCTGCTTCTTTAGCATGTAGCTGGTGATGGTAGTTTTGAACAGATCTGGTCTATAAAAATATACATGGTTCATGGGTATGTTATGCCCACCTTACAGTTCAACGACACTTGAAGTTTTCTAAAGCACTTTTGTGTTTCTTGTGTGGTAAAGTCTAGTTTTAAATGTCATTTAGCTTAGAAGTAATTTGAATTGAAGGGCATGTGTTTCATAGAGCATAAGATAGTATTTAATAACAGTCACAAAGTTAGGTTAGAACTGAAACCAATTTTTTTAGGTTGGGACTAGCATTAAAAAGAATAGAGATGAATAAAATAGAGCGAAGTAAGAATACTTATTTATTTTTATTTATGAGAGTGTACCTGCCTGTAAACAATATGCATGAGATTCCTGCAGAGGCCAAAAGAGGGCACTGGAACCTCTAAAATTAGAGTTATAGGTAGCTGTGAGCCTCTGGAAGTAGATGCTGGGAATGGAACTCAGGTCCTCAGCTAGAACAGCAAGTCCATTTAACCACTGAACCATCTCTCCAGCTCCTGACAGGATTCAGCTTTCACAAACATTTGTTTCAGGAGCATTTAAGGTAGCAAAAATAAAACACCACAATAAAGTATGTGTACAGTGTTGGTTTTTACAAAAGGCTCAGCTAGTTGGGTGGGAACTGTGGTTCTGCCATCTGCTAACCACCCACCTCCCCTAAAAGACTGCCATTTTGTTTCTAAAATAAGGCTGGTCCTAACAAGAGAGACTCCTTCTTAGACATTAATTAGGAGACAGCAGGAGGAAGGTTCCCAGGACACTTCTGTATATACAAGTATTGGAAATGAACACAGGTTCACACACAAGCAGAAGGAGAGGATAAGAAACAAGTGAAAGGCAGGCTTGACAGACTTAACGAAATGGGAACTGGTGGGAGGTAGTCAGAGGCCACGCTATCACCTTCATGATTATGTGAGGTTCAACCTAGGAGGAAGCAACTGATGTTTATAAAACATAAGGTGCTAGTAGCCACCTCTCTGGTTGATACATGATTTTCACGAATAAAATGATAGCACCAATACTATGCATCTAGCTTATAGGGAAAGAGAGATTTTAGTATGAATGCCATGTATGGATAAACCATAACGCTGTAGGGTTGTTGGTTTGTTTTTGTTTTTGTTTTCTGCTCCATATGTATCCTATGTATCCTTTGTATCCTTGCTTTTAGGCAGAAAATTCCAAAATGTAATAGATGAGCCCTTTGGATGCAGTTACTAGGCTCTGGTTGAAATCAAAATTCACTTGTTTATAGAAACAAAGTCCTTCCACTGATTTTGAGTCAGTGAAACTGGACCATCCCTGGGAAAACTCTGTTCAGAGATTTTGGCTTTCTGTTCTTTCTGCCTGCTAACAGGGAACAACCCCAAGGTGAGATGGCACATGAACTGTCAATTGAAAATCGTGTTTTTACAGCTGTTCCAAGCCAGACATTGAATGGAAATATTGCCTCAGTTCATAGTTTTTACAAAGAGACAGTAGCATTCAGTTTCAAGGGAGAATATTCCAGAATAAAGGGGATTCATTTGCATTCTGCCTATCTTTTAGTGCAGGGGCTAAATGTCAGCAAGTGACTTAAAGTAACCACAAGCTCTTCAAGTACCCAGCACCTTTTTATTCTGATACTCTTTCTGTGTGTGGCTTTCTGCTTAAAATGTATACTTCACCGCATGATGTCTTTTTGTGGTGCAAAGGGTGAGATGCTATATCTATGAGGAAAAATACCCTAGGCGCTTTTGTTTGGGTCCTGCCAAGATTTCAAACCCCAAAGGGTCTGTGTTTGGCACACAGCCTGCTTCCCCAGGGAGAGGCCTGTTTTCAAGGCTGTTGTGAGAGCGGCTGAACACACAACGTTGCGACAACTCTGCAGGTCAGAGGAAACGCATCTGCGAGGTTAGGCTTACAGTTCCTTGTTCACGTCCCAGAAACACTTCGGTGTTCTGTCTTCCTACTTAACGTTCCTGCTAAGACAGTAAGGGATTTTGTTGGTATTTGAAACATACATGTTTCCCAGCCTTGTGCTGTTGCAGGATCTGGGAGTCTGGCTGCCTCATTTAATTTGTGGTGTCAGGAGAAATTGTCCCCAGTGCACACATGAATGGCAGACTACTCTCTTTACCAGGGACTGGCTCAGCGCCTAGTCTTCAGGTGTCTCTAACAACTATTCTGTGAGGGGGGACTTCCCTCGTTCAGTCTCATGAAAAGTCTTCCGACCTGGATAGATGCTTTCTTTTCCTGGTTGCTCCTGACTGTGACTCTAAAAACAATGATATTTTAGATGAGGCCCTGTTATGTTGTTCTAAGCATTTGGTGCCCATGAGTAGGGTGTATGTTGCTCAACTCCATTGGGACATTTGTAAGTAATGAATGTGTTGGACCAGGGACAACACTATGCTATTCTTGTTGGTTTCAACAAGACGACATAATTGTCTTTTTTTTTTTCCTGATGAGAAGTGTGCATTTTCAAACATATTAAAATGTTCATTCCAGGAAGTGCAAAGTGAAGGTTGTGCAATGTCACCCACGTCCCCTTTTAATATAAAGTGTTCAGTGAGAGGTCAGTAGAGGTAAAAATAAAACAAAACCATTTGAATTTGCATATCATTTGAATTTGCATATCATTTAAATTTGCATATTATTTGAATTTGCAAGCCATTGGCTTTAATAACATCTATGAGATCCTAGCCAGGGCTCCCGTTTGTTTCCTTTTATACTATGAATCAAATTAAAATTATTTGTTTCATAGTGCTGCCTATTCATTAGAGCAATACAATATGGTCACTATCAATCTCCTTAGGAGGAGAAAGAAAGAAGATAGTGTATTTATGTACACATGACTATATATAATTACTTGTTATAGGGTCAAGACATAGCTTGGTGGTAAACATGTGCCTCAAATGATTCCCAGAACTAAAAACAAAATGAAGAAGAAAGCCACCGTATTTTATTTTCTCTGGTAGGTAATATACTAAGCATCTACAACCTAGGAATACAGAAAACAGCCCTTCCTTAAAAAAGAATGCCTGCTGGAGAGACTAAAGCTTGTCAAATACAGACACAGGGGTACGTAGAGGCTGGAACAACATAGACCTCAAAACAGAAACAGAGAGAGAGATAGCCTGGTTTCAGTGGCTCCGGAGGGACTTTATATGGAGGATTCTCATCGTTCTGTAGCTTGAAGGAGCAATGAGAACTCTGCCTGCATTCCAGGGAAAGAGCAGCAGACGTGGAATGGTAGGGCAGGCAAACATATGCCAGTAGCCTGTGGACACCGCTTTGCTGTGTGTGGTCAGGTGTGCCTTAATAGTTAGAGAAGCAACTTCCATGTTGTGGATAGTTGGTGAGATGAGCACTGTGTCCTAGAGATAAGATTCTAAGCAGATATTACACACTTAGGCTATACTTCGTCTGTCCTAGGCACAGATCTCAGAGCTGTATAAATGCTACAGCTAACCCATGGCTATAACAACCAGGTCAGGGAGATTATGGCTTTGAGAGGAAGATGAGGCACAGAGGGATGAACCAGTGGGACATGCAGCTGTCATTGGAGGGACCCAAAGTTCAACCCAGACTTTTAATTCCATGTTCTTAACCATCCAGAGATGCTAAATTCAAGATTAGGTCCACGCTTGCGAAGATCATGCTGGCCAACAGGCAGAAAATGAATCTGAGAAGATACAAGGCTCTCCAGTCAGGGTGGAAATGGAGAGGGTGGGTGCAAGAGTCAGAAAAGAAATGATGAATCGAAGAGGTGGGAGGAGAGGGGGATGCTTGAAGACAAGTTGATGGACATTAGTGCGCTGACTATGGAGCTGGGCAGAGAAGAGGAGCTGAGGGTCTTGGGTCAGAATATGGAGCCTAGGAAAAGAGGGGTTGAAGGCCTCAGGTTTCAGTGTAGGTAATAATTCCACTAGTGAGGCAAGAAGAGCTGAATAAGAAGGGAGGAGAGGTGGTGGTGGTGGTGGTGGTGGTGGTGGTAGTGGTGGTGGTGGTGGTGGTGGTGGTGCTGGTGCTGGTACTGGTGGTGGTGGTGGTGGTGGTGCTGGTGGTGGCGGCGGTGATGGGAATTAGATGTTGAATCTGTAGTTGACTATGTACAAAAGAGAGAGAAAGAGATGAAAGAGAGAAATGAGAGGGAGACAAAGATAGAGAGAGGCAGACACACACAGAAAGAGAAAGAGAAAGAGAAAGAGAGGGAGGGAGGGAGGGAGGGAGGGAGAGAGAGAGAGAGAGAGAGAGAGAGAGAGAGAGAGAGAGAGAGAGATTCGTAATTCAAAGGTAAGGCCTGAGCCTGCCACTTAATCCTGAGGTGAGTTGGCACAGCTCTTAATCTGTATTGACACACACCTTTATTCCAGATTTTAAGGCACACCTTTAATATGAGCCATACCTTGAGCCGGAGGCCTATATAAGGAAAATAGAAGAAGGAGGGGCTCTTTGTTCTTTGCCTGCTTGCCTTACTTACTAGTATCTCCACTGGAGCCTACGTCTTCAGGACACCAGCTTATACAGAAGACCAGATAAAACACTCAGTCTTGTGGGACTGAGCAACTACTAGATTCTTGGACTTTGCATTCACAGCTGCCCATTGCTGCATTAGTTGGACTACAGTCTACAAGCCATTGAAATAACTTCCCTTTATATATGCTCATTCCATAGGTTCTGTGACTTTAGAGAACTCTGACTAATACGAATACACTAGAGTTACCTCATGTAACACTGTTATATGTTTTAAAACTGCTCAAAAAAAGTGTATAAACATGGGAGAAAGATGAAAAGAGAAGCCAGAGATATGAATTCAGAGCTTGGACATTTGCTCACATTGGAATCTATCCTTCCTTTGAGAAAGGCTGTTGATTCAAGACCTTTCCCATTTGTTCCTAACTACTACTTGTACTAGGTGCTACTGTAGGCGGTGGGTATGTGGCAATTGGCAATACACAGTGCTTCCTCTCAACGCATACTGTAGTGTGTATTGGGAGGCACAGTTGATAGCATGGGATACATGTTTCACAGCTAACAGTAGTACAGAGGCTTAGTGTCTTGCTAAGGAGTTTCCAGTGCTTTAACTTGACTACTCTTGATTCAGTTTGAAGGATGGCCACAGGCGGCCTTAATATGAGATCCTTTATTTGGGCTAATGGCTAATGTCTGTCCACCTTTCCAAACTCTGGGCTGCTGCTTACTTGTTGGAAGGGGAGCGAGTCACATATTTTAAAACTTGTAATACCCATTTGGGAAGTATTCATTCCTAAAGTGATTGAAAAGTCATAAGTTTCACTTAGATTTCTGCTACATTAATTATTATAAGAAATAAATGGAAGGCAAGGTATACATTGATGTCATTTTTTGTAGAATAGTTTCTTATAATTTGCTAATTATGACATAGGAGATCTTTTTCCATATTATTCACCAACACTCCATTGCATTGGTGCTTATTGCTATATAGTAGCCATGAGCTTACATACACCAGGTTTGCAGGCCATAAGAACTCCTCATTCTAAGCTTAATCTTAGGCAGAGGGCTCAGGACATCAGGGCATTTATACATTTTCTATATTAGTATGTACTATACAAAATAAATGGTCTTTTGACATTTTCAATGCAGGTACATGTATTTTGACCATACCCTGTCCCCATAAATTTTTCTCATGGTACCTTTTCAGTCCATGTCACCTTGAGCCCCAGAGCTGTTCCAGCTTTATTCAATCAGATTTTATTTAGAGGGCTCAAGGACTTGTATTTAAATCCACTTTTCAAAGGATTCTTATACATTCTAAAGTCTAAGTATGTAACATAGGGTGGATAGAATATCTGTTGTTGAACTCACATTCGAGAACTTAATTATTTTTTAGTGGAGAAGGAATCACAATAAAATTAAGTTTAACAAACATTATATTTGATTTTAAAAATCTCCACTGCCTATTTTTGTTCTTTCCATAGTTCTGGGAACACTATCCTCAGATGCACAAGCAAGAAAAAGATAGAACTGTCAACACACAGGAAATATGTCTACGGAAGCACTCACTGTGCTCTCACCCTGGCACGTCATCCCAGAATACACCAGGGAAAGAAATCCACATTAGCTCAGGAAGATGACTCAAAGAAAGTAAGATTGCTTCTTGCAGGTTAAACTTAGACTGTTCATAAAGTAGGATACACATTAGGTCCTAAGTCAGCAGTTCTCAACCTGTGGGTTGCAACCTCTTCGGAGATTGAATGATCCTTTTTCACTGAGGTCACCTAAGACCATAGGAAAAAATACAGATATTTACATTATGATTCATAACAGTAGCAAAACTACTTATGAAATAGCAATGAAAATAATTTTTATGGTTGGAGGTTATCACAGCATGAAGAACTATATTAATCGGTCACAACATTAGGAAGGATTAGAAACCACTGTCCTAAGAGATCTCTAGACATTTTTAACCAGAAAAAGTTCAGACTCTTTGAATGCAAGAGATATTTTCATAAAGTTCTATTACAATAACCTCTATCCTTCACATACATGAGTACACACATGCACATGTGTATGTTACCACACATAAAAGAAACAAAAATACCAGCAACAACAGAAACCAAAACTAATAAAGTTTCTGCGTCTGTAGTTAGTTTTGATGTTTGCTAGATAGTTAGTAGCTAATTTAATGCTAGTCTTTTGAAGTATAAGTTTTCAGTACTCTAATTTTAAAGTATTTTCTCCCTCCTAACAAGCAAATATGTTCCAATCAAAGATGTGACTGGCAGCACACAGATATTTTGAAGATTAAAAAAATTATGTGTTTGTGAGTGAGGATATTTGTATGAGTACATAGTATATGCATGTGCCTGTGGAAGCCAGAAGATGGCCTCTGGGGCTGGGGTTGCAGGTGGTTGTGAGTTGTCCAAAATAAGTGGTAGGAGTAGAACTCTGGTCCTCTGCAAGAGTCAGAAATGTGCCTAACCACTGAGCTTTCCTTTCAGCCCACAGCTTGATGCGTTTGTTGTATTTAGTTTGGGATTCCATCAACTGAGATACAGCTCCTGAATATCCCCTTCTTCATGGGGAAATAGTCAATGCCTCTGTAAGACCTGAGAGCAGCTGGAAGAAGGCACATCGATTCCCGATTCAGTATTAGAGACTCAGAAACGGAGTACCAGCTGTTTTCTTCTCTGCCGTAAAAACATTTCTCTCTCTGGATTTCACAGGAGGCCCAAAAATATGTAGCAAGCCAAAAAATATATATGTTTTGATCCTGATTTGACTCCATTAACCCCACTTGGGTAGGTGACTTAGCATGAGAAATGCAAGGGGTACATCTGCTGAAGTCGAATGACTCATTTCTGTATTGTATCCTGACTTTATATGTATGAGTCTGTAAGAGCTTTCTATGACACTTAGTAAATAACCCAGACATTCCTGGAATGCTCAGCATGTCAGCTCCCTTGGTTTTCCCTGACAGATCTAGTAATATCCATTACAGAATTACTTTAAAAAAGTGTTTGGAGTGATGCTGCTGTGACCATTCTCACTCCCAGAAGTGTCCTGGTTAGAAGGGCAAAATATACATTCACCTCCTTCCCATGCATCCATTTTTCCATCTTCCAGGTAAGTCGCTGGCTCTTACATCACCTGCTTCAACTAGCTCATGGCCAAGTCACGATGCAAGCTTATGTTCTCTAAATGTATGTACATGCACCACATGCATACCGTGCCTTTGGAGACCAGTAGAAAACTCAGATACCCGGGAACTGAAGTTTACAAACAGCCATTGGATGCCACGTGGTTTCTCAGAATAGAACCTGGGTCCTCTAGAAAAGCAGCCAGTGCCCTTAACTACTAAGCCATCTCTGCAGCCTCTCACAAAATCATGTTTTCAGTGAGCACCCTTCAGGTTCTTCTCCTAGCAATTAAGGGAAAATGACTTAAATGTCTACAACATCCCTATTTTTAGATGCAGATACCCTTCACTCCTAGGACACTGTCCTTATGCTAAGTCAAGCCTATCATGTTGCAAGTCACAGTGATTCCTTTGGCTCTGTCCTAGCTGAGCTGAGGCCAGCTGATCACAAAAAAAAATCCTTTATCTTTGTTCAAGGTATACTACTCATCCACCAAGACTCCACAAATGGAAAAACTTGACCATGAAGGACAAAATCCGGAGGCCACACAGGACAGTGTGCGTCTTTGGCTTATGTATGTCTAGCTAAAAGGTGTGAGAGTGTACCAATGTCTAGCCTTTAGTGGTAAAGTAAGTTGACATACTCAGGTAAATGACACAGAGGATCACATCTTAATCATCAGTTCTTCTGGGAAGACAGCAGGACTCTTTTCTAGAAAACAAGGATCTGGGGCTGGAGGTGACTATGCACTGCTCTTCCAGAGGACCTGACTTCAGCTCCAGCACCCATGTCAGGAGGATAATAATTGTCTGGAACTCCAGCTCCAGAGGACCTGACCCCCTCTGCAGGCTTCCACATGCAACTGCATTTACATATGCACATTCCACCTCCATATACATATGCACATAATTAAAGTTAAAATAAATCTTAGTGGCATGTGTAGGCACACATCTCTAATCCTAATACATAGGAGGCAAAAGTGGGTAGATCTTTTGTGAGTTCAAGACCTGCCCGGTATGTATAATGAGTTCCAGGATAGCTGAATCTACATAGAAAGACTTCATGTCAAAAAAACCCAAATTGTTTAAAAGGAGGTTTCTGAAAAGCCTGGACTCATGGTCTGGAACTGTATGATCAATGGAATGATTAAGAAATAAAGGTATTCGTGCTCAAGATGGTGATGTTGCTTGTTATGGCAATAGCATCATCTTTATTCCACAGCAAAGAGAATGGATGTATACAGTGTTTGCCTTTGGTATTCCTTGTCTCATAAAAGTAAGCTAGAACTTAAACTCAGATTTCCTAATGCACATAATTTGCCCATCACTTTATCTATTTTATCAAACATTTGAGTACTAATTTGGCTTGGCCAGTTGTTTCCAAATGTGGATGTCTGTCTGAAAGACCTTGGAATCTTACAAAGATATTGTGATACAACTGGCATAGCCTGTCATCTGGGCTTCAGGAAGGTTCCGATCATTTCAGTGTAGCCATGTTAGTAAGGTATGAGGCTGGCACTTGTGAGGAGCTAGAAGGTCAAAGCCAAATGATACCCTGCAACACTGGTCATGGAGGGCTGGAGGGATGCCTCAGCAGTTAGGAATACTTCCTTAATCATAAGGTCTGTGTCTTAGTTAGGGTTTCACTGCTGTGAACAGACACCATAACCAATGCAAGTTTTATAAAAGACAACATTTAATTGGGGTTGGCTTACAGGCTCAGAGGTTCAGTCCATTGTCATCAAGGCAGAAACATGGCAGCATCCAGGCAGGCATGGTACAGGAGGAGCTGAGAGTTCTACATCTTCATCTGAAGGCTGCTAGTAGAAGACTGACTTCCAGGCAGCCAGGGGGAGGGTCTTAAGCCCACACCCACAGTGACACACCTACTCCAACAAGGCCACACCTCCTAATAGGTTCACTTCCTGGGCCAGTCATATACAAACCATCACAGTCTGTAATTTGAACCCCTGCACCCACATCCTAGGGGTTTACGAAGTCTTGTATGTCTAGTGCCAAGAGATCCGATGCTTTTTCTGACATTTGTGAACACCCACACATGTGTACATACCACATACATACAAACACACGCAAAAATAATTGGTTGGCAATTGACAATGAAGCCAAGCATCTGAAGTCTAGCCAAAATACACAAAGTAAAGATCAGGACCTACTCACAATATTTGGGGGTACCGCAAAATGAAACTTGGTAAGAGTTGCTAAATTTTACAGTTTGCGTATCTGATTTTTTTAAAGAATTATCAAAGACAGTGGCAAAATGAAATAAGATTTTTGGGGGCAGCTTGCATTTTTCTGGAGAGTAAAATGTGGAATACAGGCTTCCTTTATGTTCAAACATTAAGCACAGAGTGGATGTTGAGTTGTTGCTTAACCCTTCCTACCAGGCTTCCTTTTATTTCATGCTTCTGACTCAGATGTGTGAGAGAACTTGATCTTGTACTTTGGAAATTTTTCTTTCTCATTGATGTCTGTGGCTAAGTGAGTACAGATTAAAACATATCTACATGGAGAGATGGAAAGGTACCAGTTAGCTTGGTACAAAGCAAAAGGACCAGACTCCCAGGGGACTGAGGAACTGGTGTTTCCCTCTAAACCTGTAAGAGATAAGTATGGAGTTAGGGTTTGTTTTTTCTGAAAGGCGGCTGCTGCCTGATGCTCTGGATGCCTCCCCTCAGGATTGCCGCAAAAGTCAAGGCATGTTAACATTGGCTCTCTGACTTCTCTCCTCAGCCCTAAGGAATATTTAGACCTGCATATATTTATAGAACAGCAAAATGAAGGCATCACCCAAGAGTATCAAGAGACAAACAAAATAAAGATTCTCTTCCAAGGACTCACATAAAGCCTAAATAAATTTGATCCAGAAATGAATGCATTATAAATTGAGGACAGTTGCACTGTGGCAGTAACCAGAGGCTATGACTCAGAGGCAGAACTGATATTTAGATGGCGTTTACATGTCCAGTGGCATTTGTCATGATGCATGCCACCACGTTAGATATTAATATTGCCTAGGAAAACATTGTTGAATGGAATTTGAAGAGATCCTAGGGCTTTCTGCTAAATTGCCTGTAAGTCATGTAGGATTGATAGGGCTGGTCTATTTTTGTTATAGGGCTGGTCTATTTTTGTTCTCATATTCCCTGGAAATGGTATCCCAGGAGAGTCCAGAGTTTCTTAGTGATACACAGATGCTGTGGCACAAGCACCCCTGGACACTCCAGAACCAGAAAAGAGTGTGTAGCTCTGGATTCAAATTTACTGAGCTACTTGTCTTCTCTCTATGTCTGTTCCTTCTCTTTCAGCCTTTGAAACTAATATTTGCAAGAGCTTAAATTTCTTATAATCATGGGTTTTAGGAGAAGTGATTGTTGTATGGCTTATTTGCATACATCTTACTTAAACTGTATGCCATGCTTGAATCTACAGCGACTCATGTCTGTCTTAATTAGACTGTGGACTTTTTGAGTCAGAGACAGTATTTTCATTGAATTGTAACTTCTTAGCATGTATTTTCACACAGTGATGAGTATTATTGAAATTTCTTTAGAAATGTAATGCCTCATGTTTTCCAATGAAGTAAATACTAAGAAATGCTGAAAGTTAGTTCACATAAGGCACAACCATTTATAAGTTGACCAGCTCAAGGGTCTAACTTCAGGCCTAGAACTATTCTTATCATAGTCTCTTTTGATGGGAAAGATGATATTACACATTAGATTCCAGCATACTACTTCACAGCTTGCTACTGATACCCAAGATATGTCTTCTTGCTATAGGATTCAAATGGAAGCTATAGTGTAGAGGAATTTTAATCCAGCAATATGGTTGCTCTGATCACATTCAAAGATTTGTAAGGTCTTCGTGATCTGCTTCCATTTAGATATGCCCTTAGTACACACCTTTATTTCCTCTGAATGGAATCCTTTCGTACAGACTTTTAATACAAAAAAAAAAAATGATGTTCAGCTGAGGGGCAGACAAAGTGATGAATCATAGAAAGATTTGACAGTCAAAGACAGGGTAAACCCAACTCTCAGGGGAAAAGCTATTTAAGATCAGCACAGGGAGAGAAAGAGAGGTCAGTTGGGAGTTAAGTCTATTGGAAGATAGTACAGTGCAGTGCAATGCAGTGAAGTTGAGTTCATCCATGAGTTCAGAGGAGTTTAGTGCAGAGAAGAGTGGAGTAGAGCAGTTGAGTTCAGAGCAGTTGAGTTTGTGGAGTTCAGAGGTAGTCTTTCCAATAAGAGCAATTCTATCAGAAGGTAAGAGAAGCCTATTTGAATTATTCAGCTTGGAGAGGAGTTTGAGCCAGGATAATTAAGTTGAACCAGCCAGCCAGAGTTCAAAAAGAGATAGACAGGGTAAGTTTATTCAACAGTAAGTCTCAGAGGCTGAAACATTCTAAGCTTAGGTTAGCAGACGGAGGCTGAAAACAAGCCTTCAAAGTCCAGGCTTGCAGAAGATTTGATTATATAGAGGCCAGAAGCTTCCAGGTTGAGGCCTGGAGATAGAGACATAAATGCTCTGTGCTCAGTGTGTTCACACAGCTTGCGTATAGATCTCATCTCATCATTTCGTCTGAGGAAATTCAGAGACAATTATGCACATACACACACACACACACACACACACACACACACGCATGCACACACCCCTTAGGTTTGTTTTGTCTGTAGCAGAGCTAAAATTTGCATAGTTTCAAAACAAGTTTAGGTTAAGCTATGAGATATTCCCTCAGGTTGGTTTGTTTGAGAGAGGGAATTCTCAGTGTAAAAACTTAACAGAGAAATGCTATATGAATAATCATAAAAATATTATGGATATGTTCATGATTTGTAGTCATAATAAAATGCATACTTGTAGTCATTTAAAGAAAGGCTGTACTGGAGAGGAGTTCAACAACGAAGGTTAATATTACTGATAATGTAGCCCACTTATACTGCTAAGAGATGATCATTGATGAACATTGATGTTTAACTTGTGGTTCTGTTTACAGTAATTTGGTGAGTTTGTGATTAGATCTGGAACATACGCATCATTATTTATTAATATCCAGTCAAAAATTAGCCAAAATATTGGTATACATAAATACAAATAAATTTGAAATAGACCTATGAATGTGAGTTATTTGAATAATATCTTTAATTGCCTATGGTATCTGTGTAGCACAGACAATGGTGCTGAATCACATTTGAGGATTTCTGCCTTCCTTTCTGCATATCAATGGAATGGTTTTCTAAGAAATGTGTACATGTCATATATTTTCATCCTTGCAAGGAGAAAAGTCATAATGAGAAAAGATAAATCTGTAAGTATTTTTATATATTGAGCATCTCATGAATTGAGGTAATGCATAATTCTAGGAGAAAGTATTAAGAAGCATGGTTTTTCACCTGCTGTATTCCTGTTATTTTATTACAATGAAAGGAAATAGGAAATGGGGAAAACTGTACTCACTACTCCTAAAATGCTGTGATGATGGGAACAAGGATATTTGGCCAAAGCTCAGAGTAACATGCTGCTGGGATCCCAGCCTTGGAATATCTAGATATACTGAGAGAATGTTCTATAAAAGTTTGGAGCAGGCATGATGTCATGTTGGTAGCAGTTTCCTGCAACTACAGGAAAGCAGAGTCTCAGGAGTAAGGGATGCCCTAGATTTTAAGGATCCAGAGGCTGTAAATGCCTAGTCAGTAGTAGCACATTCCCTTTCCCATTCTCTCATGCCCCATGCTAGTCTCTGTAGATTTCATCCATTGAAGAATATAGTAGAGAACTGGGGATATGAGTCAGGTGTAGTAGCTTGTAATCTCAGTTCTGGGGAGACAAGGACAGGTAGACCAGCGGGGCTCAATGGCTAACCAGCCCAGAAAAATTAGGCTGTGCCAGACAATGAGAGGTTGTCTCAAAAACAAGATGACTCTACCTGAGGAATAACACCCAAAGTTGTCCTCTGGTCTTCACATCCATGTGCATCCCTATGTGGCAGGATTTTCCCTTTCCAATTACATTAAAACATTAGTGTAGCAGGAGGCCTATGATTGGACAGAAAAAAGGGAGGTGGAGCTAAGAGCTGTACAAACTCATCCACGAATAAAGGAATGTAGAGGAATGGTTATAACTCAAGCACAGGTTTGATACTTACAATGCTTGGAATGCTCTGTGAACAAAAACAGATGTGTACCATCTTGATCAAAGTCATTAACTACTGTATGATGATGCTTTAGGTAAGTTTGGGTGATGAAGAATAGGGTGTTTTTGATGATGTTACTGGGATAAAGGACCTTGAGACTACCACTGTATATGTTGACATATTGAGAACAAAGTGAATATATGAATTGGGATAAAGTTGGGGGATCAAGGAGTGAGAAGATTATTGAGTCTATAAATTTACCACACAGGACAATCCTGCTTGCTCAAAACTCTAGGACTTGTGCAGTGGTTCTCAACCTGTGGGTCACAACCCCAACAAGGGTCATAGATATCCTGCATAGCAGGTATTTACATTAGGGTTCATATCAATAGTAAATTTACAGTTATGAAAAAACAGAAAAATTATAGTTGGGCCTCATCACAACATGAGGAGCTGTATTAAAGTGTCATAGCATTAGGAAGGTTGAGATGCCCTGCTCTAGTGAAAAAGAGGCATCAATAAACATCTTATTATAAAGCAAACCATAGTGATAATTAGACCTTGGTTCAAACAGTTTGTTTTGGTAAAGGAAGTAAATGAAGAAAGATTTTGTTTCTCCTTCTCAGAGAACTTGAAACTGGCAAACTGTTCAATGGGGATAAAGTATGTATTTCATTTAAAATAGGAGCATGAGACTATAAAGATATATTGAACAATAGATGTTGAGCCAAAGAGAATTTTAGGCAATTCTTACCACCTAATTCTCTTGCTTCATCCTTGATCTAAAATAGTTGGAAGAATGTCAGCCAAGTGCACAGAGTCAGAGTGACCCCCATTTGAGAGCATTCTACAGATATATTGCAATGTCTTTCTTCTCCAAATATTGCTTTCTGACTTCGTTTGCTTCCTATTGCTGTGATAAAGATCATGACCCAAAGCAACTTGACAAAGAATGGGTCTATCTCAACTTATAGTTACAATCCATCATAAAGGGGGGTCAGAGCAAGAATTTAAGGTAGGAACCTGGAGACAGGAACTAAAGCAATAGCCACGGAGGAATGCTACTTAGTAGTTTGCTCTCCATAGCCTGATATCCTGACTTTTGCATATACCCCAGAACCACCTTCTCAAGGGTAGGACCACCCACAGTTATCTGGGTCCTCCTACATCAATCACTAATCAAGAATATAGCCTATAGACTTCTCTACAGTCTGATGGAGGCATTTTCTCAATTAAGGTATCAGACAGGCTCAACATCAGGGTTCCACATGACTGCTAGACTTAGATGATTCTCCTTGTTCTTACTTCTCCCATTGCCAGGGAATATAAACACATGCTCTTGGTTTATATTCAGGCAGTTTTGCTTTCGCTGAGGCAGAGCACACACTCCAAGGGAAGGTAGAAAGCCTTGAATCTGGGTGGTCCAATTTAGTGATAAAAAGGTGGAGATCTGAAGTACTTAGAACTATGTCACCGAGCCAGGGTCTCTAATCTAATTCCAGGTTTTTGTGGATGACTCTGCCTTGCTGGTGTCCATATTAGTTGGCCAAGTTCTTAACTGCCTGCTGCTGGTATTCCTGACCTAGCTTGCTCAGTTTTATAAGTCTCTGTTTGATTTAGCTGGTGGGGGTGGGGGTGGAGATAGGGGTGGAGTCAAATGAAGATTTTTCTGGGTTTGATCATTTATTGTCATGCTACTTGAAAAAACTGGATGGAACTGTTTGTGAATTAAGTTTCATGGTGAACAATAGATGAGGTGCCATAGTAGAGTACGAGACTCAACAATATACAAGAGATCATATTAAATAGAATACATCATATGGCCTTCTTTTCACAAAGTGAATTTCTATTTACGTTTTTCCCATGGAGTTTATTGCAATATCTGAGCTTGATACCATTGTAATGAAATAAGACCAAAGAAGCAAATCTTTACAAATTACGTTTTAAAAGAAAAAAGCTTATGACATTTTAATAAACGGGGTAGAGTTGCTGAAAGGCAGCATTTGGGACTCTCTGGATATGTATTTTTTTCTGTTTTAGAAACTTTACAGTTTATATTTAAAGAGAGCAATGAAACCACTCATTTACCATGGATTCCTCTGGGTACCCAGAAGGCACAAAACCTCTGAGGACTTTGCCATTTTGTTCCATTTCATGCAGGGGACTAGAGGCTCGGTTTCATCTTAGTGCATTCTTAGGTGGTTTAATGATTAAAGCATTTGGTTTATCAACTTGATCCAATGCAGAATCACCTGGGAAAAGAGTGTTTATGAAACACTGTCTAGACTAGATTGACTTGCAGGTATACCTGTGAAAAATTATTTGTCTGATTAATTACATGAGAGGGTCACCCACTGTGAGCAGCACCATTTCCTAGGCTTGAGGTTTTGAACTGTTGTAAAGGCAGAGCAAAGAGCTTAGACTAACCCCATGTGCATTCTTTTCTCTATGCTCTTGACTATGGGTATATATAAGTGGCTGCTTCAAATTCCTTCCACCATGACTACCAACAATATATAACCTGGAATTGTGAACCAAATAAATTCTTCCTTCCTGCCTTAAGTTGCTTTAGTAAGGATATTTGTGTCAGTGGGAAATGAAACCACAAATGGCAAAGAAGTAAGGTCTCAAAATCATGGTTTATTTATTTGTATAGTGTCTTACCTCTGCCTTTAAACATTGTGTAAAAGCCTTATATGACTCTATCAAGTCAACCAGAAACAGAGCACAATACCACTATTTCTATTCTTCAAATGGTACCTTGGGTTCTAAAGGATTTCAGGGATGGAACTGAATATTATTATTCTTTGAGAAATTATAATTTTGTCTTGTTTAAAGTTTAGCTAATCTTTTAAGAACATTACTCCACCATTTAATGAAAGGCTTTTGAAATCAAAGTCCCAAGGCTAGGTCTTAGAATGTATCTATAAACTAATGCCAGTACAATTTCTTATTTAGAATTACGGGTATATGCTATTCCAATGTGAAGTAAGAATGTGGTCCAGAAATGAGAGGTTGGTTATTCAATAGGAGCCAGTCACTCTGACAGCCATACTGCCATGGAGAGTGTCTTTGGAGGGTAGAACATAAGTTTGTCAGTATAAAAGAGTAGTCAACTCTTTGATATAACATTAATCAACCCTAATATACCAGATTTTCCATGAAATTACAGTTGCTACTTTTGTTTTTTTTTCATGATCCACTTATGGGCCTTTATCTTCTTGACATATTGAATTTCTTTCCTCACATATGATCTCTCTAGTTGCATATATTACATAGTCAGCTAAAGCCACCACAAATAGTAAACATAATTTTAAGTGACAAATTACAAACTGTGTTTACAGTATGTGTTCAGGTGTCTACATATGTTCCTTATATGATTAATAGATTTTTAAAAATCTACATTCTGGTTAAGTGTTTGGGTTTTTATGGTACCTAAGTCTATTCTTCATGCCTGGAGATTCTTCGCAGCTGAAAATTTTCCTGGAACTCCCAAGATCATCCAAGGCAATGAAACAGAAAGATCTGTTCAGGCTATACCTTAAACTTCCCAGTTTCCATTGTCACCCCTTCTTTAGGAAACCCCTCCTTCTATTCATGGTAAAGGACCCTGTTTTCAGAGAACTACAGAAGACCTTAACTTCATGATGAAGGATGGACTAGTCCAGAACATTAGGGTTTTAGAATCACTGTGCACAGTGGCTAAGAGCAGATTCAAACCAAAATGAGCAGCTGGCTGGAGTTTACAGTTTAGAAGCTCTATCATCTCAAAGCCTTCATTTTCCTAACAGTAAAAGAAGAGAAAAGTGATGTTGTTGAGAACATAGTAAGCAAATTGGTGTAGATGAGTATCTAAGATGAAGAGTGTTTTTTATCTTTGGCAATATTACTGTTCTAAAAAAATAGATATCCCCCCCAAAAAAACCCCTCATTTTTCTAATTTCTGTCTTCCATATACATGTGGTAATCCACCTGCTGAAATGCCTGCCTAAGGACTTGCTATTTCCAAAGTCTTCCCCCTGGATCAGCAGCACAGAAGCCTACACTCCACCCAAGTACCAAGCAGAGAGGCTATCAACATTCTTCCATACTATTAACATTTTTCTTAAATGATTTTAGAATTTTCTGTTTAAGTGTTCACAGTTTAGGAGTCAGTGACATATTTAGCTGTAGATTCCTTATGAGACAATCATTTATTGTTTTCTCCCTTGAGAAACGTAGGAATTTGGACATAGAAAGCTTACATTACTTTAATCTCTGACATTGATACATCAGTAAATTAGATTTTGGCTTATATTTCCATTAAATTCTTTGCTAATACTGGACAAAGTGCAACCATTTTCTAGCTTAATGAATTTTATTTTTCCACACCGACAACTTTAATGAAAACACCAGACTAACAGATGCACCTCTCTTTGAAAAATAAAAGACAGATCATGGATTTAATGATACTACTTTGGTAATAATTCTCAGCTATTGCAGCTTTAATATACTAGCCATGTCATGTTAATTGATATTTTATATATTCTCTTTCTCATTATGAAGTTATTATTAGGTTCAAGTAAGCTTGGAATAATTTTCAAATACACACACACACACACACACACACACACACACACACATACGGGACAAGTTTGATTGTGTAGGGATGTCAAACCACAAACATGCTACTCTTAGCTCCATGAAAGATGTAGCTATCAGTGACAGTGCTTTGTGTCAGGAAGCATGTAAACCGACTTTCTGGAATTTTTTTCCATGCCTTATTGACAGCTGGCTGCAGAGGAACATCCCACATCATTAAAGAGGAGAGGAACATTGATTGCAGTAAATGTCAAGTTTTTAGCGTCTTTTTTCCCCTTCAGATATAAAATGTAATTACAGTTCTGAACCTTCTACCTTAATTAATTCATCTGATAGAATGGCAGTGTCATCCCCTGCCCCTTTAAGAACCACATGGTCACAACCTACCAGCACTCACTGCCTGCTCTTGTACAGATGCAACTCCAAGGCCTTAGCAATCACACCTATTCAGAAGGAAAGCATGCAGGTGTGCTTGTGTCTTTCTTGGTATCATATTTTCCAACATTGCCTTGTGGCTATCAGAAAGCTTATATTCTAAAGAACTATCTTTTCTTTTCTTTTCCGTTGCTGCAAAGAGCCACCATGGTCAATGGAACTTATAAAAGAAATCAGTTAACTGGGGGCTTGCTTATAGTTCCAGAGGGCGAGTCCATGATCATCATGGCAAGAAACATAAAAGCATGCAGACAGGCATGACTGGAGCAGCACCTGAGAGTTCACATCTGACCCCACCTCCATCAACAAGGGCACACCTCCTAACCCTTCTCAAACAACTCCACCAACCAGACACCAAGCATTCAAATATATGTGCCTATAGGAAATCATTCTCATTCAAATCACAAGAACAAAAGTGAGTTATGTTTCAATGACTCTACTCTACAGTTCAGACCTTGGAGAAAGTGTGGCCCTATATGTTAACTGACCTGATACACAAAATGGTTTACATGTAGCAAATACAACAATGATGTTATTTAGTACAGACAACAGTCCAATTCAAAGATTCCACACTCCTGAATTCAAACTACCAACAACTATGAATATATACAATAATCACAAATATCTGAGAGGAACAATAAGAAACTGCATCTATACCAACATCTTCACACCCCTTCTCTTCAATATCCCATAAGCAACACAATACGATGCCTATTTTAATACCATTTATGTTGTGCAAGGTGTAATAAGTCAACCAGAGATGCTTTAAAATAAAGCACACTACCATCAGATGAGCAGAAATGCTGACCCATATTATTTCTACGAAATTGGAGCAAATGAAGATGTTGATGTCTGTGGTGATCCTGAAATGACCCGTGTGCCCTTTATGTGCTCCAGATGCGACTACTCACGCATAGTGTGGAGTGATTAAGTCTGGCTGGGAAACAGTACACTTTGCCCAGTGGTGCTGCTGTAATTATTGTCGAGAGACCACTTAACACTTAGCCTATGCTAATTATCAACAATAAAATACATTACTTGCTGCAGTCAAGCTATAAAACAACTTTCTTGAGCTTATGTCTTTTGTATTTTCTGACCACAAATGCCTTGACATTTCCCACCAGTGTTCCTAGTACTTGACAATCACGATTTTAATCTCTTGTTCTGAGTTCAGATTTCCTAGATTCCACATCCGGATGACACCATGCAGCCCTTGTCTTTCTGTGCCAGGCTTATTTCATTCCACATCAGAATCATCCATGTGGCAGAGGACAAGATTTCAATCAGGAGCACCAATTAGATTCACCAGCAGGGGGCAGGCTTTAGCCATGAGAAAGGGTTAGGCTTACAATAGTCTTCAGAGAGGCAAGCACACATCCACCCCGCGGGGGATATATATTAAGTTCTTAAAACAAAAGTGCATATAGGTCTTCTGTTATATAGAGACCCCCAGATGCTGTCTTCATAATTCATTGATAGAACAACCAGACTTCTTTTGTTGAAAAAGAAAGAAAAGAATTTTTATCTCAGGAAGGCAGCCTGCCACAGTGCAGTGAACTGACTTTTGTACTGTGTCCAGCCTTCCAGGGTGTGAGCCCATGGGAGATGTATGGCACCATGCTTGAGTGACGTCTTGATGTCTACAAGTTTCAGTTTTATTGGTAAACTGGAAAGTGAAGGGTGGTATCTACCACATGGTACTACAGAGATAACTCTAGAAGGTGATGGCATGCTATCCATGAGCGAGCGAGCGAGCGAGAGAGACAGAGACAGAGACAGAGAGAGACTGAAAGAGATACTAACTGAGCCTTAGCTACTGCTCCAGGACTATGCCTTCCTCTATAGATAGATAGATAGATAGATAGATAGATAGATAGTTAGATGGATGGATGGATGGATGGATGGATGGATGGATGGATGGATGGAAGGAAAGATAGATAGATAGATAGATAGATAGATAGATAGATAGATAGATAGATAGATAGATAGAATTAATGCGATGACATGGATTGGTCTGGTTCACTGGCAGCCATATAGTACGCTTCATTATATTGTCACATTTATAACAAACCCTAGGTAAGAATATGCATTCAGGAAGCAGCAGCACTTGCTGCAATGACCTTACTGAGGGTGGATTCGTGGTCCTTTATCAGAGGAAGACCCTGCAGAGCTGAAGGATGTAAGCCTGGGGGTGGGGGCAGGGCGCTGCTCATTCAGACAGTAGAGTTGAGTCTGCAAAAAGAAGGAGCCAGTGGCTGAAGCTCATGGTTCACAAATCTCACGAAAATGGCTAAGAAATCGCTGGGGGAACGCAGAGCTTCACTTGGGACTGGAAATCAAACAGGGTGGATAATTTTATGTGGAGAAACATGACTTAGAGTCAGTCCATCAGGGAGAGAAGGCTTCTGTGTGTCCGTCTGACTCACTTGTCCCAGTGGCATGATTTGGAAAAGACTCTGCCTGCAGGGTCTACTGATGTACTAGGAAGGCTGGACTCAGTGCAAAAGTTAGTTCATTTCATTGGGTCAGGCTGTCTTTTTTGGGCTAAAAATGTTCTTTCTTTTTCAATAAAAGAAGTTTGGTTGTCACTCTGGAAATCAGTTTGGCAGTTCCTCAGAAAATTGGGCATGTCACTTCCAGAGGACCCTGGCATACCACTCCTGGGCATATACCCAGAGGATTCCCCTGCATGCAATAAGGACACATGCTCCACTATGTTTATAGCAGCCTTGTTTATAATAGCCAGAAATTGGAAGGAGCCCAAATATCCCTCAAAGGAGGAATGGATACAGAAAATGTGGTATATTTATACAATGGAATACTACTCAGCAATTAAAAATAATGAATTCACGCAATTTGTAGGTAAATGGTTAGACCTGGAAAATATCATCCTGAGTGAATTAACCCAATCACAAAAGAATGCACATGAAATGCAATCACTGATAAGTGGATATTAATGAGCCCAGAAGCCCTAAATACTCAAGACACAAATAGCAAGTCAAATGATTCCCAAGAAGAAGAAAGGAGAGGACCCTGGGCCTGTAAAGATTGCATCCAGTTTAGTAAAGGAACCGAGGGGGGAGGGGGAATGATTGGGGAACAGTTGGGGGGGGAGAGGAACTATGGGAACTATGGTGGGTGGGAACTGGGAAAGGGGAAAGCCTTTGGAATGTAAACATAGAATATAGAAAATAAAAGAAAAAAAAGTTAGAATGAAAACTTAGTTCAGTAAAAAAAAAAAAAAAGTTTGGTTGTAATATCAATAAACCACCTTCGGTCAACTTAGAATTATCTTTATGCCTATCATTTTAGCTGTATAATTTCCACGATAAACTTTAATTTTAACATCTTTTTCTATATATTTCCACAATTTTATCAGAAATATTTAACATGTAAATCTTCAAGTTTATCAGAAAATGTTTATAATTCCACTTTTAATCAACTTAGGAATACTTTTATGCCTATCATTATTATATCTATATAAAATTTTCCATGGTAATCTTCAATTCTAACATGTTTTTCTACATTTTCTACAATTTTATCAGAAATATTTTCCACATAAATCTTCAATTCTATCATAAAATGTTTCTATCCCATATTTCGATTAATTTAGCAATATTTTGCATGTCTACTATTTTACTCCTTAATTTTCCATGAAAATTGTCAATTTTAATGTGTTTATCTGAAATATTTTCCATGAAAATCTTTAATTTTATCATAAAGTGTTTTTACGTCCCTTTACTTCCCTTTCCAATAAATAAAAAAAACTTAAAAAAAGAAAAAATAAATTATCTCTATTTGACAGAAAACCCACACTTATGTTTGTCTTGGGAACTTAAAAATATATCCCACGGGCTGGATATGTGCTTGCATCTCTGAAGGATACTGTAAGCCTAACCCTTTCTCATGGCCAAGGCAGAATGGACTGAAATAGGCTTATCTGTAGAGAGATTGCACCTTGACCCAGTGTGTATTGCTTGGGGGTGTGGAGATCTAAGCCAATGTACAATTTGATGAGAGAATCAGGGTGTCATGGTTAGAGTAAGTACTGAAGAATCTTGTGAGGGACTATTTCCTCCTCCAGGACAGTGTATCAAGAAACTTTTAAATCAAACAGCTTGCTAAATGGGCTTTCACAGCACAACAACAGTTCAGCAAGGGAGCCCCACTAGTTACTAGGAAAAGTCAGCATGATTGCTCTACCGAATTCCCAAGACTCTATGGAATAATTATTTTAATGATTTATTTATTTTCATTTAATATGTATGAGTTTGTAATCTATGTATATAAAAGTGCAAGGAGTACATGCCTGGTGCCAGTGGGGGCCAGAAGAGGGCATCAGCTTCAATGGAACTCGAGCTGCCCACAAGTTTATGAGCAGCTTGAGTTCCATCGGAGCTGATGGGCACTGAACCTGGATTCTCTGGAAGAGTAACGGGGACTCTTTGCAGTGGTGCCATCTCTCCAGCCCTGCAGGAAGTGTAAATCTAAAAATGTCACTCAGCCAAACAGTGTGGATTTTAGGGAGCGCCTCCTCCACCTGTAAGAAGCATTCTAATGGCCTAATGGCCTCCTTTTCAAGGCACACAATTCTCATTCTCCAAGAACGCAGAACGCACCTGAGTAGGGTAGAGTCTGCTGTGGCGATCATGTGTAATACTGGGATGTGTAAATCCACATAAAAGAAGAAACAGCCCCACATCCATCTAATCCAGAACTCTTTGTCACCCCTGGCCAAAACTATACCTTCATTGTTAAAGGCAAGCTAGAAGATGCCATATGAAAAAAGGAAAAAGCAAAATAAATCCTGAAGAACATGCTAGGAATTGCATCTCGGCAAACCGTCTTTGCTCTTTGGCACCCTAAGGTGGTGACAGAAGCTGCTGTCCCTGGAGGGATGTTGTCCATGGCTTGAAGTCATGCTGTCAACTGCCATCAGCTGTGCACATGATGTGCCGAGGCGCTTTCTGAGTTGCCATGATTTCTGTGAAATCTTCTTGCAAAACACATCCTTCTTCTCAATGTTAGATTCACACTAGGCCTTAACATTGTAGCTGTCATAGCATAGTCAGCGAGATTTGTGTGTGAGGGTCTTGGTAAACAGCATCAGCACTCAGTCTTGGCAATATTTAGAAATAGTCTCTGATTCTCTCTCTCTCTCTCTCTCTCTCTCTCTCTCTCTCTCTCTCTCTGCATATGTGTGTAGGTTATGTGCAGCTGCAAGTATATTTGCATGTTCATGTGTATGCTGGCTACAGGACAATGTTGTACGTATTTCTCTATTACTGTCCACCTTATTTATTTTAGATAGAGCCTATCACTAAACCTGGAATTCATGGATTTTGCTAGACTGGTTAGTCAGTAAGCCCTAGGGATCCTCCTGTTTCTGCTTGCCAAATGCTGGGGTGTCAACCTCAGGTCCTCACGCTTACACAGCAAGCACTTTACTAATTGAACCATCTCCCCAGACAGTCTCTGATCTTTTAAAGGCTGAGATGGCTTTGCCTGTGTTCTGTTTCCTAGATGTATAGTCTTTTAGGTACGAAAGCACAACCTTCCAGGAAGACGCTATTAATGAGATAAGCTTTCTTCTTAGAGTCTGTTAATGAACTGTAGATGATTTATATTTATAAAGGCTAAGAAATACCTGTGCATTACAATCACAGGCATTGCAGTACAAGATAAACAGATTTATTTTATATGCAGTATGACACATACAAGAAGTAGGAACCTTATTATTAGGAAGTCCCAGGTGCCTACTAAGGACTTGTGAGATTTTTCAAGATTATCAACCCATCATACATATAACGCCTTTCTTTTCTTCTTTGTAGCCTGGGCTAATTGGAAAGCAATCTGCAACTATCATTTCACTAGTAAATCAGTGTGCATTTTAAAATATGTCATCGTTTAATGCTACTTTCTACACAATTACTTCATAATCAGCAATGATTCCATAATCCCTAAATATTCATTTGAATCCCTAAATATTCATTTGAATACACAATTATTTCATAATCAGCAATAGTTCTATAATCCTTAAACAACCATCTAATGCTTACATATCCTAAATCTCATCATGATGGCTCCATCCCTCCTAATGAAATTTCAGATAATTTCTGTGATCTGTTCTCTAAGTGTGCTTCTATCTTAAGATTTCCCCTTATCTCTTATTCATATCCTCCTCCAAACCCGTGTCTCTTTGTCTCTGTCTCTCCTGAAATGTTTTTTGAAGAACCTTGCCAAGCCATATGGTATATAAAATCCCCCATGTTCTGGGTTTTCACTAAACAGACTCCTACAGAGTTAACACGTTATGTTAGCTAACTTTTCTATGAGTCAAGTAGTAGAGTCTGCCTCTGGGTTGGACTCAACTCAGTAATTTTTGACTGTATCCCAGTCAGCTCTGTGTTCTAAATCAGAAGGCTATCTGGCCACTTCTCCTTCTGGTGTCTCAGACAGCCATCAGGGATCAGAGTGAGCAGCTTTTCATACCAGTGTGTCCTCATAGCACCGACATCTGAACTTTTATAGTATAATCTCCTGGAAAAGACTGCAAGAAGCATCTGCTTTGGTGTCTGTATATTGAAAGCTTGCTCTGTTTGTAATCCTCCCAAGCCAGGTCATATGAGGCCAAAGCCACATTTTGTTTGAGTAACTATGTTAATGGTGTTTTTTTCTTTCCTTTCCTTTCCTTTCCTTTCCTTTCCTTTCCTTTCCTTTCCTTTCCTTTCCTTTCCTTTCCTTTCCTTTCCTTTCCTTTCCTTTTCTTTCCTTTCCTTTCCTTTTCTTTCTTAATTTTTTTTTGCCTTTGGACATAAAAATTGTCAAAAAATTTGAAGACCTCAGTGTTTTATTTTATTTTTTCCCCTTACCAAGAACTTGATCTTGTCTCTAGCTGTCCAGAGAACTGGAGAGACTCCAGGTGATGCTTTATTATTCCCAGGCATGCGGTGTGTTCTCTCACAATGTCTTTCAAATACTTTGTGTTTTGTTTTAGATTTCAGCAGACTTCCCATGTATTGAAATGTCAATATCTCCTTCTTCTTTCAGAAATTCCATTTGTTAAGTTCCCTTTGCCTGGCTTCCAGAGCTGTCATTAACTATTTTCTGTATTTTCCATTCAAATATTTTATTTAATTTCTTCTGAAGTACTATTATTTTTGTAAACTCTATCCTTTTCATTTCTGAATCAATGTCGCTTTTATTAATAAGTCCTTTGTGAATTCTGCCAGTTTCTAGTCTTTCAATTTGAGTTTATTTATTATATCGTATTTTACTTTCATTTCTTAAAGAAATTTAGTCTGTATTTGAAATAGTAGGTATAGTTTCATAAACTGCTTTTTTTTTGTGAGCTTGTCTTTATGTTGTTTTTTGTGATGTTACTATACCCTCACATTTTCTGTTAATAACTTTGCATGTAATTTGAATGCATTCTTCAATCTGTCTTATCTACCTGTCTATTTATTATCTATGTACATATCTATATACCTAAATCGAACAAAATATATACATTTAAAACATATAATTATTTAATACACACACACACATCCCTGGACTGAAGCATCAATTGCTCTTTTCCCTCCTTCCCAGAGGTTTGGGCTAACGTGGGGCTAACTTGGCTCAAGTCTTTCCCTTGACAGTTCCTCCTTCCAATCTATAAATTCAGATACTGCAGTCTTGTAGCTGCCCTTTATATGTTGCTTTTAGGAAATCCTGTCAAGTACTTCCATGAGTTGTCTGTGGGTGACTGGCTTTGCTCACTCACTTTCCCTGGCCCACTCTACAGATTATTCTTTGAACTACTCAGGATAGTTTTTCACACAGATCAGCCTATGTGGAGGGGGGGTGCCTTCCCCTGTTTGCAAAGAAACAATTTCACAAGCTTGTACTGGTCTAGATCATGAATGACCCTTTGAATTTCTGCATTTCAACATATTCCTTAGAAAGACTTGTATTAGGATCAGAAAGTTCAGCCTTAGGAAGCAAAGGCCATCTGTGATTACTCAATGGAATCACTGATTGGAAGCTAGAACTGACCTGGCAAAGTTGATAACTCTCTTTTTGTGTCATATGCAGGCTCTTACTTCAAAAAAAATATATTAAAAGCTTCCAAGCAAGCCCGGTTGCCAAATATCTCATAGATCATGGGGGAAGATTTTCCAAGCTTGGTCATTGTTATTCATATTGATAGTAAGGTGAGACCATGTGATAAGAAATTAGGCAATTAGTACTGTGCCTTGTGGGAGAGTTAGCAAAATGAGGCTGAGATTATTTTTAGTTTATTGTAGTTTCTTCCTTCCTAAACTGGTCATGGGAGATGGTGTCTGTCTTAAAATCCTGCACTCAGGCTACAAATCACAAAAGGGGCTTATTTTCCTTTCATAAGCTTGGCCTCTTGCAAGGACCCTTGGGAATCTTCTTTTGACACAAGGAAGTTTTACCTTCAGATTCATTCTTATTCACCAAAGCATCCACCAGTCATCAGGACATGGTACAACTGAGATCATCACAAACATTTAGTTGCTCAAGCCAGATTTCCAGGGATGCTAAGTGTCAAATGTTTCTTGATTGTCTCTTTTGTTCAGTAGAGAAAGAGGTTCATTCTTTGGTAAGAAGCCAGAGTCTTGGGAGAGACGGATGGAGAGATGCCTCAGTAGTTTAGATTGCTTGCTGTTCTGACTGAAGACCAGCAACCATGTGGGGTGGTTCACAGCTATCTGTAATTTCACACTCAAGGAATCTAATGCCTTCTTCTGGCCTCATCAGGTACCCATACTTAAATGTGCATACTCACACAGAGATACACATCATTTAAAAATCAAAACAAGCCAGGATCCCCACTCAGAAGTGGATGTCTTCTTTGAAGCAGTTTGGGAGATTGGCAAGCATTGTGCCTACGTCTCATATACTATTGATTAATCCTACCAAAAATAAACTATTTAGAAGGAAGACTTTTCCCCAAACCCCCTGTCATCACTTTAGGAGTGGCTGTGTGTGGGCAGCAGGACACTTTTATATTGATGAGAGTTATCCGGCTGCCCATGAGACTGAGAGGGGTGTGTAAGGAAAAGCATTCGCAATTCACAAAGAAGCTGATGTGGTAATGAAATTCCACAAAGGAACAACTTCAAAACCAAATAGCAGAGGTGCATTAGTACACCCTATCAGGACAAGAAATGCTGATAAACTGAAAAGAAGATAACCATTCTACCTTCATCCTAAACCCTGTCCCTGACCTCTGCGACTAGCAGGCACAAGCTCTCTTGCTGTTCCAGCTGCAATGTCATTGACATTGCACTCCCACTACAGGGAATAACCATTCTACCCAGAGATCCACTAAGCAAAACAGAACAATTTGCCGATGGTATGCTACAAGCAATGGCTGTACCGCAAACAAAATTCCTCCGGAGGACAGAGAACCAGCTGAGGAAATACATTGGTCCAATTTCCTTACAGCTGATCCCTTTGGGACACTGACTTGGGATTATACCTCAGATGACCCAAATGAGATTGCCATAACTGATGTAGAAGAGCCATGGTAAGCTGAGTCCAGCACCATTTAAGGCACACTAGACTTTCCTCATTCACCTGAATTCCATGTGTCTCTCTCAGCTACAGTTCTCTCTCCTATTTACCTACAGTTGGATCTTCAAGAAGAGGGTCTTGCATTTCCAAGCAGCTGGCCCTTGAACGCTCTAGTAGAATCCCCTGACTGTATAGAGTTGGTTTGTGTCTGCTCCATCCCACTGAGCATGAAATCCTCAAGTTTTGTCCAGGTTGCTGGTACTCACGTGATTTTATTTCTCTCTGAGGCTGAATAATTCCCTGTGTATCTACCACCTTAAAAAAAACCCTGCTTGTTCATGAATAAGCTTTTGGTCATTTCAAGCTGTGGCCATGGGAGATGCTACAGTGTGTTATGTCTTGACATCTAGATTACGTTTTTCATACATACTTAGAAATTGGATTTCTGGGTCACATGCTAATTCTGACTTTAATTTTTGACAGCTTTTGCTGCTAGGTGTCATCACAGCTGCAAAAATTTCATATCTATTAACAATGTGGTAACAATCGTCAGCCCTTTGTCTTGGCTAATTTCTTTGGGAAGTTATTCTACTATATACAAGTTTATATTTCCATGTTTTGGTTTTCTATTTGTTTTTGTTGGTGGTTTGAGGGTTTGTTTGTTTGTTTGTTTGTTTGTGTGTGTGAGATGAGGTCTCAGTGTGTAGACATGGCTAGCCTGGAACTTCTTATGTAGACTAGGCTGACCTCATATTCATAAAGACCTGCCTGCCTCTGTTTCCCAAGGACCAGGATAAAAGCACAGACCACCACATCTCACCCACTGTTCTGATTTTCACTTTACTGATTAATCCTATCCAATATATTTCCATATGACTATTGCCTGTCTTTGTATCTTTGCAGAAATACCCACTTGAATCCTTTGTCTACTTTAGTTGATTGTTATAGTTTTATGTTGTAATCATAGTTGTTCTTATATTTTCTAGGTACTGATTAGTCATAAAAAGGGTCTACAGAAGAGTAAAGAGTGTAAAAAAAAAAAAGCAAAACTTAATGCCCAATACCTTTCATGGTTGGATGCTTTGGTATTCAAAGAAAGAAAAAGAAGTTATTGCTCATTTTGGAAGAAAGGAAAACCCAGGGTCTATTTATCTTGCATTTTGTCAAAATTTTACTTGAGACATTGATTCCTTTCCCTCCTGAACAAAATAGCTAGGTTTATAGATGAGCCTCATTTCCAAGCATGTCAAATTTCCACTGCAGGAACATCTCATGAGCAAATCTAAAACCATCAAAATTATAGACTTTTTTTTCCTAGAAGCAGTGATGAAAATGATGCAAAACAAAACCCGAAGCTCCTGATAGCTAAGCATCCAAGAGAGGCTCTAGATGAAGTTCTCACTTCTTTGAGCTCATCAAGAGCCACCTTATCAACCCAGAGTGTGCTCCTTAACTCACGAGGTCTTTCAGGCCTTAAGTCATTGCATCAGCAACATTAATGTAGCTGGGAAGATTAGCCTACCCTTAGATTAGGAAGAAGCCAGACCTAGCTTTTCAGGTTTGTTTGTTTCACCACCATTTGCTAGAGTTGAAGCCTTTGATCTCTTTAAGACTAAGAGGTCTTATGCAGTCAGTTTGGGGACTTGAGCTCATCACCGGTAGAGCTATCACATGTGCTTAATTCAACCCAGGTAATGTTAGATGAAAAATCCTATACCTAACTCTCAGCAGATGCAAAACCAGAAATCTTAGAAAAGGACCTTCAAAATTTGACCTTCAGTCCTAATACCAATCTTCCTTCCTCAAATCACACTTTTTCCATGGTCAGGACAGAAGCACAGCTATCTTGCAGGAGATTGGGGGGGGGGTTAGGAGACTGGATATTACTGTTGTCAAAGAGAGGGTGAAATTAAGAACTAAGAGACAATTCTCACAAGGGAAGAACTTAGGTGAGATGATGATCTAAATATGGAGCTCATAGTGAAGCTATTCAAATGTCCCTGTTGTAACATTCTGTGTGTATCATGGATGGGATTCTTCTGAGAATGTAGACTAGGAAGCAATTGTGGTCAAGACTGAGGATTAAAATTTACACCATCCTCTTCTGATGGCAGTGACATTTAGTACATGAGAAAGCTGTACTTGTAATTAGACTATATAGCAATTATTTTGAATAATCCATATGTAATATACATTTGATATTTCTCTTATTTTGGGAAGCTGGAGGATCTCTGTCAAATTAATCACTAGTAGTAACTAGTAGTAAGGAATAGATAGAGTTTAAATGTATGTTTGTGGTTTAATTCCACCCAAAGATACACCAATTTCTTTCAAGCATTTCTGTGGGATTTAGAAGCCTGAAGTCTGAGAAAAAACTATGATAACATAAAAGAATACAAATAGAGTTTTAGTTAGTTTGATTAGAACAAATTAATTAGAATTGATAACTAAATTTTCTGGTTTTAGATATGTACAATAAAAGAAAATTTTGTGTTATTTTAATTTTTAGTAGCAAAGTAAAAAACTGATTATAACTGGCCTAGATGGGGAAAATGATAATTTTTAATTTTGTCATAGCAAATTGAAATTTGTACTTGAAAAAAAATCCATGAATAACCTAAAAGAAAACACACAACTGAGTCTATGGTACATTCAAACACAGGAAACCGAAGCTAAGTAAAGTTACACCAGTGGTGTTGAGCACGTGAAAAACACCAGAGCTGTGAAAGAAAAAGGACTCCATTTGCTACTATAAATTTATTTGAAATCAGACATAAAATATTAAATTGGCTCCTGATTATACCATAATTACATATAGAAAGCAGAAGGTGCAGTGAGATTTGGCTGGAACATTGGATCATGATTAGTCAGTGTTTGTTGAAGACTCCTACAGGCCATCAATGTTGCCTGACAGAAATCATCTCATTACAGGCACTAGCAACAGTATTAATAATAGTGATCATTTTTGTTTTCATTTTGCTTTAAGCTTAAAACAATTAAGCTTAGAGAGGTTAAAAAATACAACCCATGTGAGAAAGATGTATAGAGGCAACCTGGAAACCAACCCCCCTACACACACACACTATTTCATACCATATTTAACAACCAGTTTCGTGGATCAACAAGAGCCCAAGTTTTTAACTTGGTAGTATCCTTTTAAAAACTCAGATGCTAGTGCTAAACACCTGGCAGTGTTCTGGACAAAAAGCCTAGTTGCCGTCAACCAGGTACTATTAACTATCTAAAGACCAGTACTCTATGTTCAATGCCTATTTTCCAAGTGGAAACGTTCTGGAAGACTTCATTATTTTATAAGTTCACTCCTTTTAATCATTATTTTTAAAACTTGTAAATTTTGCCATCTATAATGATGTCAGCCTCATAGTGGAACAAGTTTTCGAAGTGAAGGCTGAAGTCTTAATTTTTTAATCCAGTCTCCACTGTCCTAATTCTGTAGATTTTGGTCCACCAAGCAGCTGTCCTGTGTTTATTTGGTCAAATACTGATTTTCAGGGATTGAGAGGTAAATATCAGATAAAATCTCCATAATAACCATGTCTTAATGTTTGACATTGGATTGTTATAGACATTAGTAGAGCTGTTGTTGAGGATTAATGGGTGCCATTTGGGCCAAGAAATAGAACTCATTGGCTACAAGAAAACTCAGCTTGGGTACTGAGTCTCATTAGATATGTGTTTTCCTAAACACACTGATAGTCATTCATACATCCTTTGATGAGCTGGCCTGAAGCTTTACATTGGTGTCACAAAGATGCTGTGTTCTGTGTTCTCAAGAGGATCACTGTCTAGCAAGGGCAGGAAGGCAGATAAGCAAATAGATAGCTCTACTCATTGATAAACCAATGCTTCAACAGAGACTTCACAAAACTGCTAGAATGCACACGTGATGTATTGCCATCATTGGCAGACTTGTCTTGTGGCTGGCTTTGTTGAAGCTAAAATGTTCTTACTCAGAACAAATTGATCCACTGAAATTATAAAGTTAAATAATAGGTAATATAATTTCTGCTTTTGAAATTTGAAAGGTTTATTTATTTATTTTCTAGCAGTCATAGCACGACAGGGTATTCAGCTCAGAGTTCATAGAGCCTGACAGTCAGGGCTGCAGTCACCCGGAACATGGTCAGTTAGGTGGTCAAGTTTCAAGGAGGCTTCTACAGAGAGGAGGTTCCCATGTCTGCCCAGCTGTTGGCAGAGACCTTATTTCCTGATGACTCACTTCCTTCTGGGCCATTTAAATATCCTCAGGATGTGGCCACTTGCTTGGTTCAGAGTAAGAAAACCAAGAGTAAAAGAGAAATGGAGTTGCTATCCTTTATGACTCCAGCTCTGCAGTTACACTCCCGGTTACACTCAGAGATCACTGGTGACATGATCCCGCCTCTCTTGGGAAGTGCCAAGAACAGAGTTTAATGTATGTGTTAATTGCCACCATGCAACTGACATGAAGCAAATCTTTTTAAATTATGCCTTTTCAGACAGTTTCTCCAGACCATTTATTTTTCTCTACATTATTCACTTGCTTAGAGCTTGAAACATCAACTTCCTCTTTTAAAATTGCTTTTGCCCTCAATCATCTTGGTAATAAATCATTTTGCAAATTCATTTGTGTAGACACCAAATATCGCCTTCTGTCTGGCCCTGAGGACTGGTTCTATGGAAATGGTTTGTTTTCTAATATTTAGCATGGACAATTAGTTTATTGTTACCCAAATGGAGAGTGGAGACTTCTAGCAAGCTGGGTTTGTCTCAGCAGACACAGGCCGGCCTATCGCTGCTTTCTCTAGACTTCCTCTGTTAAGCTAGACTGAGTCATGCAACCTATGCCTGTAATCCCAAGTATTTGGGAAGCTGAGACAGGAGGATCACAAGTTCATAAATAGCCTAGACAACTTGTCTTAGAAGTACTGCCCCACGCAGAGCCCTTGTCTATCATGTGTGAGGTCTGTGGTTCAGTCTCTTGTTCTACAATCAATTAACAAATGCCACAATGAAATTAATAATTCAGCTGCCCAGGAGAGACGAGTCTTTACCTTCTTGATTTAGTGAAGTTTTATTGCTAATAAGAAATAACTCATAATCAGGCATCTTGTCTTTTACCTTCCAAAACCATACAAAACATACCAACCACTTGGACCAGCAGGTCTTAGGAGATGGGAAGTAGTTGGTACCTTAAAAGTTTTGTTCCTAAAATTACTACCGGATTCTTGAGAGAAGAAACAGCTCTACTATTGAATCAATCTTCTGGTAAGTTGGGGGTCATGTACCTGTTAGGTGGCAAGGGATTGACCTGCAGTTAGTCATTTCCTGTCCTGCAGTAGTATTTAATTTAACTCCCTCCCCCCCCCACTGCCCACCCCCCACCCACCCCTGCCCCCCGGGGCCTGAAAGGCACTTTGCGGATCTGGAATGCACATCGCCCTCTCATCCTTGTTATATGTTGTTTAAAGGAGACATTCAGCCGGTGGAAACTACCCAGGGAAAGCCAAGGAACTTCTGCTTGGGAGTTTGGTATCCCTGCAGACCAATAAAGACATGGCACTCCACCACTCTTTGCATATATACCGTAGTTTATTATCAACCCATGTCCTCCAAATACGTGACTTTTCCTCCGCAGAGATCAGAACCATTTCCATTTTAACCTAGGACCAGCATCACGATCCTTAGTCAGGGTTTATGCACCAGGTTTCCTGCAGCTTCCAATCCTGTTTCTTCCCACTCCCTAAAACTGACAGTCACCACCCTGGGGACACATCCTGTCAGGGGAAAGTTACAGTGTAGTTATATTTTTTTGCAGGGCTTTTCACAGCACCTGCATGCACTGCTCTGTAGACCGCACACAGTCAGCATCATCTTCTGCCTCCTTCCGCGGGTTTAAACACTTGTCAGCATCGTGTCACAACGGGCTGAGGTCATGCATCCATTGCCTTACGCTGGGTGCTGAGTGCTCTCAGCTCAGCCTAACTGCCACAGTTTGGTTTGGTTCTTGTACACAAAAGGGAAGTCGTATGGACAGTTTCTTCCTCCTTGCTGAAGGACATCCTTCGAAACAATGCCTTGCCAAGCTTGGATGAGTATACATTAAAAAGTCAGGTTTTGCCCTGTCATGCACCGTTAGAGCTCACCAGTTTTCCCTTGTTGCTCTCAAGTGCTTACAGCCGAGGGCAGCAGAGCTTTGTCCTGCCAGCCTCTCTGGCGAGTTCTGAGGGTGGAGAATACAATGCCCCAGTGTTTGCCCCTTATGCGGTTCATTAGACCTTGAGCAGCTGCTCTTGTCCATTAACAGTCTCCTAAGCAGCAGGTTGGGGGAGCTGCGCGGCTATGAGCTAACGGTGGGTGAGGCCGAGGAGCTGGGAATAGAGAGGGCCACCTGCCAAGACCTGGCATAAATACTGTGTCAAATCGGGGAACATTTGTCTTCAAATCACATAGTGTTATTGACTGGTTGTTATCCATGGTAGGCACAATGCATATGGCGTGTCTCTATGTGTAGGTTTGTGTGTGGCTGTGGGTGGGTACGTGTACCTGTTTGCATGCGCTCGTGGAAGTCAGAGGACAACTGTGGGGGAGCCATTCCTCAGATGATTTCTGAACTCTGTTTGAGGTAGGGTTTCTCGGTCTGCAACTTCACCAAGTAGATTAGACCCACTAACAGGCATCCTCCTGCTTCCCGTCTCTCCTCCTTCTGGCTTGCCATCTTACTGACTGCCGTTTTCCTCAGCCCTAGAGTGGGCCCTTTTTTACAACTTTCATCCAGAATTGTTTAAATGGGCTTCACTGGTTTTGTTTGCCACTGCTGCTGCATCTCACATGTTGACAGGAGTGTCATCTCTCAAATTGACATTCCTATACCTACCCTTACATGGGCTGAAATAATGGCTTATCAATCAGATGCACACTTTGTGCACTGATGCTATCTTAGCCACTAGTTGATAGGTTTCCCGATTGGGAAACTATCATCCAATTATCGCTTGTGTGTGTGAGTGTGTGTGTGTGTGTGTGTGTGTGTGTGTGTGAGAGAGAGAGAGAGAGGGGGGGGGAGATGCATTCTCTGTATAAAGATGCCAGGGCTGTGAACTTGGATCCCCATGCTTATATGGCCAATGCCTTATATACATGGGGAGGGGCTGAGCCATCGCCCCAACCCCCATCCTCTCATTTTCTACAAAGCAAAGGAAATAAAACAAGTAAGCCAGAACACCAGATGCAGCTTAAAGCCTACAAATTATTCCCAGACTTGAGCTTCTTTAAGGCTCTATTTTAAGATGCAGCACTTTTTATATTTGTTTCAACAGGAGGGTTAGAGGATTAAAAAATGCTTAATTGATGGAAAGTAGGAGGGGTTACTCCCCCCACCTCCTCTCCTCAGCTAAGCTGCAAGGGTGAGCGAGCCCCATTCAATTCTCAGCCAGATCTGGAAGACAAAAAAAAAAAAAAAAGAAAGAAAGAAAAGAAAAATCCTTCGAGTCCTCATGTTTCTCCATTGCCTACTTTGATAAGTGTATATGTGTCTAATTCTAATTATTGAGGAATCAGCCTTCATATTTACAACTGCTTACAAAGAAATAAAAATAAAATAAAAAAGCTTGGAAAAGGCCAAGGCTAGGATTTTGCCTCCCTCAAAAAAGGGTCCTGCTAAGGGTCTCTTGTCAGACTGGACAGTGGACTTTGTGTGATTCCAAACACAGTCAATGGCATCTGAAATGATAATTATTAAATACCATGGTTAATTTAATAGTTATCTGTTCTACGATTGCAAGGAGCAAAATTGGCCCTGTGGTGGTCACTTCTGCTCCCCACAACCCCCGCCCCCACCCCTGCATCCCCACCTCCCCTACCCCTACCCCGGGATGCAGGCAACACCTGGCATCCACATCCATTCATTTCCCCAGCAGGAAGCTGTGACCCTGCTAGTGAGGTGTGGGTAAGTGGTGGTGACCACACCTGGTAGCAGAGCATCTCCTGGGGATCGGGGCTGAGGAGGCTTCTCTTAGAGTGGCTCTTTGCAGCTGGCGCGGCAGAGGGAGCCTGGACTCCAACGGAGGAGGCTGGGAGCTCAGGTCTCTGCTGCATTCCGAGGATCCCGGGCTGCAGCCGCTGTGTGAAGTTCCCAGCACACACTCGGCTGCCGCTCCGCACTGTCAATTGTGGGTGAGCCAGGACAACAGCAAGGAGAGCGATCCCATTTTGCCGCCTTAGAGAAAGGGCTGAGAAATGAGCCGCCCAAGGAATCTGGCAAGGAGAGGAGTGGAAGGCAGATTCCTGCCAGCAGCTAAGTTGTAAAATTGCTTTTGGAGCCTACCCAGGGAGCGTGATAGAATTGATAAGAGCAGCGCAAGCCGGGTTCCTGAGCGAAGGCATGCCCGGCTGCTCTTGAGTCCGGGCGCAGGAAAGCTGCCTGCGCCTCCTGCAACTATCTGTGGCTGGAATAAAGGAAAAGAGCCTAGGAACACAATTGCAAGGGGGATTCCTGAAAAGAAACTACATCTACCCCCAAAGGCGGGGAGCAACAACCCAGCTGGCCTGTGTGCATTTTTAGAAGGAGAATCCCGCAGGTATGTTTCCTTTACCTCGCCTAGCGGCTTCATCTGCATGAGATTTTAGCCTCCTCCGTTTCCCACCCCAATGGTTCTTTCTCTCCACACTTTTGAGTCACCGTTCCGTTCTATCCATATAAGGGACGCCCCTGTCAAAGCTTGCTTTTCTAGGCTTATAATCAATTATGATTGATTGGAGATCATAGTCTTCTTCTCAACCCTTACTTTATTTTGAATGCAGCATGATAACTATGTGCTTACTTTGCAGTTAACTTTCAGGGGAATTACTGCATTGGAGCAAACAAGGCTGGGATAAAAAGTCGGGGTTCTCTTTAGTCCCTTAAGGCTTGGGGATGGGTGAAAATGAAAGTCAAATGGAGATTTAAAAGTTCAGCACTTCTAGGAAAGGGTTAAAAGCCAAGCCCGGTGTTGGTGTCACCTAAGTGTGTGTCTGCACCTCAGGTTGGGATCAGTTGAGCTTTAGGATGGTTCTGTCTATCCAGGGCTGGACCAGTCCCTTGGGGTGATGATCCCAAAGATTTACTATCAAGACGTGAGATGGCTTGGCTCTGTTTTACAACTATTCCGTGGCACAGAAGGAGGCAGTCTTTAAAAAAAAATTCCAAGACCCAGCTACAGGAGTAGAACGAACTTCTGCAATTACGTCATCAGCATACTTGTATAATAAAGAGAAAGACCCAGCAACAGTCATACCTGGGCGAAGCGACAAAGCTGAATTTCATCTTTCCCGTGAGGGCTTTAGAGAACAACATGGGAGAGGTGGGTGGAGAATGTGCAGAACTATGAGTTTTTAAAAAGCTTCTGTGTTTTGGAATAAATGAAATGTTCCTAAGGAAAGAATTTTGCCATTTTTGACTCGTCAAATACTCTCTCAAAAGTGGCCAGAATTGACAACAAATTGTATGTATGCATGTGCATTTAAATGAGCTTTTCCAGAATGAAAGGGAAAAAATGAATGAAAAGTTACATCTTGTGTATATAAAATAGTTTCTAGATTGTCTGCATGTCAATGTGACAGTTTTGTTTTTTTCCCTAAAGCTTTAGGACATTGACTTTTAATTTTTGTTTCTACTTTTTTAAATGATATATTAGTTACTACAGATTGGAGCCAAATGGGATTTAAATCAGTTATGTGCCTTTGGCCATACAGAAAATCATCACTCTGTTTTTGTAAAACTTAAAGCTTTTTTTTTTTTTTTTTTTTTTTTGCCAAGTGGCAGCATTCTGGACTACTGAGTTGGGCTTTATACCGAAATGAGGTAATGAGTTGTGATCAAGTCTTTGTTGGTATTCCTTGTTGGTATAGTAGAATATACTAGAATAGGGTGGATCTCTACAAGCAGCTGCTGAGATCAGAGCTGAGAACAGACGATGGAGAAAGTGTTTATCTGTGGGAGTAAAATGCACAGTGTGTTTCTTCGATTTTGACATGTGGTGTGGCACGGGTCACCCATCTGTAGATGAGGCATCCCAACAGAGATGTAATAATAACTTCAGAGCATAGTACAAATGCTTATTTTTAAGACCAATACACTGATGCCAATTTGGGTAAAGAATATTTGAATCTCATAGGCAAGTGAGAACTGCTTCTCCAAACTAAAAAAAGTTAATTTGTTTTCAAACTACATGGCATATCGGTTGGGACTTATTTCAGCACAATTATGGGCTTAGATCTGAGGGAGGCGAAGAAGATGCAGGTTTGTTTTCTAAGCAGTTATTTCCTGGTGAACTTTCATCCAAGAAATTTAGAAACACCTTCCATAAAGAGCTCACCACTATACACCTGGACAAACTGGTGTGCGTGCAGATGAATCGCAGGTGCGTGTGTTCAACGGGCCCCGAGGAGTCACTTTCTGTGTGCTTCTTATTAACAACGTCAACCGGTTTGTTTCTTCCTAGATCCTATGACACCTCCTAAAGCTGCTCTCTTTTTAGTATCTAGCAATGAAGTATGTGGCAAACAGAAGGAGTTCCTTAAAAGCCCATGGATCATTGCAGACAGGTGCAAGTGTGGAGTTCTTCTTGCAAAGACAAATTGCTCTAAGTATGTTTGTGTAGGGCAGGGAGTGATTGATAGTAGGGCCAGTGGAGAAGGAATCACTTGGATGTCTTTGCTCATTTAGGGCCAGCCAGTGTCTTTGAATGTCTGCCCAGGAAGCTCCTACACTTTCCTTCCTTCTCCTCAGTGACTGCAGTACACACAACTTCCCTGAGCTCTTAGAGGCATGGGACTCTTGTATTTTGTGTTCTAGTTTTAACAGTGTTGGCTTCTGGTGTGTATTCTTTCATCTACATAACATTTACCGCGTAAGAACTTTCCCCAAATTATTAAACGTATTGAAATTAACTTGCCACATAATGATATGTGTACAATCCTTGCTTTGAGGTAGGAGTTTGGGGAATTTTAAGTACATGCTAAATTTGTTTCTAGAATATACCTTTACAGATCGAAAGCCATTGTCTAATTGTATTGTATCTGCCACCCAGTATCAACTTACGTAGTCATGTACATTTGGAACACTATCCCTCAAGTGCTAATTGCAAACCCGAAAGATGGAATTGGTATCTTTTGCTATTGTTAGAAATCATCTGGGCCCACAGTTATCTGTGTTTGGATAAAAAGGCTTTAATTCCTTTCCAGCTGTTTTTAAAGGAGGGTTTATTAATAGCCCTCTCAGCCTGTAGCTTTGGAGCCTGCACAGAACTGAATACCTGGTGCTGGAATCACCAGAGATAACAAATACCATAGCAGTGTTTGCTCTGCTTCCTGCCTGTTAATAAAAGAGTTAGAAGGGGCCAGGGAGATGGCTCTGCAGGTACAAATGCTGGCCAACAAGCCGGAGGACTTGAGTTTGACCCCTGGGACTCACATGTTGGAAGGAAATGACTGATTGCCATAAGTTGTCCTCTAAACTCTTAGGACCGTGCCATGGTATGCACAAGCTTCACCACCACAAATAAATATAATAAAAGTGTTACATAAAAAATAGTGAGGAGGGCAGTGGTGGCACACGCCTTTAATCCCAGCACTTGGGAGGCAGAGGCAGGCAGGTTTCTGAGTTCGAGGCCAGCCTGGTCTACAGAGTGAGTTCCAGGACAGCCAGGGCTATATAGAGAAATCCTGTCTCGAAACCCCCCCCCCCAAAAAAAAAATAGTGAGGAAGACAGGAGAAGATCTCCTAACGTCTAGAGCAGAAGTTTCCCAGAGGAAACGTCATCATTGTGAGGACACAAGGCATGATGCCTTCTCTACTGGTAAGGCTGGCTGTGGGCCAAGTGACAAGGACACTTCCTGCCTCTTTGCATACTTTAGTTATGGTGCACCTGTCAGCTTCCGCATGGCAAAAGTATTATAGCCTGCATGCAGGGCATGTTTTTATATTGTTCTTCCTCCACAGGGAGTTAAAAAATATTTTGTAGAAATAAATACTGGTTTATAAGATCAACTCAATACAATAAATCATAGTTAAGGCTTTTATGTTTAAAGGTAATCACGCACTATGAGTTGCCTTCTCAAACGATTTCTTTCCCACCGTGGCCATCTCTACTTCATACAGTCAGTCTCTGCTGGCTCCTATCCTGTTCTTGGTAAAACAATTTATTTCTTAGCATTTAGAATCTTAGAATCTGGGTGCAATCTGTCTTTTTTTTTATATAGAAAGAGTGTTTTGCATGAAAATATTTTGCTTAGCATATTTCATAACTAGAAACAATATCCCCTATAAATAGCTTTCCCAGACACATGCAACACACACACATACACACACACACACACACACACACACACACACACAAGACGGAGGAGTACAAGCATTGGCAGAGATGACTCTGTGTGTGTGCATGTGTAATTTTATTTAATTTTTATTTACATGTATATATGCACCCTCTTGTTTCTAGGTGTGCCACATGCATGCAAGAGCAGGCCATGAGATGGCATCAGATCCCCTGGAACTGAAGTTGTAGGTAGTTGTGTTCAGACTGATGTGGGTCCTGGGAGCTGAACTTGAGTCCTTTGCAAGAACAGTAAGTGCTCTTAACACAGAGCCTTTTCAGTAGCTCTAGCTCCATTGTTTTATGTGTAAGAGAAGCCAATAGCTTAGGTGTGGTCAGTGAAGGCAGTTTCCAAGAGGGAATACTGTAGACATGGCGTTAGGGATGCTGGCAGGGGGTCAGATGTATTTTGAACTACGCCATTATTAACTGGCACGTAATTTTTAAAAACCAGAAAAAAAATGTGTTATCAATGAAAAATCTTACGTAGCACGTTCAATCGAGGCCTAGATGACTAATGCCACAAATCAACAGGAGTCCAGCAGGAAACTGCGATGTATACTCTAAAATTCTTGGCTCAGCTTTTCACTAGCTAGGTAAGTTTCGGGCACTGTTTTCCTTTTTGTCCTTTCTTACCTGTGAATCTGTCTGGATATCTGCTTCAGAAGATCACTTCTAGTTGCACAGATCAGGAATTTTATAAGGTCACTATGGTTTTGGGCTCTGTAAGATGGGCTTCATTGGAAGAGGGAACTGTGGCATTTATTGGCTATGGCTTGGTTTCCCAAATAGGCGGGGCAATGTGTAAATAGTCTGTGCTTGTCTGATGGAGTAAGGAAGCAGCATTCTTCCACCTTTTGGTTTCAAACCAAAACCTTTGAAAATTGTCTGAAAGTTTTCAAACTCATTTCCTCCAAACAAAAGGCATGAACATAGACAGAGATAGAGATGATAGAGGTAGAGCTAGATCTATAGATAGAGATAGAGATAGAGAATTACATGCAGTTGGTGTCCCAGCAAATACCACCCAAATATACATGTGCTCAATCCCCTAATGTAAAATATTGTTGTATTTTCATACAGCCTAATTACATCCTCCAACCTGTCACCATGTGTAGTACTCTAATGTGATCAGATGGAATATAAATGCCATAGAAACTGTGGGCACACAAGATTGTTTAGGGCACAATGACAGGAAATCAATTGTACCTGTTCATTCTAGGCAAAAAGTTGAAATGCTTTTTGGTCTGCAGTCAGTCGAGTCTATAGACACAGAAGCTGTGCATACAAAGGGTCAGCTGTGTTTTGAAGAAACCCCTGTATCTGTGAGTGAATACATATCTTCTGCAGCTTCAATTGATGTTGAAGTGGTTCTTTTGGCCGAGAAATAAATGGTAAGCCTGGTGTGGTGGTACATGCCTGTGATCTGCGCATTTGGGTAGTAGAGGAAGAAAGATCAAGACTTCAAAGCCAGTCTCGGTTATACAGTGAGATCATAATCAGCCTGGGTTATGAAACCAAGAAGTAAGAAATGCTGGCAGGAAACTTTACTAGTCAATTTTAGAGTCATTAATAGAAAACTGTTTCTAAAAATTAAATAGATGTGTATTATGTGTAGTCTTCCTTTCTATGTAAAATAATAAAACAGAGTTCTTAGAAAGTAGCCTGTGAGATGGGGCAGTGTTCATAGTTATACAACAACATGCTGATACGTTATTGGAAGATAATTGCTGGGCGTAATGGCACAAATATTAGCTGATAAATAACCTGCTTAGTTACACAGTAGTTAGAGTCACTACATTTGCTCTCTGCCTGCGTCCATTTCATCTTGAACCTTACTCAAGCATCCCCAGCTTCTACCTTCTTCTAGTCTGAGTGACCTAAATTTCACAAGTGGCCGTCCTACTTCTCTTTACTGACAATACCTTTAGAAGTCAAGAGACTGCAGCAGCTTCTCCTGAATGACTCTCTCCCCTGATTGCCTCATTTCTGGAGGCTCTAAACATCTTGTCCTCAGGCTCTGGCCCTCCCCATGGCTCACACGCCCTCGTCAACTTGTATTTTCCCTGTTTTGCTTCATTTGCTGCTACCAACCCCGGCCCATGTCCTCGTCACTTTATTCTTAGAACATTGCCCCAATCTCCCAGTCTTTCTGTCTACGATGAGGCCTCTTTTGAGCATCTGCTCTGCATGTGCCTGCCAAGTTAATTGTCCTAAAAAATGTCATGACACACATCACTGTTCTCAAAGGTTTCCATGGACACCTCTGTGTGTTTAAAATAAAGTTCAAAAGCCAGATACAAGGCACAAAGGTTAAAGCATTCAGTGAATAATTATGAGGATGGGAGTTCAGATCCACAGAATCTCTGTAATTGCTGGATGCTTACCTGTAAATCCAGACTTCAAGGAGGAGACTAGGATTCCCCAGAGCGAGCTGACTACTCATCTATGTGAATCCTTGGTTTTCTTGAAGGTCCTGCCTCTTTCACTAATGTGAAAGAGTAGAGAAAGATGTTTCTGGACAGCTCCCTGGGGTTACCCCATATACAGAGACATGTTACCCTCACACACAAAACATACATATGCACACAAAAGCAATACACACACACACACACACACACACACACACAGGGAGTGGTGGTTTGAATAGGAACAGACCGAAAGGTCCTGTCTTTGATTGCTTGGCCCTTAAGAAATGGTACTATTAGGAAGACCTTGTTAGTGGCCTTGTTAGAAGAAGCATGTCACTATGGAGGTGTGGCTCTGTGGTCGTGAATGTTCAAACCACACCCAATGTCACACACACACACACACACACACACACACACATATCAGTCTCCTTCTGCTGCCTGTACAACTGTGAACTCCTCCAGCTTCCTGCACTGTGTCTGCCATGCTTCCCACGATGAAGATAATGGACTAAAACTCTGAAACTGTAAGCCAGCCCCATTTAAATGTTTTCCTTTTTAAGAGTTGCCTTGTTCATGGTGTCTCTTCATAGCAATAAAACCCTAACACACACACACACACACACACACACACACACTGAAACAGGGCTCGTGATGAAATCTATAGCCCTGAGTCCCCCCACACACACTGAAAATGGGAAAAAATAAAGCTTAAAATATTTAGTTTTTCAAGAAGTCCCCTTTACAAGCATGTCTTAGCCTGTTCTCTTGACGTTCTTGCATTTTTCCCCCAATCTCTGACCCCCTTGCTCAGGTCATCACAGATTCCAAACGCTTCTCCTCTGTAAAATTTCATGGTTCTAAACTACCTGTCTAATTTAATAAATAAATAAAATATTTTGTCATTAGATTTTCTTCTGTTTTGGACCTGAAGTTCAGACTCTTAGGGACTCATCATAGTTTTCATAAGAATGGGCCTGGCTCCATTACAAACCCCTTCTAATCAGTGTCTATGCAAACTTTGGTCATTTGGATTTTTTGGTTGTTTGGTTTGACATCATAAAGATCATTGCTACTAGAGTGACCCTAAGAAATGATTAAAATAATAAATGGTGAATATTCAATGAATACCAGCTGGAACCGACAGTGGTCTTCATACTTTTTAATATCTTTATATACAATGGTCTGCTCATAGATGTGTTTGATTTCATATTTGCATTGTATATTATTATCAGTTACTAGCAAGAAAAGGCAGTAAAGGAAGGAGGAGCCTGATGCACAGAGTAGGGGATGGCAAGAAATGAACTCAGAGGCAGAACTCATCCTTTACCATGTCCTGAGGTATCGGCGTGACCTCAGCATTTGGACCACATCGGAGTAGCTTTGAGCAGCCTGCTCGTGATGAAATCTATAGCCCTGAGTCCCTATAGGCACTTGCATTGCTTTTCACAGTATGGGAGCAGCACATCCCAATGGCAGTAGAGTAACAGCTGATGGAGGAAAGGCCAACCCTGGAAACTGTCTTCCTGAATAGGAAGGGTCTGAAGAGCAATTCTAATCCAGTCATACTGTCTGGAGTGCCTGACTTCAGGAGCATCGAATAAACAAAGGGCTTCTGAACACACCAGCTGAACAACAAAGGGCTACAGGCATGTGATAGGGGGCAGGTGGGTGTGTAATAAGGACTGGCATAGTTAGCTCTGTTTAGGTCAGAGCCAATGTCACCTTAGAACCCCACATCAATGCCTAACACTAGTTGTTCCCCCTGCTTGGTTAGGGTTTCTGAGTCAAAGCTCTATATTTCATTTTCTGTTTGAATTTCGCAGTAATAAGTGTTTTCTGATTGATTCCGTACTGAATGCCCCACCTCTGACCTCAAGCTTCTCACACTAACTTGAGCTGATGTCAAGTGTAGTCCAACTCCTCCTGTCTCACCGACTTTCACAATGCATCTCCTTCATCAGCCAGCTCCCCGTGTGTCTAGGAAGAGCTGCAGTTACAATAAACATCCAGGAGTCACTCAACACTCTGCTTTATTTTTAGTTTTGGAAGGGATCCTGAGAGAACACCTGCTCATTCTAAAACAGAAGACAGTGGTCTTGAATACGGATACATGAAACTTCCACTAATATTTTTAATTTGGGAAGAAATTTAACCAAAACAAACAAACAAACAAACAAACAAACAAAAACAGGCAACTGAAGAGTTTGAGAAAGGGGAGGCCTAACTTCCTCTTCTGAATGTAAAAGGTCAGGAATTGCAATTAGAAAGATTCAGGACCGGAGGCTACTGGGACAAGCCTTGATGCATCATTCACGTTTTTCTTGTGTCTAAATTTCAGAGTGCTTGTTTCCCAGACACTTGGTCATGCTGGCCTTAAGATTCTCTTGTGGACAGTTCTGTCTCTGCCTCAGCCTTCATCCGCAGCACACATGTTGTTGGCTGTTTGTGTTCAGAATCTGAAGCTATTTCTCTGAGAGTGAGGAGTTTATTATTAAGAATGCAGAAAATTAAAATTCACAGAAACTTAAAAAAAAAAAGAATGCAGAAAATTTAAAATCCATGAAACATGGGACGAATTTCAAATCCTCTTAAAATTATAAAATTCTAGACCCAAGTCTTTACATTTCTCAGAGTCTGAAGAAATACCTTGTCAAGCAGCCACGCTTTCTACATTATTGAAATGTCGGCAGGAGATAAGGTTAAATACCACATCAGAATGAACTGAGAATCCATGCCTGTTTATACTCAGGCATGCAAAAAGTTATTACCATATGTGTCAAAATTAGCGATAAAGATAATTTGAAATTTAATGGAGAAACATTGTGAACTAAGAAGGAATTCAAATTTGGTGAGCCTCTAACTAATTTGCAACAGGAGCTTTAAAAGAAAGATAAATTTAATAGGTATTTATAGGGAAGGTACTATTAATAAAGACTTGAGGGCTGCCTCTGTGGCTCAGTGGGGTCGGGTGTTTGTTGCCGAGCCTTGTAAGTTAGATTAGATCCTGCATATAGTGGAAGAGACCTGACTTCTTTAAGTCGTTCTCATGTACATACACATACAGAAAAGAAATAATATAGACAAATGTAAAAAATAAAGCACTTGGCATCTTATATGTAATATTGAGCTCTCTATGTGTATATATTAGTTTGATAGCACAGAAAATTCTCAAGATTTCTCCTAGTGCTACATTATCAAATATCTGAAATTGATTAGCAGATATTTTTAGTTCAATAATACGCTATCAGTGATAAGGGATGTTTAGGGGTGGCAGTCCCATTTCACTTGGGAGCTGATAGAAAGATGATCCTTTGGAAAGTAATTTATCATCTAGGAATTGGATGTCAGCACTGAGGAAAATACTCTGTCTAAGAACTCACACCTGGGTTCACCCACATCCTTGAAGTAGATTGTAGTCATGCCAAATCTATCATTTTCCCAGAAAAGCAATTCATAATGAGCGTGCTACTTAGGGGAAAGTAGAGCAGCTGAAAGCCTTCGCTTCCCATATTCCTGAGTGCTAGCAGCTTTGAGGACTCAGCAGCTGGCTAAGGAAGATGTGGCAGATCTATCACGGACCGTGGCAGAAAGCCATGGGTGTGAAATGTGACCACCAAATCCGCTCCACGGAGAGCCTAGCAAGCTGGCGTGACAGTGTTCAATTTTCTTCTATTTTCTGTGAGCCTTAAGTTATTGGAGGGGGATCTCTGTACCTTTCTGACTGAGAGAAGTATCTCTGATCTCTGAAGATTCTCAATTTATCCAACACTCAGAACTTGGGGTGGGGGTGGGGGTGGGATCTTTCTGAGTTAACTATGGAGCTGGGAATAACTCACTATTAGACCAATCGTGTCTATGTGTATGTAGCAGGACTGACCTGTATGGAGGCTTAAAAACTTGGCTTTCCTAGTGGGTCTGTGTCAACAGTTTCTTTCTTTGGATTTTTATTGCTGGTGTCTGCCTTCTCCTGTGCTCGTCACTAGGTTGTGAGATTTCTGCAAAATTGGTGAGATACTTATATATCTTGGGTACAGGTGAGGGGGGAGGTTAATCTACCCTGGTAGATTAAAATGACTTTAATGTGTTACAATATGGCAACTTTTGTTGTTGACATGAACAAAAAAATAGTGCTCAAAATGTATCTTAATATTTTAAGTAAGAGGCAATATATGATAGTCTGATTCTCAGCTAGAAAAAAAACAATTGAGACAGGAAATGCTTATGGGGTGAAATGCCATGCAGTTATGAGTGGAGGTCACGGCCTTTGTGTTTTGACTTAAGCTCTGGAAAGTCGTGTTAGTTCTACACAAGGAAGGAAAGAGAGCCTCCTCTCAAAAGTTCTCACCTCTGTTATAAAAGGGAGATATAAAAATGGGTACTAATCAGCTACAAAAGCTCATATTGTATTAGGAGCAGTTTAGGAGGAATTGAAAATATATTTTCACTAAGCAAAGTGGGTTAAAAAAAGCTAGCTCAGGTTAAAAGAGGGACTATAAGGAAGGAACAGGCCTACTGATATATCTGAAATTTATAGAGTAGAAATCGATGAGTCACTTCAGGTTTTATTTATTATACTGTGTGTGCACGTGTGTGTGTGTGTGTGTGTGTGTGTGTGTGTGTGTATAATTATATCCTTTACTAAAATCTCTGTATAACTATTATTTGATCTTATGGAAGATGGAAACTACTATTCTTTCTCTCACTCTTTATCCCTCAATCCTAGTGTGGACACAATGAATAACTGTTGCCCAATAATTAAAGTGTTAACCTCTTCATATTGCTAGTAAGTTTAAAATAATCTTAATTTAAATCTAGGGGTTTAGCTGGTTTGATCTCCCATAAATCTGTATTCATCATCTCTGGTTAATCATCCTGCATTGACAAGCATACAAGCACTGGGCATATGAAGGGCTCCATTCTTACCCAGAAGCTTATATCATGTGGGAAGAAGAAGATCAAGATTTCAGGTATAGTCTCAGCGAAACATCATAAAGTAAATTTAAGATGTACCTGTGCTCAAACACTGCTCAATATTTTGGAATCTGCTAAATACCTTCTCTCCAAATTGTGATCAGATATTTCTTATCTGAATGGCTGGTGCCTGATTTGTTCTCATCAATAAAGGCAAGGTTATACGACCTCAATTACAACCTTGAAAAACTGTCTGCAGAATCTGATTGATGAGCATTGCTTAATTGCTTAGAAAAAATATCTAGGCAATCTTTCTTGGTTTCTACCTGAAAGAATAACTCAATAGGAAATTCAAGATTAAATGAGATAAAAATCCCCTTAAGTTCTCAAATATACCCAGCAGGTCAAGAGCTTTAAATTAAAAAGACCACCCCTCAATTCATTCTTAAAACTACAGATTTATTCTTAGGAAAATGTAAAAATATTTGTTCCTGATGCCTTGCAAAGCCTACTCTTTTCTCTCTTTTTTTCTGTTTGATATAAAATAGTCAGTTGCACATTGGACAGTAAGGTGATTTTGCTGTTGTTATTGATGTTGAGGCATTTCTTAATTTTTAAACCTTGGAGAATTGTAAAAATATCTCCAAGTTACCACTGATATCAAATTCCCTCAAGAACTGGCAATTTGTCTTCTTCAAAACTGGGTTAAATAGGCGTGTAAGTCAATAACCTTATGCTAATTTATCAGTTTGCAAAAGTATAACCTTTCTCGTATTAATTCATAGGTGAACAGGTCTGGACCACAGCAGGCAGCGTGGCTGTACCATCAGGTGCTTTGTGTCCTTGGTGCTGATAAGAAGCGCTGCAATGAAACCTTGGCTATAACAGCTTGGGGGAAGGAAAGGGTTTATTTGGCTTACATGCCCTGAATCATAATTCACTGAGGGAACCCATAGCAGGAACTCAAACAGGGCAGGAACTTGGAGACAGGGGCTGTTGTGGATGCCATTGGGGAGTGTTGATTACTGGCTTTTTCTTCATGTCTTGATCAGCTTGCTTTCTTAAAGAACCCAGGACCACTAGCCAGAGTCGAATAGGCTAGACTCTCCCAGATAAATTACTAATTAAAAATGCCCTACAGACTTGTCTATAGCATTTTCTTATATGAGGTTCCCTCCTCTCTGGTGGCTCTGACTTGTGTCAAGTTGACTTTAAAACTAGCAAGCATGATCTTTTAGGTCAACACGCATTGCCTTTTTCCAATAAGGAACTCAGAGGGAAAGCTGGGCTGCAGAGTTTAGCCAAACTCTGTTTCTGTGTCATTTTATGATCAGGGAAACAATGAAGGGCTCACTTAACCACAGCAGAACTGATCTGAAAGCACAGCAGACATGGCAGCAGTGATGCAGCTGGTTGTCGTGTAAACACTTGCCTTTTTGTCTCAAAACAATTCTCTGTTCTTTTAAAAACTTACTTTTTTTAAAATCAAAGCACATTCTTAATCCTCCTTCTGTCCTACATGCCAACACATCATTATTCTCAAGGCCTTACATGTATCTCAGAAAATAAACAGACCTAGGGCACATGAGCTATAAGCATGTCATCAACTGTGTTCTAGCCGATGCAGTAGGCCAGATAAGAGCCAAGTACCTGAACACTTGGGGCAAAGGATGGAGCCCTAAGTGGGACAGGAAATGTACACGTGGCAGATAAAGGTTTGGTCATGAAATGTGTTTCACAAATGTGTCCCCTCCACTTCCAACATTCAGACTAGTGGCTACTGGACAATTTATTCAAGATGACCATCCACAGTCATAGCACAGCTGAGAGTTCGTGAGCCTTCGCTGGAGAAATAATTTGTAATTTGTAATAAAAATAAATAAAGAGTGCTGAACTGGAAGGGTATGAATAAGAATGAAGTAATATGATACAGGAACGTGAAAATGTCATAATGATGCTCATTGCTTTGTATGATAATTTAAAAAGATAAAAATGCTGGAGCTGGAGAGGTGAGCCAGTGCCTCCTGCTCTTGCAGACAACCTGAGTTCATGTCCCAGCACCTATATCAGGCTACACATCGCCTGTAATTCTAGCAGTAGAGGCTCTAACCCCTTTTCTGTCCCCCACAGGTGCATGCACTCATATGCACATAATACTCACAGACACAAATACACATACACACATAATTAGAGTGAAAATAAATATTAAAAGACAAAAAATTAAAAATGATAAAATAAAATATTTTAAAAATGTAAAACTATGGTAATATCTATGGCACAACATGAAGAGCCTTCCCATTATATTGCTACGTTTGTACTTCATGATTTAATGGTTTATAAAGTGGATAAGTAGGCATTTTTAGATTCACATATTTTATGTGTGGATAATACCAGTTTGTAGGGTCTTGTATTTGGAAATAGGTGTTATCTAATATCACTGTTAGAGCTGTGGTGTTGGGGAAGATGCTTAATGATGCCTGACCACAGTGCTTTTCTTTCTACAACAGGAATAACCAAAGTACACTCCCCTGCATTCCTGTACACATAAGCCTTACTGGTAGGGGTGTGTCTGAAGCTCAGCCAGCAAGTATACTGTGGCAGCTCTCATCATCATTCTCTCTTGCCCATTAGAAATCTCTGGGAGTTGTGATAGTGAGAAAATCAAGCATATTTTTTGAGCATGGAGTCAACTAGCCGAAAGCTCAAAGCTAGGATATGATCAATACCAAGAGTAGATATTTGCCAGTAGCATGAACATTTATGAATCTTATTAGAAAAGCCATTTATTTATTATTTGTTAATGCTTTCTTTCTTCCTTCCTTTCTTCCTTCCTTCCTTCCTTTCTCTCTTTCTTCCTTCCTTTCTTTGTTTCTTTCAGTGTTGAGGATTGAAGTTATAGCATCACACATGCTAAGTAAATGTTCTACCACTGAGCTATATCCATAGTCCAGGGCTGTTCTTGACTATCTATTATTTCTTTTGCTTCCATAGATTAAATGATAAATACTAATATAGAGATAAGTTGTTTCCTATTTAAACATGCCCATCCTCATTCATCGAGAAAAAACTAAATCTAGTTCTCTTTTGCAATAACTTCTTTATGTTCCCTATTGGTTCAGTTAACAGGCCCTGGGAATTAATGAATTATGCTAAAACTACTTGAGTTGTTGGGGTACAGGTTCAAGGTAATATTTGTGGTAGTCTTGATGGGAAGAAAACAAATATCTCTCTATAAAGATGCCTCAGTGTTGCCTTCAAGCAAGAATGGGTTTTCTACCCCTGAATGGTAACATGAAATTTTTTTGTATCTTAGAGGATTCAGAGGAAATAATTAAGTGAAAGTTATTAAATTGGACTGGTCTCTATAATTACAGCTGCCCCCAAGTCTAGGAAATTAAAATGAATTAACACAGATGTTTTCTCCCATTACTAAGAACCCAATGGTAGGATGGCCAACCTGCCCAAATTGGGAATTAAACCTTACCTGAAGTTTGGTCTTTCATAATGACAAATTCTTCTACTAGGTGCTTAGCTTTTCCAGTATCTGCTACAAGAAGTGAGAAGATATTTGTTTGGTGACACAGTTAGTTTTAGAATTACCCTTTAATTAGCAAGAAATTGCTTCTAGCTAATCACTGTCTTTCTGCCTTATATCAAGAGACTCCAACAATAGTCATTCTATCTCACAGTGCCAATCATTTCTTCCCTTGAGCCTTTCAGATAGTCAAGATACTGTGTGTGCTGCTTAATTCCTTCCTACTGATATAACTTTGAATTCTATAGCTATAAGAATGGTAATTTTGCATCAGTGATATACCATAGGGCCTGTTTTTGCAAAGCATCAGTTGTTATATATATATACACACACTGTCTCATATAGAGCCATCTCTTCAGTGCTCCCTTGGTACCAACTTTCTACAGTTAGATTCACTGGGAAACAGACCATGAAATAGATAAGCACAGTGTATCTTTTGACTTGTATATGTGAAAACCTGATGTGCAGAATGTTTGCAACAGAGGTCTTAATGATTCTACAGGAAGTGTTGATATTCAGAGTTTCCCTGGACTAAAGAAAAAGAACCAGGCATATGAACTTCCAGTTATTAGTCACTGCCTCTAGGCCTCCTAAAGAAAGAGAATGACCACCCCCTCTCCACACCCAGGGCAGGAAGCAGCAGTTTTAGAAGTGACTCAGAATGAGCCCTTGGGGACCAGCCAGCACTCTGGAAAGTCAAAGAAAGGAGTAACAATCTTGAAGAAATGTTCAAGTGACCTAACTGAGTGATGCAGGCATCTCTGCAGTGATTCTGGGAGAGAGCTTGGCAGAGGCCACACTAACTTTACAGGGTTCAGAAAGTGTCCACTCTTAGGGATGTCACTTATTGACGCTTCCTTCAAAACCAGAGGAATTTACTCAGAAGACAGTCTCACATGCCTTTGAAAATGTCGAGTGTTTAGAAAATTATCAGGGTGTGGTCTCTCAGTGCACTGTTTGCTGTGGTTATTCTCAGGTATCACTGAGGCAAAAACTGATGGATGCTAAGTGTGTTTTAGTTTTGAATTGGAGAGATTTTGCATATGTACGCGAGTAGTCTATAATAAGACTACTGCTGATTTCCAAACATCTGAATTGAATGCTTGAATTCTCCATCAGGAACTCGTATTAACTATCTTATAGCGAATTTTTTTGTCTTTACTAAAAATTTTAAAGGAAGTTTTACTATTAAGCACTTTGAAGTAATGTCTTTTGGGATTTACTTTAAAAGCATCCTGTAATTTGGGAAAATGATGAAATTGCCACTTTGTGTAGTGACACTAATTTAAATTTTAGTAATGAGTGGCACACCCATTTTTGCTTGAGTGCTTTAAAGCATAAATATTTGGCTTTCATCCAAGAATTAGAATCAGCTGAACTTCCTTTGTGTGAAGAGAATTGCAGCGGACTTAATACTCTAAAGCAGAAGCCAGGAGTGGACGGACGATGTAATTATGCAAACCTTTAAGATCTGTGCTATGCAACATTCATTAAAATTTAAAATTCTGACTTTTGATACAGAACAGGCTGCATCCAAAGTTACACACAGGGTGGTAAGTGGAGCCGTCGGAAGACAAAGCCAAGTGCAGGAGCCCGGGGCGGTAGTTAAGAGAATGCATGGTTTTCTTTCAAATCTTCATTTAGGGTAACTCGTTGTCCTAATTTCATTTTTGTTGGGTGAACAAATGCCCTGACAAAAGTCTTAGAGGATGAAAGGCTTACCTGGCATAAAATTCCAAGTTGCAGTTTATCCCTGCAGCAAAATCAAGGCAGGAGCCTAAGGCAGAGAGTCATATCACATTCGTGAGCACGGGGAGGATCAATGCATGCTAAGTCTAGTGCTTAGCTAGGTTTGTCTCCTTTAACAAGGTTCAAGATCTCCTGCCCAGGCGGGGGTGCTGCCCACCATGGTTGGATCCGCCGAAACCAATTAACAATCAAGACAACCCCTTACAGATTTGGCCACAGGACACCCTGATTTAGAAGTTCTCAGAGAGTCTCTCTACCAGGTGATTCTAGATTCTGTGAAGTTGGTGGGTAAACTAAACATCACACCCTTACAGGTCTTCCTGTTAGATCATGTTAGTGTCTGTCAATGTACTGATTCTTCTTTCAAGACAAAATATCCAATAGCTTCCCTAAACATGTGATACTGTGGGTGTCACCAGAGTTTCTGTTACTATAACCAAAAAAATTGAAGTGGTTGAGTTTATAAAGAGAAAAGAACTGTTTTGGCTTACAATTTATGGCTATTTTAGTCAATATCAGCTGTCCCCTTGGCTTTGGGCCTACGAGAAGGTACTTTGTGTGAGGAGAACAAAGAGAAACACAGAGGACAAAGACAGATGAAGGATTATGCAGACTTGATACAGGGGCAGGGATTGCCCTCTCAGAGGGGAAAAGGGAGGGGGAAGGGGGAAGGGGGAAATAAATTCTACAAAGAAGGAGGAGCAGGAGGGAGGCAGCATTTTCAATGAAAATGAATGTATAAGTGAATGTATGAAAAATTAAATAAATAATTTTTAAAAGAGAGAGGAAGGAACCAGGCCTCATAATTCCATTCAAGACCACGTGCTGACAGACCATCTACTATGCATCACTCGAGAGACCCAGCCTGTAACACATGGGGACATGGATGTAAGCCACAGGACAGTATTCTGTGCTCTCACAATGGTCATCCCTGTGACTTTGTCACATCGCACACATCATCCTTTTTCTAGTTCTTATGAAAGTATTTGTTAAACAAATATAACTCTTCACCCACTCTGTAAAGACATTTTAGAATGATTGGACATTTGATCTTTGGTTTTACCACATTCACTCATCATCTGCTTTGTCCCAACTCGCCAAGCTTTGCCTGCTCTCTTCAATCCATGAGGCTCTTTATTGGCAATGCTGGCTCTCCATCCGTCCTCAGCTTCTCTGGTTTTCTCCTCCCGAGTACTTCAGGGACCCCACTTACAAAGCCACCTGAGCGACACTTTGGCTAATGCCACCTGTTCATGAAGCTTTCTCTTCTGCCTTCCCACCAGACAGAAAGTACCTTTGAGTCAACTACTTTCTGAATCACCACAAACGTTACTGCCAAATTGATATGCTATGTTTATGTCACTAATATTTATGTTTAGAAGAACTAAATTTGAGACAGTTTCACTGTGTAGCATAGCCTGGTTTTGAAATCACCTTGAACCTCCTGTATCAGATTCTCTAGTGTTAAGATTGCAGCTGTGAGCTTCCTTGTATAGTGGAAATGTTAAGTCATTTGTGGATGTGTTTGTATGCAAATCTGCATGCACATGTGTGTATCTACCTGCCTGTAGAGGTCATAGTTCAACCTTGAATAAATCACTATCTTCTTATTTAAAACAAGATCTTTACCTTTCACCTAAACTAAGCAATTTTGTTAGGCTTTCTGGCCAGTAAGCTCCAGGAAGGGAGTCTACTTTTCTCCACCACTGCAGCTTTGGAATTTGGAAGAGCATGCCACTGTGCCTGTTTTTGGTTTTGTTTTTTTGTTTGTTTGTTTTTTGTTTTTTGTTTTGTTTTTTTGTTTGTTTGTTTTTTCTTTTTTCTTTTTCTTTTTTTTGGGGGGGGGTTTTATCCCCACTGTGGGTTTTTGGAGATCCAAACTCAGGTCTTCAATACTTACACAGAAAGCACTTTTCTGACTAAGTATCTCCTCAGCCAGGGAAAAATTGTTTTAAAATGACCATCACATTTAGTCTAAGGTCTTCACTATCAGGACGTTGTTGAGGGAAATAGAGACTTTCCATCTGTGTTGCTATGGGGATTCACTGTAATCCTAATTTCAGTGGACTGTGAATAAGGTAAAGTTAGTGTAGAAGAAGAGTCAGTTGGTTGGAGAGCTGCTTCAGTGGATAAGAGTTCTTGCAGCTTTTGCAGGAGATCAGGGTTTGGTTCCCAGCCTCCATATGGCAGCTCATAACCACCTGTAACTCTAATTCCAGGGAATTCAGTGCCCTCTTCTGACTTCTGCAGGGTACTGCATGCATGTGATATACTTACAAACATGCAAGCAAAATACCTTTATATTTTTAATTATTTTAATAATAATATAATCAATATATTTATTAATATACAGATTAAAGTTTTAAAAATAAATGTCATGGGTGAGTAAGTCCAATATTTCTGTCCAAAATTAATCAGATAATAGAATAGTAAATAGAATATCTGAAAATCAGGTATTCAACAAGCTCAAGCTCCTGGGTCAAGGTCAAGGCCAGAGTGGAGTCAGTCTCATGGTCAAGCCCAGAACCTGGGGATTGGGGAGGCAGCTGGTCTGCATTTTAACCAGCCTAGCCTCTTTGTTTCCTTTCTTCTCCATGAAAGTTAACTGAATTCTCAGCTCTCTGACTTGCATGCTTTTGGTAAGAACCATAAAATCATGTCTTGACCTGAAAATGCCTTAACTCAGTTCAGGTAAAGATCTAATCATGAATTGCTACTTCTTTTAAAGGTTAATTAACTTTTTAGTCCATGCGGATTATCCAACTTGAGTCACATTGAATAGTTCTCTTACAAAATGAATTTGTTAACCAATAGAAATTATTTTATTAAGGCTAGTTTCAGAATTTTCATATCTTAGTCCAAATCTGGAGCTCAGAGCCAAGGGGGCTATTGCTTATTAGTTGCATGATCTAGCACAAATTTCCCAAAGCTCTACATCTCAGCTTCTTTCATACAAATATTATAGAGAAGAAAAATAAGATAAATTTTATAGTGGTTGGTATATAGTAAGTAATAATTAAAAGTTAACATTAAGACCTCCCACAGCAACAGCCCAGTGTTTTAACTTTCAACTATTCTCTTAATTCTTACTTTCAAATTTCATTATGTAATATAATGTGTGCCGTGGAATTAAACATAACAAAGGAAAAGCATATAGGGGAACTCTTGAATAACAGTAATTGAGAATTAGATGACTATATGCTGGCTTTGTACCCCCCAAACACACACACACACACACACACACACACACACACACACACATTTATCTTTATTACTGTTGTTTTTTTCCTCACCAGAATGTCATTTTATTTGGAACAAGTTGAAGAACACAGAGTATCCATATATACATACATGTGTATGTCTTAAAGGCTGGGTCAGCACTACAGGTACTATTCATCTTAGCTGACCAAGGGCCAGGCAGTCTCTATGTTTTACTCCACTGTCTATATTTTGGTTCCTTTTCTTTTCTTTGAATCTTTGCTTTCCTTATCCATGTTAATAGGCACAGTTATGCCTTCTTTAGTCTCTCAGTGTGGATTATTGTGACAATTTAAGTTTCTGGAGCCTAACACATGCTCATTACATATCAGCTTTCTTTCCTACCCCAGTTATGTGTCTCAAATGAGTCTCATGGATAATTCAACAGTGCTTTTCCTGAGGCTGTTCTGGTTCTGTAACAAAAGGAAATGGGGAAGAAGGACAGGGGACATAGTAACTGGGAACTTGAAATCTCAGGAGTGAAACACATGGCTCGAGACAGGTGCTCAGATTTCTTTCCATCTGCTTATCTAGGATGTCTCTATCCTTCTCATCTCATTCTTCAACTTAGAAGGGGTCTGAAGTTGCATCCCACGTCTGCCTTGGTCTCATTGGATACCCCTGTAATCTCGCTGCTTCTCCTTCCTTGCCACTACCTTTCTCTGTCCTAACAGCAGCTAAGAGTGCAGGGGCTCTGTGTTCAGACACTGTGGTAAGGACTTTGCACGTGCTAGCTCATTGAAGCCTTGCAGTTTCCTGTGAGAAGATAATGTTTCTACCCCAGTGTCCTAAATGTATAAGCTCAGGAAGAGGAGAAAGCTGGCCACTTTCTCAGGATCACACAGTCGGGTGTTTCCATGCAGGAAATCTGTATCCAGGACAATGCTGGAAGCTATTGGCAATTGCTGCCTTGTCACCAAATGGAACTTAACTTACAGTAAAGACTGTCAAGATCCTGGCTCAGTTGCCCCAGCCACTGGTCCCTATTGTAAGTGTTTTTCACAGGCCACGGGAGACACTCTTCCGTCTTTGAACACACACAGCCTGTGTACCTCTGGTAGTTGATCTTCGGGTCAATGGTTTTTAAATTTTTTATTATTAAGTTAGTTGCTGCTTTCAATTTGTCTTTAAATTTTTGCAGTTTCTTACTGGTATGGAAACAATGTAATGTTTTCACATCCCCATTATCTCAGAGCCTTCCCATGACTGCTGACCCCCTGTTCTTAATCTAGTCCCACTCCTGCTCTCAAGTCTGTGTGTACCCGTGTGTGCATGTACACATACCTGCATGTACACATGCAGACACACACACACACAAATACACATACATGTGTGCATTCATGACAATAGTTTACAGAAGGAACACAGCTGTGTTCTTGATTGCAACAGCCATGTCATGTTCAGAGGACAGCATTTCTTAGCATTCTCCTGATGGTTCCCACTTATATTCCAGTCATTCTATGTTCCACAATGTTCACTGGACCTTAGAGATGCCATATTTTGGACTGAATATAGACAGTTGACAAATCAAGGCCATCAAGGTGCTTTGGGGTTTTTTTTTTTTTTTTGGGGGGGGGGGACAGATTCTCACTTTGTTCCAGGATTTTCTGGGTGGAAATCACTATGAATCACAACCTACCATCTGATAATGATTCTCCTGCCTCATCTTTTCATGTTCTGGAGTTAAAGGCATGGCCCAGTATGACTATCTTTCTCATTGCATCTTGTCTGGATTGTTTGAGCCAAGATCAGTTCTTTCTACCCTCTTTGACTTTATCATTTAACTTGCGTATTAGTGACTGTGTCCTCCCATTTATGTATTCATTCATTTAGCTGATGTGGTATTGAGAAGATATGATGTGGTAAGCAATGTAAATAGTTAAAGCTAAATGGTCCTTGCTTGTCAGCAGCTTGCAGATGAATTGGAAAGGCAGGTAGATACATAGGTAAAGTATTTCATGTAAATAGCTATTGTGAGGCTTTCTTAATGGAGGCACATTCAAGGTTCTACAGGAGCACAGAGGACTAAGTACCAAAATTCAGGAGTAGCTAGACTGAAGCTGATCTCTGCTAGGTCTAAGATCACATAGGCATTTTATAGATATTCACAAGAGATGTGGTAGAAGGGCAAGGCAAAGGAATGGGGAACAGAAAGAAGAGCTTCGAAAAAACTCAATACTGAATCAAAAGTACAGTCATCAGTGAACCGTTCCTTGAATAAAGTTGTTGGGGCAATACGCTCCCGGGACTGTAGGGTGCATTCAGTAGTAAGATTTGCATATATTAATTGTATTAGTTTTAGAGAAATTTTGTGTTTGAAAGAAGAGAAAAAGAGCACTAGGAAGATACAGTAGAGTTTTGTGTTCCTAGGAAGACTGTCTGACATTAGCACCGAGGTGAAGAAAGCAGTAGGGATTCAGTCTATGCTCGCTTGGCTGTCTGTTTCTAGCATTGCAGTGAGGCAAGTCACTATGGAGATGGGAACTGAAGGAAGAGCAGGGTGGTCACATCGCACAGCCAGGAAATGATAATAGGAAAGGGTCAGGGCATCATAGAGTCGCCAAAATTATACACCCCGCTGATCTGCTTCCTCATACTACTCCCTACCTCCCATCATTCCCCCATGCATGCATGCTTTATATCCATGAATAGATTATGGAATATAAGTTTTATATTAGGTCTGAGCCCTCAGAGCATTGACTACTGAGGTATAGGATGCAAGACTATAGTGTCCAAGCCATTCTGTATGGTTGGAATACAGAGGAAGATGATTCCTCAGGGCAGTTACAGACACATGCTCTTTGGTAGTATCTAGTGGGACAGGACTTCCATTTGGATGGTGCTTCTTCTAAGTATTCTCACCCACAGTGACAATTCTAAATCACAATGACAGTCATATAGTCCAGGTGTGAGAACATCAGGCACAGTCACAGAATTACTGCTTTTATGTCAGCAAAGCACAGACATCCCTGTGTGGGCTTGGTAAACTTAATATTTTAGATTGAAGAAATTGGGAGAACACTTCATTCTTCTAAAACTCATTGAAAATGATTCATGTGTCCCAATCTAGCTTAAATTTCCTTCGTCTTTTCTTTATAAGGAGAGATCACAGACACACATAATAAAGTTTTTAACACATTTAATTCAGGAGTCAACTTCTCAGCACCATTAGTTAGTTGAAAAGTCCTAGTTTGTAATTGTGAATGAGTCAGAAATCCCAGAAGACAGTACCTGCAACTCTCAAGGTGGGAGTCCTCTAAGGCTTGGGCATTTTTAGTCTCTCTCTTCACTCTACATCTGCTCTCCTGCCTTCCTCATTCACGTACCCCTTCCCTTGAGAAGCTTGGCTTTCTGCCACAGCATGTACTCCCAAGTCCCCGTGGTGCCTGACTGAAGGGAAGCTGGAGGTATTCCAAGTGGAGGGAGGCAGACTCCAAAAAACTACATGAAGATTATGATGTATCCTTTAGTGAATTACACTAGGCTGTTTATCTACCCAAATACATTTTTCAAAAACAAGCAAAGACTTTGGTGTTATTGTTATTCTGGGATATATTTCAATAATAAAATACTCCACAAATCTTTTGAGAGTCTATCATAGAGAAGGCAGCGTGCCATGCAGTCAGTGGCTTTGAAAGTGAACTTTTTTCCCCCGTTGTCTGAGAAAGAATCTGTCATTAAAGTGTCATGGTTGTCTGTCAATCACACTTCAAAAACAAATCGCAGGAAGAAATCTGGCCCGTCCCTTATTGATTATCTGTATGCTTGCTTCATCTGTGGTACAATTTTATTTGGTAGCTTGAGAATCCAGTTCTGATGATGTTTCTAATAAACCCAAGGATAAATTTTCAGCCATGTTGCCAGGAGGTTGTACCAGTGGTTTAAGCTGGCAATGCTTTTTCAAGTCTTGGACATTTATGTTTTGCTTTTAGTGTCTCTAGTTTTAATGCCTCTGTACTATTCCTTTTATTGTCTCCACTGCTCAATTTAATATAATCTTAAAATGTGTTTCAGCTCATGATTGACGACTGTCATATTGGATGTCTAGGTTGATCTCTTAGTGATTATTCATCATTGGAAATAGTTACTAATTTTGATTATTTTAATCTCTGTGGTGCATAGTCCTGGGGTTGCTTATATTTTGATGCTATTTCTGCTCTTCTGGGAGGGGGTGCGAATGAGGAATGAGTCACTTACTCAGGTGACTTCTTGTGAACCATCCCCTAATAAATAAATGAGCCAATCACTGGGCAAGCAGGCAGGACTTCTGGGTTGGAGACAGGAAGAGAGGGATCAGGAGGGAGAGAGGTCCTTTTGGATAGGGATGGCATGAGGACAAGATGTAGCTACTAGAGTCTCCTGGTTTCAGTGGTGGATCTGTCAGCATTCACCTCCAGACAATTTAGATTTAATAAGGCTTTCAAGATTAGGATTTTAGTTGTTGGGCCCAGCAATTGAGTTACTGTTGTTTCTAAACTAAGTTTGTGTGGTGTTTTCCTTCATGAGGCGGCTTGTCTGGGTTCAAGAGAGAAAGGTACAGAGGCAAAGCGTAGGTTTGCCAGATGTGCACCACAAAGGCCGTGGGGGATTTTGAAGCATGGGGCTGCCATGGTAGCAACCCGCCAGTTGGGAACTTAGCAAATTGGGTGGAGAGATTTTGGAGCTCTGAGTCAGAGAGTCTCCATGAGATAAGAACTGGTCTTTGAGACCGCCATGGCTAAGAGTAGCTGGGTGTAGCTCAGGAACTTGCTGTTCTTCTTAATAGTTCCTGCAGCAAATCTTTTTTAAGGATCCTCAATTATTGAATTCTTACAAGAGCAAGAAGCTAATTCTAGTGGAATAAGTCTTGACTGCATGGAAGCAGTCTTAACAAACATGGATCCTATAAATATGGTAAATTTGGAAAGTCTAGGGTAGGAAGAATATACTTATAGCCTTATATTTCTGTTTGTAAATGTGAGTTTAGAAAAAGAGAGTTGTATGGCTCCTGGGAATATACCCAGAAGATTCCCCAGCATGCAATAAGGATACATGCTCCACTATGTTCATAGCAGCCTTACATATAATAGCCAGAAGCTGGAAAGAACCCAGATGTCCCTCAACAGAGGAATGGATACAAAAAATCTGGTATATATACACAATGGAGTACTATTCAGCCATTAGAAACAATGAATTCATGAAAATCTTAGAGAAATGGATGGAGCTGGAGAACGTCATACTAAGTGAGGTGACCCAGTCTCAAAAGAATACCCATGGTATACAGTCACTGATAAGTGGATATTAGCCTAGAAGCTTGGAACACCAAAGACATAAATCACATATCAAGTGATGTCTCACAAGAAGAAAGGAGTGGACATTGGTGCTAGAATGGACCAAAACATCATTGTGGGGGAGTACAAGAACAGTAAGGTGGGAGGGGGTGGATGAGGGAGCAGGGGGAGGGAAAAGGGCATGTGGGACCTTTGGGGGAGGGGAACCAGAAAAAGGGAAATGAATTGTAAATATAGAATATATCCAATAAAAAAATTTATAATACTAAAAAAAAAAAGTATTTTGACCATTGCCCACAAAAAAAAAAAAGAAAGAAAGAAAGAAAGAAAAAGAGTTGAGATGGCGCGCACGCCTGTAATCCCAACACTTGGGAGGCAGAGGCAGGCGGATTTCTGAGTTCGAGGCCAGCCTGGTCTACAGCGAGTTCTAGGACAGCCAGGACTACACAGAGAAACCCTGTCTCGAAAAACAAAAAAACAAACAAACAAACAAAAAAAAAAGAGTTGAGATGGCAACATGACCACATTCAAATTATCATTTTATTAACTTTTAAAAGTAATCCTAATATAACATCATGACTATGTTCTATCTGTTATTTTATTAATTTTTTAAGTAACCCTAATACCTTCTGTCACCATTTCAATTGCAATAAATAATTTAGGAAAGGGCATCATACAATGAATGCATTTTGATTTAAACTCTGAGAACTGTACTCCCTTTTCTGAAATTTTGTACACATCACACATCACAAATACTTTGGGAAATGTTAGAAATGGGAAGAATGTGGACTTGAATTCTCGTACTCATTATAGCATTTCTTCCTTTTCAGACACATCATGAAGTTACATGGATGTGAAAGAGCTATGAAACTTCTCTTCCAGAAAGGTGGAGGAGCTAGGCTGGTGGAGTCCACAGACCCTTGACTTCTCGGGGAAGCATCATCTGCTTTCCTGCTCCTTCCGGTAATTGATGGCATTGGAGAACAGTGATGCTGGCCTTGGGTTTACAGACTACCATCCCAGTGCCTTGTTCACTTCCTTGGATTAGAATAGCTCACACTCATTGCTCTCCATGGTGGCCAGTCTCTTTAAGAGCTTGATTTTAGCTTATATACATAAGCTTTGCAAAGGAATGTTTACAAAGAAACTGGGAAATACAACCAAAAAGAAAGAGAATTGTCAGCAGAAAAAAGATCAAGATTTTCCAACTGCTGGCCACTCCAAACCCCCTAAATTGTCAAATGCCCTGAAAAGCACTGTAAAAAAAATTACAAAGTGCTCGTCCACCCGTAACTTCTCCATAGAAGACGAAGAAGGTCACAAAGACTTCTCCCTGTCACCCACATTCAGTTACCGAGTTGCTATCGCCAATGGCCTGCAAGCAGCCGTGACCAACAGTGATGAGGACCTGCTTCAGGAGCTGTCTTCCATTGAGAGCTCATACTCTGAGTCCTTCAATGAGCTAAGGAGCAGCACAGAAAATCAGGTTCAGTCAACACACACCATGCCAGTCAGACGGAACCGGAAGAGCTCAAGCAGCTTGGCACCCTCCGAGGGCAGCTCAGACGGGGAGCGCACCCTCCACACCTTAAAACTGGGTGCTCTACGGAAACTGAGGAAATGGAAGAAGAGCCAGGAGTGTGTCTCCTCAGACTCCGAGTTGAGCACTGCAAAGAAAACCTGGGGCATAAGAAGCAAATCATTAGATAGAACTGCTCGGAACCCAAAGGCAAATGTCTTGGAGCCAGGGTTCAGCTCCTCCGGCTGCATTAGCCAAACCCATGATGTCATGGAAATGATCTTTAAAGAGCTTCAGGGTATAAGTCAGATTGAAACAGAACTTTCTGAACTCCGAGGGCACGTGAATGCTCTCAAGTACTCTATCGATGAAATATCTAGCAGTGTGGAGGTAGTCCAGAGCGAGATTGAACAACTTCGGACGGGATTTGTCCAGGCTCGAAGGGAAACTAGAGACATCCATGATTACATAAAACACTTGGGTCACATGGGGAGTAAGGTAAGCCTGAGATTTTTAAATGTGCCTGAAGAAAGACATGAATATGTGGAAAGTGTGGTGTACCAAATTCTTGTAGATAAAATGGGTTTCTCAGATGTACCAAATGCTATTAAAATTGAATTTGCTCAGCGGATAGGGCAGCAAAGGGATTGCCCAAATGCAAAGCCTCGACCCATCCTAGTATACTTTGAAACTCCTCAGCAAAGGGATTCTGTCTTAAAGAAATCATACAAGCTTAAAGGCACAGGTATCGGGATCTCTACAGATATTCTAACTTATGACATCAGAGAGCGGAAAGAGAAAGGGGTGTTGCCATCTTCCCAGACATACGAAAGCATGGATATGAAGTTATCTACGCCAGAGCCCAAAGCCAAGAAGAATGCTTGGCTGTCCCCCAATGACAGTGACAGAGAGCTGGAGTCAGACCTCAGCAGAAGCAGCTATGCCGACACCCCAGCAAAGGGAAGTTCTTCTAAGTCCAGCTCAAAGTCACACAGCGCTCGGTCTAAGAACAAAGCAACTAACAGCAGAACATCACAGAAGTCAGACTACAATAAACGACCCTCCCAACCGCCAGCGTCAAGTACCCCGGAAAAGCAAACGCCTCACTATGTGGAAGCCGCACCACCACTCTGGCATTCACAGAGTGACTTCTTCACTCCTAAACTTAGCCGCTCGGAGTCAGATTTTTCCAAATTGTATCAGTCTTATTCGGAGGATTTTTCTGAAAGTCAGTTTTTCTGTCGAACTAATGGGAGCTCCCTCCTTTCCTCTTCTGACCGGGAACTTTGGCAGAGAAAACAAGAGGGCATGCCGGCCTTGTACCACAGTCTTCAGGACCAGGGTTTGGATGAGAATATTCCATCGGCTCCAGGGCAGAGTGAAATTGAGAATACAGAAACAGTAGACAGTGGCATGAGCAACAGCATGGTGTGTGCATCCGGAGACCGAAGCAATTACAGTGGTTCCCAGCTCTCACTGCATGAGGACCTGTCTCCATGGAAGGAGTGGAACCAGTCAGGGCAAGGAACTGATGTTGGCTTAGATTCATCTGCCCAGGAACCTTTTGACTACGACACCAACAGTTTGTCTGACCAACAGCTGGACATCTCCAGTAAAGACCTAGATGACCTTGGCAAGTGCCACAGCGACCTGCAAGATGACTCTGAAAGCTTTGATTTAACCCAGGATGACAATTCTTCTCCATGCCCTGGATTGGATAATGAACCACAAGGCCAGTGGGTTGGCCAGTATGATTCTTATCAGGAAGCCAATTCTAATGACCTGTACCCCAACCAAAGCCATCCGTCCATGATGTATCGAAGTCAAAGTGAATTGCAAAGTGACGATTCAGAGGGGGCCCAGCCCAAGTCCTGGCACAGTCGGCTAAGCATTGACCTTTCTGATAAGACCTTTAAGTTCCCCAAATTTGGATCTACTCTTCAGAGGGCGAGGTCAGCCCTGGAAGTGGTGTGGAACAAGAGCACACAGAGTCTCAGTGGGTGTGAAGACAGTGGCTCTTCCTTAATGGGGAGATTTCGGACATTATCTCAATCCACTGCAAATGAGTCAAGTACCACCCTTGACTCTGATATCTACACAGAACCCTATTACTATAAAGCTGAGGAAGAGGAGGACTACTGTGAGCCAGTGGCTGACAGTGAGACAGATTATGTTGAAGTGATGGAGCAGGTCCTAGCTAAGCTAGAAAACAGGACTAGTATCACTGAAGTAGATGAACACATTAAAGACTATGACCACCCTTCCTATGAAACTCCTTATGAGACCCCACAAGATGAGGGCTATGATGGGCAGGCTGATGACATCATTAGTGAAGGAGAACTGGAAACCTTAAGTGAACCAGCAGTTGAAATGGAATTAGCAGAAGATGAGAACCAAAACCTCCCCGTAGAGCCACCGGAGGTCTTGAAGCCAAAGAGAATCCGACCTTCCTTCAAAGAAGCAGCTTTAAGGGCCTATAAGAAGCAGATGGCAGAGCTGGAAGAGAAGATCCTGGCTGGAGGTACTCAAGTTTAAATGCTAAGTTATGTGCTCTGTGTTAACACTTACCAGTACAATTGTACAGGGTGGTGTAGGCTTTCCTAGGAGAAGGAATTCACCTGCAGTGAATTTGTGTCTGTGTATTCTGAAACGAATTTCATTTTGTTCAGATAGCTCTCCCAAGAAGGGATTCACGAAGAAAATGAAAATAGATTTCAGATAGTTCATATTGAAATGAGCCCAACTCTAGGCCTGTACATGGTAGATCAAGATTTTTGTCTTAGGTACAGGAAATCATTGGGGAAATAAAAGGACTGGCTCTTAACCAAGCAGCCTGGCACTCATTCTCTGGTTCTACTGGGTTCTCAGGGATGAGGAGAAAGGGGTATTCAATTTTAAAAATCGGGAGAATACAGAGTCAAGTATAAATATTCCTTGGTAGAACTATAGTTTAGAGTCTGATACTAGGAAGAGATGGGTTTGCAAAGCCAATACCAGCCTGTGGATGACTGCCAACTTCTCTTACACAGACTAAGAGAAGGCAAGATGAGGGCTATGAGTCAAGTATAAATATTCCTTGGTAGAACTATAGTTTAGAGTCTGATACTAGGAAGAGATGGGTTTGCAAAGCCAATACCAGCCTGTGGATGACTGCCAACTTCTCTTACACAGACTAACTGAGCTAAAAGATGTGATAGGGCCAGGGGCCCAGGGCACCCCAGAGCAGACAGACATCATTCTTTGTGTTAATGGGGAGTGAGGGTGGGGAATTTTCCTCAGGAGTGGTATACAATACAGTGGTACTATACTGTACTTATCAGTTACAAAAATGAGAAGACCTGAACCATTTTTCTTAATTTCCAAGGGGAACAATTTTCAATGTGAGATTTGAGAGCTGTGGGTAAATATGAGTTCATTGATTTTGTTTCTTAACTAAACCTCATTTGTATATGCCTCAATCATTTACATTATATTTCATTTGCATGCCTAGTGTATCTTGGGATAGCATTTTAAAATCCCATTTTAAAAACAAATTTGATCATTTATGTGTTCTCTGATTATAGTGTTAATGTCTTTCACTAAAATATTTGTTCTATATATTTTCTAAGGGTATATATGTATATGGTCAAGTATCAATCTGCTATTCTGAAATTCTTTTATAGAATAATTTGTTCAGCTAGTAGCTGATTGTGGTTTCTTTGCCATCAAAAACTGCTAACTTACTACTTTCTCACTGGAAGGGTTAAGCTGCAGAGATCATAGTTACCTTTATCATCAAATGGTACAAGACTTAATACTATCAGCTTTCTCTCCTTCAACACAGCCTGTGTATTTAAAGGAGAAAAGATGTAGTGAGGGGATAGTGGGGTACATTGCCTGGGACTTCATTACTGAATAAATAACAGAATAGAATAGAAGCAGTCCTCAACTATGCTGAACTGGTTTGAAAATGCAGAAGAGACTGATATCATAGTTACATAAATATAATGATGTTAGAGAGTAATATTATTCCCATCAGAGAAAGACTTTGTGGAAGTCCTCCTTAGTGAATTCAGTTGACACTTTTTATGGTAGGTAGAATCTAGAAATTAGACCTTTTTAATTACTATGGATTCAGCAAGTTATTTAAAGACTTAACTGATGTGTGTGTGTATGTGTGTGTGTGCTCGCGCATGTGCACGTGTGTGTGTGGGGGTGTTTAATGTGATATAATAGTTTATAATCTGTTTATAGTCCAACAAGTTAAAGGTATTGGTTTGAAATAGTAAGCAAATCCTCATATTTCAAAAAATGTGGATCTTCAATTAAAAATTATTTTAGTTTCTGCTTATCAATTATTTATACACACACACACATGCATGCACGTGCACGCGTGTGTTTGTGTGTGTGTGCGCGCACACATGTATACCACCAGTGTGCCTGGAGCCCTCAGAGGGCAGAAGAGACTTTTGATCTCCTGAAACGGGAGTTACAGGGGCTTGTGGGCAATCCTGTAGGTGCTTGGAACCAAATCTGAGTCCTCTGCGAGAACAGCCAGTGCTCCTGACTTTTTAAGAAGGAAATTGACACATATAAACAGGGACTCTGGTTTGGCTTTCTGAAGGGCTATCTTGCCATTTGCTGCTACATGGGTGGGTCTTTAGGTGATGACTTATAAGTGAAGCTGGACACAAGAATATCACAGGGTACAACTTGTATGAGACATCTTCACAAAAGCAGCCAGGGCTTGAGTGTAACTCACTGACAGAGCAATGGATGGCCACACCAGAAGCTCTGGGTTTCCCCCTGAGCTCGTAGGAAAAAAATCAAATACAGAGAGAAAGATAGGAAAGCAGTGGTGCACAGGGAGTGTGGAGGAGGGAACGAGGCAGATAAGGAAGAGGAGACAAATGGAGGATGCATGGGATGTCATGTCTGGGTTCCAGTGGCAGAATGATGACAAGACTAGAGTTGACTTATTATATTCTGGATTTGTGTTCTCGACACATACCAAGGGATGATTACATGAGGTAATAAACATGCTTAGTTATTTAACGATAATCATTTTCTCTATCTATACCTATCTCCTTATATCTTAGATATATGCACCACAGGTTTATTTAAAAATTAAATTGAAACTGGGAATTCCACATTAGCAAGCCTCTGCACATTAGATTGCTATGATAATGACCTTTCCAGTGGTCCTTCTTGGAAAACACCTTGCCTGTCCCTCTGTCATCAAATGTGACACTTCTGAATCAGAAAAAGGTTGTGTCATGGATTTGTGCCCAGGAACGTCTGTGGTAGACTCAGAGCCCTCTACTAACTTGTGATGTTATCATTCCATGAGGCAGTTTTAAATAGGATCTGAGGGCTCTCACCATGCTAGATGAAATGGGCATAAGCTTCCTTAAGATCCACTCTGGTTACTGAAAGGCACCAGCTTGACTCCCCAGGAGGCCGCAGTAGCCTGGATTTCAAAGGGCAGCTCAGCTCCCCTTGGCAGTGAGCAGGCATCTTCCCCATCCTGTGCCCCCAATATGCTTCTGAGGGAAGGGCAGCCAGGGAAGGACTTTTCCAGGCCCTTTCCTGCTCTGGGGACCCAACAAGGTTCCAATCGCAGTGGTGGTTTTGTGCCTGAGGCCATCTGCTCACTGAGCCTTGGGCAGGTGCCTGCAGGCTGGCTCCCATGGCTGCCCAGTACTCATTAGGTAGCAGCTCTGTCTTTTATTACAAACCTGGCCAGAAAGGTGTTGGTAGAAATCTCTGAGGGATGTAGAACCCCAAACATAGCATTACAGAATTACATGTTCACACACTTGAATTATTTCAACTCTTATCTTCAGAACCTAGAGACAAGAAACCCATAATGATTGTGGCTACTTGGTGATGGTATTATTAAAAAAAAAATATTACTTTACCAGCATTCCAAGTGGCAAAAGAAATCTTGGGCTCTGTATGGCCAAAAAAACCCTGCCACTGTGGGGTTCAGATCTTCCCTGTCACTGTGTCCTGCTGGGTTGTTTCATTTGTGTAGCTGGCTCATACTCAGTGTCATACTAAGAATGCTTTGATTTTTTTTTACCTCCAGCCCAGAACTAATGGCTAACTGGGGTTCTCTCTAGTCGCCTTTAATGTCTGCCTGTCTGTCTCTGTGGCCCTGGAGTCACCTTGCATTTGCATATGCTGCTTGTTTCTCTTCTAAACTATAATCCAGACTTTCAACTAAGCTTCGCACAACAAGAAGAAAGAGAACTAAATGACAAGCACAATCTTCAAAGTAGAGCTCAAGTCCAGCCTCCATGGTGCACAATGGCTAAGGTCATGCATAACTACGTGAATGGTTCGCGATGGAAGCTTATCACCCCAGATTGCTGTGTATGTGTATGTGTATGTGTATGTGTATGTGTGTTTATATGTACAAATGAATACATTTACACATATGAATACATGACTTGGGCCAATGGAATGAAGTCTTCCAAACTCATTTTCTTTTATTCAATAAAAATGATATTTCTTGGTTATATATACCTCAAGATAGTGAACAACATATATTTAGCTTTTATTATGAAAACAAAAATCAAATTATGTCTTGGAAATCTCTCATCTGTGAGAAGACTGGGTGTGTGGACTGCTCCTTAAGTGATGGCCTAGCCTACACATCACCAAAACTGTGCTATTTTACCTAAGGCCCAGATTAATATCTAAGATGAATAAGCATTCCTGTCCTATTGCCAGGACTTTTTGTTCTGTTATTGAATTAACTAGACCCCACTATGGAGTCCCAGCCAGAGCTGGGTGTCACCTGCAAAGTGTGGGCCAGAGCTGGACTTTCAATATGCTCTTGCTGGATCTGATGCAGGTGGTTATCAGGGCCCATATGAAGAGTCCTCTTCATACTGGACAGCAATACCTCTACTCAGTATGCCCTTTAGTTTCCTGTTTTGTTTTGTTTTGTTTTTAAACTGATAGAGAATCAGCTTAAAGGAATATGCTAATGACTTTCTATACTTAAAGGATAAAAAAACTTGAACAGAACAGATAAGATTTTTTTTATCCCTCTAGAGTGACAAATTTTCAAATTTTATGAGAAGCATTTGGTATTACCTACACGTTAGAATGTAGAGAAGGAATAGGTTGTTTCATGAAATCGTGTGTAAATCAAATGTTTAAGTTATATGCTTTGGAGGCTGGACAGTCGGCTCCGTACTTTAGAGCACTCACTGCTCTTACAGAGGGCTCAGGTCCAGTTCCCAGTGCTCACAGGGCAGCTCACAGCTGTACGCTCAGACATACCACAGATGCATAAAAGAATAAAGAGTGTTTTCAAATTTTTATTCATTCTTTTCTCACATAGCTTCCTGGCCCCCTCTCCACTCCTCCCAGAAATTATCTATTTATAAAGTACTGAGAAAGTTTTCATTAGAAATTATTCAGTAAATAACTTTGTTCAGGAATGTTTACCATTCTGTCCACTTTATAGATGTTTTTTGAAAGCTCAAGGCAGTTTCTAGTCCCTTTGTCCCTCAGTCCCTCCTACCTCCTCCTCTGCCACCCCCACACACACCTCCTCTCTTCCTGTCCTCCTCCTTCCTCCATTTCCTGAATCTTCTTACAGAGCAAGCATCATGACCCTGGTTACAGTAGAAATCAACTAAATCTAGGTGTGATGTGTATAATGAACTTTGATATAAACTACTTACTCTTAATATTCTAGAACTGTCTATCATCATCCTTTTGAAAGTTTTTACTTATTACAAATATTTATGCATGCCATCAGGGCATTTTGATCTAGGTACACCAGTCAAGCTAATTAGCCCATTCTTTATCCTATTCACTTATAATTTCTGTGGGAAGAATATTAAAAAATATGTTCCTTTAACCATCTTGAATGTCACACTGCTACTGCGGTCATCTTGCAACATCACACTTTATGAAAATGTATTCCTGAGAATGGTCCTGAAGCATCCTACCCTGAGTGCGACATCTGTTCTCCATCCTTCCTCCTCCCTGGCCCCTTCAGCATCTGACCACAAGCTTTCTGCTCTCTATCTCTATGGGATGGATATTCGTGGATTTCAAATACAGGAAAGAATACAGCTCCCATCTTTCTGTGCCTGGCTTACTTCACTCTACACTACCCTCGATATCTTCCCATCTTGCCAACATTGACAGAATTTGATTCTTAGAGTAATTACTGTTTAATTCTATAGATCTAGCATAGTGTATTTCTTTTAAGATTTATTTTGATTTTTAACTGTGTATGTGCATGTGATTGTGTGTACATGTGCTTGTGGGTGTGCATGCATGTGTATGTGTGCATGCGTGTGTATCTGTGTGTGTGTGTGTGTGTGTGTGTGTGTGTGTGTGTGTGTGAGGACCACCAGGAGAGACTCTTGGTTCCCCTGGAACTGTAATTGCAGGCTGTTTTGAGTGAGAGAAGGCTCCTGATGACAGGAGTGCGGATAGCTCTTTAATATGCTGATTCGAATCCTTCACATGACTCCAGAATGGAAGTGCTGGCTGCTGTGCTCTTTTGTTTCAGCCTTCTGGTTGCCTTGCTACTATTTTCCCAAGTGGCTATTTTCTCAATGGCCATGTAAAGGGTGTGTTTCTCCATGTCCTTCTTAGTGCTTATTATTGTTCTTTCTGATAATAGACATTGTAACAGGGCAATGGGTTTCTGCTGACATTGTGCTGGTAACTATGGTGCTAAGCAATTTTTTCAATTGTTTTGGCCATTTGTATCTCTTTCATTGTGTGTATGTGTGTATATGCATGTTTATGCATGATATGTATACATGAATTTGAGTGTAGTTGAGTGTATATGTTTGTAAATGCATATGTGGAGACCAGAGACAGATAGACAGGTTTCTTCTTTTATCATTTTCTGCCTTATCTTGTTGAGGCAGGCTCTCTTACTAGAACCTGGAACTCACTGTACCAACTGAGTGGGTTGGCCAGCAAGCCCCCAGCATTTGCCCATCTCTTCCTCTCAGTGCTAGGATTACAGGCACACACTACCGAACATGGCTTCTATACAGGTGATGGGGATTCAAACACAGGTCCTTGTGTTTGCATGGCAAATACTTTATCCACTGGTTGATTTCCCAACCACCTAGGACAATCATTTATTAAACACAATAGTATGCCCAGCATGAGAACTTGTTCCATGTCCCATTCATCAGGTCTGGTTCTTTCTGGCTCTCAACTAATCCAACAGAAACCCTCAGAAGTAAAACCAACAACAATAACAACAACAAACAACAGCAAAAATACAACTTTGCATTGAAAAGTGACTATTATATCTCCATAGTTAGATACCACCAACAGATCCCAAAGACTGCAGGAGCAGAGCTAGTCCCTCTATGGCTTCCACTGTCTTCTCTGCCTTCATCTTGTTACCCACTTCTTTCTAGCCTGGACTTAGTGAGATCCTTTCAAATAATCTTCTTGACTCCATTTCTTGCCCTCTTCCAATCTGTCACTCTCTGTAGCAGAGATACACACAAATTTGCAGAACTGTCAGGATGTCAGGTTTTTGTACTATTTTTAGCATGGGGTCAAAGAAAATAGTGGGGCCCATAGTACTGGCAAAATATCTCTCCTTGATGCCTCCCTAACAAGGCTGCAAGGTCCATACATTTATCATTTGTTTCAAGGATCAATAGTAGCCAACTGTGAACGCCAAATGCGGTTATAGGCACATTGCCTGCAGTCACCCTACAAGTTGTGCAATTGTTGGCAAGTTGTTTAACTTCTATATGGCTCGGACTCCGTACTTAAATGCCAATAATCCATTCTTTTGTTGAAAGAAAGAAAATAAGTGCCTAACAATGATATAAGCATTCATTCAAACAGTAAATTAGCAGCAGAAGCCAGCCCACCTAATAGGCATGATGACTTCTATTTCAGATCATAAACTATTTCTGAGAAATATGAGGCAGAAACCAAACACTCTGATTATCACCTAGTACATTTCCTCTATAAGCTGAAATGATGGCCCAGAATGCATTTGGGGAAGTGATCAATTATATGGTTATTTCTGGTATTTGAATCTCAGAGAAGCGCTATGTTCAGGCAGCTTTGTGGAATGGGGCTGAGTGTAATAGCTTTATTTCTTAACGTGTTCATGAAACACAGGAGCACACAACTGCCTGGACCATTCCAGCTTGTTAATATCTTTTGGGGGAGGGTGCAATTGCATCAAAGATAGACAAGTCAATTGAAGCAGCATTCAATGAGTGCCCAGGAATGGGTGGAACTCTGGGTAGGGGGATGGGAAAACACAAGATAAAAGAATATGCATCCCGAGCAGGGAGATGGCTCAGTCAAGGACGTGCTGTACAGACATGTGGGACTGAGTTTGGATTTCCAGCATTTGTGTTATATTTGGATGTGGTGGTGTATACCCATAAGCTCAAACTGAGCTTAGGCACAGATAGGAGGAGGCTTGGACTTTGGCAGCCAGCCAGCCTAGCTGAACCACCAAGCTCTGTTTTCAGTGAGGGATCCCGTGTCAAAAGATGATGTGGAAACGTAGTCAAGAGGACACCTGGCATTGACCTCTGGCTTCCTCCCATATTCACTGATGCATTCGTGCATTTTCACACATACACAAGCGCACACACAAGCTGACACTCACGATCCAAACAACAAGAATTCTTTCCTTGATACCATCAGAGGCCAATGAAGGCTATTAAAACGTCAATTCTGGGGCTTCCTGTTGTGGGATACAAGTGGCTCTTCAAACTAATTCGACTGTCTCTAAGAGCCACTTGTTGGCATCAACTTGAATGTATAGTGTGCATGACATTGTGGTCAGAAATAAAAGAAAAACTGCAGAAACAATCATTAACTAACTGGAAGGAAGGCTAATGTACGATCATTAGTTATAATCATTAGATATTACTAACAATACGACTAGAACATAAAGCAGTCATTAAATCATTCACAATTAATTCACCCTGAACTCTGCCATGGCGTCAAGTATTTTGCAGTTTACCACCCAACTCAGCATGCTGACTGGGGAGATGCTTCCAGATGTTTCCAGAGCCCTATGAGCCCCCCGCCCCCATCCAGCCTTCCTGTGATTGCAGCCACCGCTGCAGTATACCTTAGTCCGGGACCATGCTCCATACCCCAGTCACTCAGATAAGTGCCTTCGTCCCTTCAGAGCTCTGCTTCAGTCTTTCCAATGTGGGCCGACCTCCTTGGCACTCCTTATTCATCAAAGATTCTGTACAACTGTAAAGAATCCAACCCTTCAGAGCAGCCAGGGGTGTCTGGGGAGCCCAGGGAGTCATTGCCAGGCCAGTGTCACAGTCTGCGGCAGCCATCTCAGGAGCACCACTACTTGGAAGCAGCTCAGGAGCACCACTACCCTACATCTTCCTCGTGCTCTGTCCTCCCACAACTCCTCACCCCTTATCCCTTATCCCTGCTCTCAGGGACTACATACACACACACACACAAAAAAAAAAAACCTAATTAGTATCTTGCTCACATCTTGTTTATGCCTTTGTTGTATAACAGGACCAAATTAAGGCCACTCACCGAAACTATTAATATCTTCTTCATTTTGCTTATGAGAAAGCAGATCCTCAGACTGTGCAACTGAATGCAGCCTGCCCGGTGATCTCACCTAAAGGATAGCCAGGGTTCAAACAGCTCTCCCTGCTGTTGATTTTAAGACAACCTCTTGTGGACAGAAGGGGATGTGACTGAAAAGGATGAAACTAATTGCAATCTGGATGAAAGTGGATTTAAAAACAGCCTGTGGCAGGAATGTCAGTTGGATTAGAAATTATTAGAGGACTTGGAGAGATGGCTCAGCAGTTAAGAACACTTGCTGCTTTTACAGAGGACCCAGGTTGAGTTTCTAGCCTATACATAAAGGCTTACAACCACCTATAGGTCCATGAAATCCACAGCCCTATTCTGACCCCTGTAAGCACTACATATATATGATACACAGATGCATGCAGCCAAAACATTTATAGACATAAAACAAATGAATATAGCAGACACAATTAGAAGTAGTAGCAGTGGTGAGAAAATGTACATTTGTTTGTGTCAAAAGCACCAGGGCAAAAGGAGTGGATGTAAATGGGGTATGTAGTATCTTCTCACCCTTGGTCTGAGTCTTCTGTGTTGCTAAGAATAAAGAATATTTGAGGCTGTTTGAATGATAAGGGGCAGAGTTTAGTCTCTCACATTTCCAAAGGCTTGGCATGTGAAGGAAACATGTCAGAGCACTCTGGTGGATGGGAGGGCTTTAATTTATGTCCATGCTAGAACTGGAGTATTACATCCATCAGATGAGAGAACATTCAGCTCTCACATAGCAAATGAGCAGAATGACAGTGGAGGAAACCACTCTCTGAAAGTCTTTAGTGAGGTGACTGATGTCACTCACAAGGGCAGATCTCTGATGGTCCCATTACACACTGAAGACTACTACCAGTGTAGGTTCCTTAAGGATGAAATTTCGATATGATTTTTATATTAATATACTTATTTATTTTATTTTATTTTTTATTCAATATATTCTTTATTTACATTTCAAATGATTTCCCCTTTCCTGGATGCCCCCTCTCTGAAAGTTCCTTAAGCCCTCTTCCCTCCTCCTGTTCCCCAATTCATACCTTCCCACTTCCCTGTCCTGGTATTCCCCTACTCTGCTGCACTGAGCCTTTCCAGGACCAGGGGCCTCTCCTTCCTCTTGGGCATCATTTGATATGTGAATTGTTTCTTGGGTATCCCGAGCTGCTGGGCTAATATCTGCTTATCAGTGAGTGTGTACAATGTGTGTTCTTTTGTGATTGGGTCACCTCAGTCAGGATGGCATTTTCCAGTTCCACCCACTTGCCTAAGAATTTCATGAATTCATTCTTTTTAATAGCTGAGTAGTATTCCATAGTGTAAATATACCACATTTTCTGTATCCATTCCTCTGTTGAGGGACACCTGGGTTCTTTCCAGCTTCTGACTATTATAAACAGGCTGAGAAAGAAATTAGGGAAATGACACCCTTCACAATAGCCACAAACAATTTTTTAAAATTTTATGTGTAGGGATGTTCTGCCTGCCGTGTACAACTGAACATCACATAAGCATACAATGCCCAGGGAAGCCACAAGTGGGTGTTGCATCTCCTGGGATTGGAGTTTCAGTTATAAGCTTCAATATGGGTTCTGGTGATTGAATGTGGGCCTTCTGGAAGAGGAACCAGGCCTTTTAGCTACAGGGCCATCTACTCAGCCACTCAACATGAATTTAAAGGAGTCAAAGACACAGAGCTTATAATATCTCCTAGATATGATCCCCTTGATCAAAGTGCTGTTTGGTATCATCTGAGTCGTTCATACCCTGGACAACAACACTTTTTATGTCATCAGCTGAGCTAGTTGTTCTCTGCTTTAACTGTCCTCTGTTATATACTTCTCACCCTTGCTTTGCAGAATGTATACTTGTCATAATTATCCTTAATAAATTATCCTTAATAAATAAGTATAATTCCTGGGAGTGATATTTTCACTTTATTCTTTTATCCTCCCTGTGTGGAATGAAAGGCTTTCTATGATATAGTCATTTTAGGTCTGGAATAGTCCTTAGGGTAAAGTTTTTGTTCAGACACACCCAAGTCACACCATCTTAGTGGCTGAAAGCATGTAAGACTAGGATTGAATAAAATACCAACAACTTGGAGTCTCTGCATTCTGAGACACATTGATAGTGGGGCATGGAAGGAAGTAGAGGTTGATCTGCACTGTGTATTCAGAAAGGGCTTTAAGAGTTGTGCTCCTATATTCATTCCCATGCACAGTAACCCAACTCTTCAGGTAGCTGGGCAAGTGGTTTTCTTTGATGTTTCTAGACATAAGAGTAATGATACAATGAAACTTTGATTTTTAATTTAATAATTTAGCATGTGTATTATATGGTTAACAAAGTTAAATTTTTAAGAAATACAGTTATTATACAGAAACAACCATATGTAAGAACTCAACTTTTATGTGAGTTTAATGTAAACTATCACAAAGATTTTGACTTCAGTGTAATAAGATAACTCAGTTCTCTTTACCTTCTGGTCTGTTCACTAGAAGAATTCACTTTTCTCTTGATGAAGACTTGAATGTATCCGTCACAGAGACTGATAATGAGTATAGAAGCAGAAAATACATCTACTTTCCAGTTGAGAGTCACATGGTTGCTACATCTTGAGTGTTATTATGCAGTCGTGAGTGAATTGTACTTGCTATGATTTTATTTTACCACTTGCTTTTTCTGTCTGGATACATCTTAGTGCAGATAATTTAGAAGGAAATAGAGTTTGCCTGGAAGGCAATCATCTTCATGTCATGAAAAATCAAGTCAATTGACAAGAAGGCACCCTGTTGGTTATAGAGCCAACCAACATGAGGGATGCTGGGATGGCCAACTCACAAAGGAGCTTTTTCCACAGTGTTTTCTTTATTCTTCTCTCATATGCAACACACCCCATCTGAGGCCTCTCCTCACAGTCCTCCTTCTGCCTACTCCTCCCCAGATCCACTGTTTCTCTGTTTCCCTTCAGAAAAGAGCAGGTCTCCCAGTGATATTACACAAACACAACATAACAAGATGCAATAAAATTAGACATAAACCCTCATATCAAGGCTGGATGAGGCAGCCCAGTAGGAAGAAATAGGTCTCGTGGGCAGGCATAAGAGTAAGAGACAGCCCCACTCCCACTGTTAGGAGTCCCACAAACCCCAAGCTGAACAACCACAGCCTGTACGCATGGGGCCTATCATAGACCCAAGCAGGTTCCATGGTTGCTGCTTCAGCCTCGCGTGAGTCCCGCATAGTTGTTCCCGTGGGCTGTGTTCTCCTGGTGTCCTTGATCCCTTTGGCTCCTATAATCCTCACTCTCCCTCTTCTGCAGAGTTTCCCTAAGCTCCGCTAAGTGTGATAGCCTCCTTGCACGAGGGAACTCATACTCAGGTGTGGTGTGTGAATAACTGTCAGGGAGCTGTTTGCTCTTCATAAGCTGTTTAGTGTAGATGTGAGCCCAGAAGACTCTCGTAAAGGGCAGCGACAGACAGCAAAGGCTCTGCGTCTTCTAAATAATGTAGATCAACACTATCATTTAACAGATGAGGGGAACGAGGAATGGGAGTGGATATTTCACGGTCTTTGTGCTAGACAATTTGCTATTTCTTCTCATGTGGTTAGGAATAAAATAATTACTTGCAATGAAAAGGATTGCTTGTCAGGGACAGAGAAGCCGGAAGGACGGCTCAGCAGGTAAGAGCATTTTCTGATCTTGTGGAGGACAGGAGTTTGATTCTCAGCACCCACACCGGGTGGCTCTCAATCTCCTCTAACTCCAGCTCCAAGGAATAAGATGCCTCTGGCTTCCTGACTTTGTTAGGTTTTTATAGCTGGGATGAACATCAGAACCAAAAACAACATGAGAATGAGAGTTTGTCTTATGTGGCCCGGCTCCCCGTCCATCACTAACGGAAGTCAGGATAGCTAGCAATCTGGGGGCTGGAATTGAAGCAGAGACCATGGAGGAATGATGTTTTACGGCATGCTCCCCAAACTCACATTCTCTTCCCTTTCCTGCCTACCTGTCCAAGGGTGGGCCCGCCAACCCTGGGTTGGGTTCTTTTGCATCTATCCTTAATCAAGAAAATGCCCATGGACTTGCTTACAGGCCAATGGGAAGAAGGTATTTTCAAATGAGATTTTTATTTTGTCATATGACCGTAGATTGTGACAAACTGACAAAAAGTAAAATATGAGAGAGAGAGAGAATTTTAAAAAGAACATTTTAAAATAAAAGGATTACTGACACAAAATAGCATTTTTAATGATAGCATAAAAGCAATGGATAATTGTTTGCTGCCCCCAAATTCAGCTTCTAATTTAAAGAAAAAAAAAACAGTTCAAAATACTTGCTATATTTCTGCTTACCCATATTGGTCTGAAACCATGGAAAATACAAAAATTAAGCAGAGGTCAGTGAGGCACTGTTGCCAGATGGTGGAACCATACATAATTCTTTAGGCTGTCTTTCAACCTTTCTCCCATTACCTTGCATTCTGTAGCTGGGGTTGTGGGAGTGCTAGGGGGCAGGTCTTAACAGGCATGGAATAAGGTTCTGAGCCTAGCTTCCTGCTGGCCTCAGCTAGGTGAGGCTTCTCGGTGAATCTTCTGAGTGCTCTGCTCTCCGATTTTGATCTTGAGGACCTGAGAGTGTGTGTGTGCTTGGTAGGATCTCTGGAGCGTCTGTTAACTGGCCAAACTGGAGAGTGTCCAGTCTGACCCACACCTCCTGTCTCATAAATAAGAAAGGCCCAAATCCAGAGCTATGCCATGCTCAGGCTTCTATTGCTTTTATTTATCCAACCGCACAGAGGTGATGTGGAGAAGGGAGGTCACACAGCTTATAAAATAGATCACAGCAGGAACCTTATAAATACTTTTCCTGATCACTTGGTTGAATATAAAAACACTCATCGGCCCTTCCAGCCTTTACTGTCTGTGTGCTCCGTACAGCATGCAACTGCAGTGAGCATTCTAGCGCGACCCTCTTTTCATGCAGTGGAATCTCACCGAAAGGTCCTTGAATTTAGTTGAACTCTAATGGCAGAGAAGGGAAGACACAGAGAATAATTGAGACGGTGCCACCAACTCCTCGACAGTACATTCAGTGAGGTCTTGTTCCAGACCATATTTTCCTGGCTCACTCTCTGTTCCTGCAGCCTGGCCTTTGCATGCTTACTGCATTGTCCAGGCTCCGGTGCCAGCAGGCTTTGGTCACATTTGCAGGTGGCTATCTGTCAAAGGGGAAAGGTCAGGGTTATCTTTTCTTATTCATTGTTCTGCTGTACTTTCTGTAGCTATAGCTATAGATCTCTGTCAGCTACCAAAGTAGCTCATCGTGGGCATACAGATTTCTTCTCTTTGTCCTTCATTGCTAGGTATGATGGCCATTCCTGGATCAGGTCTCTGGGCCTTACTAGCTCTTCTTGGTTTACTTTTAATGCGTCTTTATTATTTTCTGTACATTGGTGTTTGCCTGTATGTATGTCTCTATGAAGGTGTTAGATCCCCTGGAACAGGAGTTACAGACAGTTGTGAACTGCAATGTGAGTGTTAGAAATTAAACCCGGGTCCTCTAGAAATGCAGCCAGGGCGTGAGCTATCTCCTTAATGCAACTAACTTCTGCAGCTTGCTTCTTTCTTAAGAAAACCCATTTGACCTATTTGCTTCAATTCTTTTGTAATTGGGCATCTAGATTACAACAAGACAGGGAATATAATTGTCACAGCAATTCTGAACTCTTCAGGTCTTTTTAAGTGCCAGCATAAGTGGCTGGTTTTTGAGAATACAGTGATGGGAAATACAATTCTTTGTGATCCCTTGGTTTGCATTGCATATCACCATACACTTAATCAAATTTACATAGAACTGGATATGCACATTTGTTATATAAAGCTATACACCATGTAGTTTGTGAGCAATTTCAGACGTTCTCTAATATAATTTGACTGTACAGGATTGTTTCCCACAGAAGCTGACTTCACAATCTTTTCTTCTGCCTGAGTACAGCCTGTATTTCTCACAAAAGATTTTAAAGTTAGGAGGGAGGCTGTAGAGCAGGGAGAATAGATAGTAAGAACTCAATCGATCTAGTCCCTGTGATGTGAAATTTGCTATGAGCTAGGAGTCTGAAACTTTTCTTCATGGCTATTTCGAAATACCCCAAGGTATACAAATTGCTGAAATTGTTTTTAAGAACAATGTGACCATAATGACCAGTTTTAAATAGAAATACCCTTGCAAATGTGTATATATGTGGCTCCTTTTTTTGCTATAGAGTCTTATGAAATACAGACTATGCTCTAAACATCTACACAAAGCACTTGCTCAAAGTGCATAATGAGACTGAGGTGATGGTTCAGTCAGTTAACTGCTTGTCTTGCAAGCATGAGGACCTAGGTTCAAGACCAACAACCCATACTAAAGGGGTCATTGTGACCCTCCTCTTCCTGCATCCTTTCTAACTAGATGGGTCCAGGCCTGGCCTCACATCCAGTACACTGGCCTAGTCTGGTCACCCCTACCTGTGCCATGGCCAATTTCTAGGCTTCTGCTGGGACTGACCCTATCTTCCCTATTCTAGACACAGGCCCCTCTCATACCACATCCAACCTTTTTCCCTACCCAGATGTACCTTCACACTCCAGGCTTAGAATGAGATGCACATCTAGCACACCAGCTCAGCTCCATTTATCCACCTGACGTTATTCTACCTAAGCCAACCCAGAGTCCCAACCTGCCCAAATATCCTCATTTCTGCTTTGCCGTTCTCAATTCATACCAGACACAAAACTAACAAGAGAAGTTTCACATGTCCAATCTCATCACAAAGATACAAACAATATAAAAGATCAAATCAGTATCCCCTTTCCTAAACCTACCAGTTCTGTAGAAATGTTTGCCAATGAAAATTTTCTAGATGAACCACAGGACATAGAATTGAAAAGAACAATCATAAACTTTAGCAAAGACGCTGAGGAGTTTAAAGTAGACACAAAAAAATAGCTCAATTAAGCTAAAGTGAAAAAATTTAAGGAAAATAATTGCCTGCGTGAGGCCCAGGAGAATACCATAAGACTTATGGAAATGAAGACAATTCCAGACTTGAAAACGGAATTCAGTAAAGAGATAGAAATGTTGAAGAACACTTGAGATAAAATGAAAATAGAACTAAAATATCCAACAACACAGCTAGAAAATTCAAAGAGAACTCTTACAAGTAGAATGAATCAAGCAGATCAGGACTCAAAGGTAGGGATTTAGACAAAATAAGCAAAGAAAATGAAATATTTTAACAACATAGGAAAGGTATATAGAGGAAAATAATATAGGACAACATAAAAAGACCAGACTTTTGAATTATAGGCATAAGTGAGAAAGAATTAGTGGCAGAGACCATATACTCAACAACATCATAGAAGAAAACTTCCTGAAACTAAGGAAAGAAATACTTATACAGAAACAAGATGCACACAGAATATCAACTAGACAAAACCTGAAAAGAAAATCCCAACAACATATCATAATTAAGACACTAAGTACACAGAACAAAGAAAGTATGTTGAAAGCTGCAAGAGGAAAAAATAGAAGTCACACACACACAAATCTATTAGAATAACAGCTTATTTCTCAGTGGAAAGTTTGAAAGACAGAAGGGCCTGGAGTAATGCACATCAAGCCCTAGAAGACCACGTTTGGCCACCCTATACTAATATACCAAATAAAACAATCTGTCATAATTGAAGGAGAAAGAAAAAAACTTTTCATAATATAAATAGTCTATAAGTTCATAATTAATAACCCAAATATAAAGAAAATACAGGAAATAATAGTTGGGGCTGAAGAGAGGAACTAGCATAATAGCCAAGGGAGTGTGGAGAGAAATACACAGTCACAGTTACTGAAAACACAAGGGACTGCTGAGAGCACAAACAAATGAGCCACAAACAAGTGAAAATAAAAACACAGCCCAGAAAAACCTCTGGGATACATTGAAAGCAGTCCTATGAGGGAAATTTATATCTCTAAGGGACTACATTAAAAATATCAGGAAAAAATCACAAATAAATTACTTAATTATACAATTCAACAATTCAGAAAATCTAGAACAACATAAATCCAAATCCAGTTGACAGTAATAAATAATAAAAGTCAGAGTAGAAATTAGTAAAATAGAAACAAAGAAAACAATGTAAAGGATCAGAAAATCTAAGAGCTGATTCTTTGAGATGAAGACCAAGACTGACAGATTGTTTGCCCAACTAACAAAAAAGGGAGGACTGAAATTAGCAGAATAAAAAATGAACACAGAAGCATTACAACAGACTCAAAACAAATTCACAATATTATAAAAGCCATAAATTGGAAAACCTTAAAAAAAAAGTTGGGGGAATAAATTTCTAGACTCAATCAAATCAAAAAAATAAACCGAGAAGTCAACAACCCATGATATGTGAGAAGATAGAAATAACAATAACAAATTCCACAACCATGAATGAATGAATGAGTGAATAAATGAATACCAGGACCAGATGGATTTCCAGCAGAATTCATTCAAAGATCTACCTTCAATTCTTCAATTCTTCAAATTAATAGAAACTGAAGGAGTGTTCACTCCCAAACTCCTTCTGTGAAGTCAGTATCACGTTAATACCAAAACCCAGTAAAGATTCAACAACAACAATAACAACAACAAAAGCAAAACAAAACCACACCTACATGCAAATATCACTAATGAACATAGATTAAAAAGTTCAATAAAATATAGGCAAACAGAAAATATACATATATCAAAAAATTATTCACTGCGGCTGAGTTGACTTTATTCCTGAAATGCAGTCATGTTAAACGTGTATATCAATGAATGGAATAATCCACATACATGGATTTAAAGACAAAAAAATCTCTTATGACTATCTCAAAAGATACAGAAAAATCATTTGACAAAATATAACATGCCTTTGTGATAAAAGTCCTAGAAAATGTAGGACTAGAGGAAATATACCTCAACAGAATAAAAGCTATATATGAGAAACCCAGAAAGCGTGAATTGGACCAAAGTCCAATATTGCATAAAAACTGACTCCAAATGGATCAAAAACTTAACTATGAAACTGGACACAATGAAACTGCCATAGAAAAACATAGGCAGCACTTACATGATGTCAGTGTAGGAAAGGACTTCCTGAGCAGAAATCCATTTACCCAAGCATTAAGAACAACAATTGACAACTGGGATTTCATTAAACTGTAATGCTTCTGCACAAGTAAAGAAACAATAATTGGATGAAAAAGAAGGCCACAAAATGGGAGATAATCTTTGGCAGCTATATTTATCTGGCAGAGGATTAATATCCAGACTATATAAAGAACTCAAAAAACAAAAAATCAGAAATATAAAACAAATAGCCCATTACACTAAAAGGGCCTGAGACAAGAAGAGGAGGAAGAAGGAGGAGGAGAAAGAAGAAGGAAGGAAGAGGAGGAGGAGGAGGAGGAGGAGGAGGAGGAGGAGGAAGAGGAGGAGGAAGAGGAGGAGGAAGAGGAGGAGGAGGAAGAAGAAGAAGAGGAGGAGGAGGCGGAGGAGGAGGAAGAGGAAGAGGAAGAGGAAGAAGAAGACTTATCTCAAAAAACTTATCATTTCAAGCAATTGGGGAAATGAAAATCAAAACCTGAGAGTTTGTCTTACTCCAGTCAGAATGCCAAAGATCAACAAAACAACTGACACTGTTGCATCAGGATGTATTGCAAGGGATGTGAGGAAAAAGAACCCAGCTGCTTTGGAAACCATTACAGAAAATTCTCAAGAAGCTAAAATCAATCTGTCATAGGAGCCATCTATACCTCTCCTTGGCATTTTGCCCAGAAGTCTCAGCATCCAACTCCACCGACACTTCCTCAGCCACCTTCACAGCCGCTCTATTCACAATAGCTAGGAAATGGGGACAATCTCAGTGCCCTTCCATTGATCAATGGATAATGAAAATGTGGTATATGAAATACTATTCAGTTGTAAAGAATTATAAAATCATGAATTTTGCAGATCAATGAATGGAACTAGAAAAGATTATATTAAGCAATGTAACCTAGACCCAGAAAGATGAATGTTCCATACTCTCCCATCTGAGGCTTCTCAACCCAAATCTTCAGATGTGAGTACGCACCATGGAGTAACTGCAGAAAACAGGAAGGTAAAACAGGACCTCTGTCTGTAGTGGGGACAGTGGGGGGGAGAGAGAAGAGAATAGAAGGATGCAAGTTATCTGATGGGAGAAATGGGAAGCAGAAGGATGCTGATGAGGGCTAATACAGAAGGAAAGTAAAATGGCTGTAAGAATACCTGAAAACCACAGGAATAACACTATAAACTACCTACCTAAAAACACCTATAACATACATTAGTCTGTGCACAAGTATATATATACAGTGTCAACTTCCTGTCTGACCTAACAATACTTCCTCCAAGACCCAAAGACCATCTAATGAAAATCTCAACACCAGGCATGAGACCCCCTTTTTTAAATTGTTATTAAGGATTGTTTAAGAGACTTGTAGAGCATTACAAGCTATTGTTCTTGTTCTTGGTTGTTCCCAGAGGTGGAAAATAGCCCCTAATGCTTAATACACCATGCACATCAGGCACAGGACTCAGAGACCAGTGAGCTGGAACTGACCTGAAAGCCTCTTCCCTGAGTACTAACTTTCATCATACCAGAAGGTACCACACAAGCTTCTAAAGGAGGATAACAACCAACAGTCCTACTCAGCTATGATGCCTTTGAACCACAAAAAAAAAAAAAAAAAATGACCAGAAAAGTATCGATCAGCTTAAGGTTGCAGTAGTAGCGTGCATACATTGATAGTAACCAATAGCTCTCTAATTGTATGTAAGGTCTGCTCTACAAAAATAAACCATGACAACTGCCCATGATTAGTGAAGGCATGTGTTTTGGAAGGGAACCCACAACCGCCACTTTACTAAACCAATGTAATCACTAATTACATTCTTAATATTTATTTTCATACCCACAGATAAGTGTAGCCCTTATCCCAAATCAAAATAAAAACAGTAACAACAACAACAACACATTTTTTTCAACAGGCAGTAACCATTGCAGAAAACTACAACCTTTAAAGTTCAGTGTTCTAGAGCTTTGTCTCAAAGGACACATCTATAATAAAACTCCTATACCTAAGGCTCAGGGAATATTGATTGCAGTTGAGGTGACAGAAACACTGTAAAACCCAAAGAAAGAGGGAGTTTACTATGAGGTTGTATCTACTAAGAATGCCAGAAACTTCCTGGATAAAAATCTCACCAACATAACTGCCTATACATGAGCTGAACAAAGACAACAACAACAGACATGAAAATTTGTGTTTGGAGAAAGCCTAGAAGCTCTCAACCATACACAAATAACTGCAGACAAGTAAAGATTGCTGAGAGTGGGAAAAACAGTCCTCCCTGGAGAAGAGTCAGCCAGTTGGTTATCCAACACTAAATGGTCAGCCCTGAAAGTATACATACAAGTAATGTTATATAAACTAAGCAGGTTGTATTTATGTATTTAATAACATGTATGTACATGCATATACATGTAGCAAAAAGTAATGAGAAAGAGGCCATGTGTTTGACAAAGAGGAAGGAAGGGAATATGGGAGAGTTTAAAAGAAGAAAATGATGGAATTTCATTATAATCTCGAAAAATAAAAAAATTTCAAAGAAAGGTCTGGAATGATGATATATACACATCTTTAGAACCAATGGATAATCCATTAGTGAATTGACTTCCCAATAGCCCAGCTTCTCCCCCTGAAACTTCTATATGAGGTGCTCTCTTCAAATGATATTGAACTTATTCTACATCACTTTAAATCTTAAGCTAACTGCTGGATAGATGTATCTTGTCTCTGGGCGTTATCCAGTGCTCTGACCTTATTGCAGAGATAAATGTGGGTGGGTGCCCTAACACCATCACTCACATAGGAATGTGGAGCCAATTTCTGCAGGTGATGAGAAACTTTCCATCATCCAAGACAACATCAATGCAAATGAGGATGGATGAGGCTGAGGTTGTAGAAAGCAGAGTCCAGGGTGAGACTTCTAAAGCCAAGGCCCACAGAGGATCCACACAGCAGAAAACAGTGTTAAATTAAACAGAAGAGGAATTAGTTTCTTGTATGTGGATGATGGATGTTAAAGAGAGGTAGGAAAGATGAGATGCAGGCACAAATCCATCAGCCTTGCAAATGTGTGTTGGGGACTTTGTAATCTGGCAGTCTGTAACCTGTAGCTACAAAGAATTATTGTAATTTTTGGAACTGAAAAGATAGCTCACTGAGCAAAGTGCTTACCACACAAGCATGAAAGCCAGAATCTGATGCCCAAAGATACATGAATGATGGGCATGGTAGGGCAAGTTTATAGTATCAGCACTGGTGAGGTAGAGATAGACTGATCCCCAGAGCTCACTGACTAAGGTAGACTATACCTAAAGAACAGCACTGACCTCTGGCCTCGCCATAGATGCACACAAAGGAACACAAACACCTGTGAACTTACACACACACACACACACACACACACACACACACACACACTGAATTATCACGAGAGAGTATTACCAACTTGACAGGTTTCCCAAGATCACTGGCCTTCCCATCCCAGGGATTGTGTGTGTGTGTGTGTGTGTGTGTGTGTGTGTGTGTATGTGTGTGTGTGTGTGTGTGTGTGTGTGTGTATGTGTGTGTGTGTGTGTGTGTGTATGTATGTATGTATGTTTTGAAATTACCCAGATGTCCCCCTAAATCCTGACATGCTAGGGTTTAAGGGGCTTCCCAATAATTCTTGACCTGGGGTGCTCACTGGTACTGAAGTGCAGAGACCAAAGACACCTGGATCCATGCCAGAGCATTCAAGACAGGTAAGGTAGCTTAGGTTTCTATCTTCCTTTGGTGGGAGAATCCATATCCATATCCAGTTCAAAGCCTTCAATCCATTCACTGTGAAAAGAGCCTTAGGGGGCATGTGAGTTTCTGGTGGAGGGCTGCCAGAGAAATATCCTCTCTGTTCTTTAGATACCTCTTTGTATGGGGGAGGGTTAGGGAGGCATTCCAGTGTGCCTGTGATGTCTGGTCAGCTCTCACTTGAGCTATAGTTTTTACATCTGTAAGAAAAGCAGTGCAAATGAGGTTTTTGTCACTGTCTTGCTCTGAGTTGGGTCCTCTCCTCTGCATCTCTGCTCTATTGCAGCTCTCCTTGGAACATACAGTGTGTATTAATCCCACCCATCTGGCTTAAGCTGGCTTTTCTTTTATGGAGTTAGAGATGTTTAGTAATCTGTACTGAAGTTGGAGGCGTTAGAACAGAGAATTCCCATGATGCTTTTTCTTTGACCTTCTGTGACAGTATAAACTTGGACAGTCTCTGGTGACTTGTTTGAGAAGACTCTGAGTACAGTGTGCAGATAAGGTGGGAAGACAAGGATGCTTCTGTCTGAAGTCATCAGGCTCTGGCCACTCTGTCCCCTTAGAGGATAGAACTAGCAAGATGTAGACTCTGTGAACTCTCACTTAACTGCACTATCTTGCTTTGAGTTGTCACGACTCTTCATTTCATATTGTCCCAAGTGGCAGGACCATCATGACAGAGAAAGCAAGACATGGGAGGCTGAATGTCTCCTGGGTCTTTAATTCAACAGATGTAATGCTAAAGTCAGGCTGGTGACAGTAAACACAATGACAAGAACTTGAGATCTCTGGATGTGGGCACGGGCACTCTTGACTCCCAGTGTGAACTTCTGGTCTCATATAGTTGACTCAGTCTAGCGCTGAGTTCTTTGACACTTTCTTTTATTTGCACTTACCATCTAATTGCTTGCTTGGACTTTGCACATGACCTATACACATGGTCATTTATATTTCCTAGTATCAACATCTTTCCCAAGCTGCTGTGATCCAACTGTCTACTTTATTGCTTCAATTAAAACTATGTAGAATCTGAGTCCTTTTTCAAGTTCATAAATCTGACTCCTTCCAACCCCTGACAACATTCCTCCATCATCAGTGCCCTGTGCCTGCACTGACCTCTGATTGATCTCTCTGTTTCTATCTACCAGCACCCGGGATAAAATTATTAATGTATCTCAGCATGCCATCCTCCTCTCAAGATTATAATCCCCTTTAAGTCTTTAAAAATTTATTCTGAGGATAAGCCTGAAATCAAACAGCAGTTTTGTATGCTTTTGCTTTCCCTAACCCTTTCTTTTCCTCTACTGACGCCATCTATTCTGGTACAGGCAGCAGGATCAACAGACACATGTCTATGAAGTCTCTCCCAGAACCACATTTTCAGATTCAGTGAATGGAACTAGTTTATTTTATGGGTAATTCTGAAGTAGCACTATGTGGAGAAGAGGAAATGAGTCACTGATCCCCAGGAAACTGGTAGATGATGTGTATGCTGTGAGGGGGTGGTGCCAATCCCACAGAATAACTCTATAGCCTCGGTATTTAAGGTATGGCCTAAGGGCTCACTGCATTGGCTTTGCTTAGGAGTTTCTTAGAGAATGCCAAGACTCACCCCAAACCTACTGAGTCAGAATCTGCACTTGAACAAGCATTTCAGGAGGTTCCTGTACTTTAGTCAATATTTGAGAAATATGCTCTGGCAGGCAGAGAAGAACTCAAATTATCCTGCCCTGAAGCAGATTGCATGGGGTGTTTGCTCAATGATCCCTTAGTTAATCAGGTGATTCCTGTTTTGGAAGCTGTTAAAGGACACACAAGGTAGGGCTTGGTGTGATTCCTGGACTGCAAACAAAGGCCTTTAGAAAGGAAGAGGGTCATAAGAGTCACAGCAGACCAGCTTCCCAGATGTGGAGGTGTCACACACAGTCCCAATCTCACAGTCTCAGTAAGGTTTTGGTACTTGATTTTGCTAGCGAGCTGCATGTACCAACCCAGCATTCCCCTGTCCCCATCACACTGTTCCTCTATTGCTCTTCTTAATCATATCTTCTAATTTGTGTATAATCTATTTACTTAATGTGCTAGATGCCTGCCCCAGAGTAAGGTTAGCTTGCTCTGCCAGACAGGGAACTTTGCTATGCTTTCGGATAAATACCATTACCAATAGCTCTAGCTTGATGAGGGCTGGAGAGATGGCTTAATAGTTAAGTGTACTTGTTGTTCTTACAGTTGATCCGAATTTGGTTCCCCTCACACGTATGTTAGCTCACAACCACCAGTAACTCCAGGTCCAGAGGATTTGATGCCCTCTTATGGCCTCTATAGGTGTTACAGTCATGTGTGTACACACACACACACACACACACACACACACACACACAAAGACAGAAAGTGAATAATCTATAAATCTTTGAATAAATAAACTTCTTTAGATCATGAACATTCATAAACGTCTTACATGTGACTTAATTTTTTATGCCATGTATGTCTTTACCTAAAAATACAATTAACATTAACCTCATATACCTGGCTTGTTTCCTAGTTTCCTCTTACGATTACAGATAATGAGGGCATGAGCTTCTCTCCTTAAGTCAGTTTCAATTGAAGTATTCTTAGATAGATTCCTAGAAGTCAAAATGGCAAAATATGGGCTAAAAATACAACTGCCAAGACTCTTCTAGTTTTTCATTTATAAGTTTTTTTATGCTTCTAGAATTTCATCTATACATATGATAAACTTCTATTATCTTCCACTCCTATATATTATCCATTTCTCTCTTCCAAATCCCCTGGGGTTTGGTTGCTCTCTACATCACCACTCCATGTCATCTTTTTCTTTTATAACCCACCAATTAATGATGCTTATATATGGGGGGGGGCATCTACTGTAGGATGTCAACATCACATTGGCCTAACTCCCCTCCCTAGCAGCTGATAGCTGTCAACAACTCCTTGGACAGAGGTGAAGGCTCCTAAGACTCTCCCCTTTCCATGATGGAATGTTGTCTGGCTTGATCTTGTTCAGGTCTTACTCAGGCAGTCACAGCTTCTGTTGAGTTCCTGACAGATACACGCAACAGTGTTCAACAGATCTTGCACATCCGTACCTCTAGCCAGCCATGAACAAATATAACTGGAACCAGAATAATGTTGCAAAGTAACAGATGGAATGGTTCTGAAATGCACTACCTGTAATTATGACTTTCTAAGTGTAGTTATGTGACAGTGGGCAGACGTGTTTCACCTTCTCCATTGGCTAAGAGGGATCTTGACAATAATAGTTAATGTCATAGGGTTATTATACAGGTGTAATTACTTAATATGGGTAGAATATTAAGATGGGTAATCTTGCCTAATGAATACCATACAATCTGTAGCTCTTAAGATACTGAGCTAACTTTAAATTTGGTGAGTGAATAAATGATACCTTGAGTTTGACTTTCCATTTTGAAATTTTCACTTGTTGAAATTTTCTCTTTACATTTGATATTTTTTTTATCATGGACAGTGTTTTTTCTGTTTGAGTTTTCTCAGTGACCAATAGAGTAGTAAACTAGAGTTTGTAGAACTATTTCCCTAATTGAGTGCCTACTGTTTGTTTACCACTGATGCCCTTAAATTATTTGTTCTATTTAAATTTTATATATTTAAATATATTATACTTCCCTGTGAGTGGGTCTCATTTTTTAAGTTTGGAAGGACTTCTAGAGCTTATTTTATTTATTTATCCTTCCCTCACACAGTACATCCCAACTGCAGCCTCCCCTCTACCTCCTCCTCCCTATCTCCCATCACTTCCCCTTTCCCATGGTCCACTGTTTCTCCATTTCACTTCAGAAAATAGCAGGTCTCCCAGGGATTTCTAGCAGACATAACATAGATGTATAACAAGACGCAATAAGACTAGGCTATACCCCCTGTGATGACTATTGGGCCATTAAGGAATCATTTTATTGACTTTTTTTTTACAGTCTTGTTTGGTTCTACTCTAGGTCTCTTAGCCACCCAGCTTCTGAATCCTGGCCATCTAGGCAGAATTTGGCATGGATTCCTTTTTGTGGTTGGCCACTCTTATAAGCTCTGAACCATGACTGCCCCAGCGCATCTTGCAGGCAAAGTTGTGGGTTATAGATTATGTGGCTGGGTTGGTGTCTAGTCCCACCTCTGGGAACCTAGCCCCATTAGTGAAGATGGTTGGTTCAGGCTCCATATCCTTTATTACTGGGGGTCCTCACTAGGGTCACCCTCATAGGTTCCAGTAAGTTTCCACTGCACCAGGCTTCCATATCAACCCCCCATATGCCTACCTATCCCTATCCATCCTTTTCTCCCCTACTTGATCCATTCTGTTCCTATCCCCATCTACCCCAAGTCCACCCACAAAATCTATTCTATTTCCCTACCCAAGGAGATTCACATTTTTCCCAACCCTTAAACCTCTTCTGTTTATCTAACTTCTCAGGAACTGTGGATTATAGTGCATATCATGTTTGTCTTTCTGGGTTACATTGTTTAGAATGACTTTTTCTACTTCTATCCATTTTCTGCACATTTCATCATGTCATTTTTTTCTAACAGCTAAGAATTACTCCATTGTATAAATGTATCAGATTTTCTTAATCCATTTGTCAGTCAAAGGACATCTAAGTTGTTTCCAGTTTCTGATTATTATGAGCAAAGTTGCTATGAACATAGTTGAGCAAGTGTCCTTGTAGTTGGATGTGTGTCTTTTGGGTATATGCCCAAGAATGGTATCTTAAAGTAGATCAATTCTCAGTTTTCTGAAGAACCACCATATTGATTTCCATAGTGACTGTCCGAGTTTGTACTCCTACCAGCAATAGAGGAATGTTTGATTCCCCTTGCTCCACAAAATAGCTATTGCATGTGGTTTTGATTTTAGCCATTCTGACAGATGTAAGATAGAATCTCAAAGTAGTTTTGATTTGCCTTTCCCTGATGGCTAAGGATATTGAACATTTCGTTAAGTGTTTCTCAGACATTTCAGATTCCTCTAATGAGAATTCTATTTAGTTCTGTACCTCATTTTTTAATTGGATCATTTGATTTGTTGATACCTAGTTTCGTGAGTTCTTTATATATTTTGGATATTAGCCCTCTATTGGATGTGAAATTGTTGAAAATATTTTCCCATCCTTGTGTGCTGCTGTTTTGTCCTATTGACAGTGTCCTTTGTCTTACAGAAGCTTTTCACTTTCATAAGGTCCCATTTATTAATTGTCAGTCTTGATTCCTGCACTATTGGTGTTCTGTTCAGGAAGTTGTCTCCTGTGCCTATGTTTTAAAGGCAGTTTCCCACTTTCTCTTCTAACAGATCAGTGCGTCTAGTTTTATGTTGAGGTCTTTGATCCACTTGGACTTGAGTTTTGTCGAGCATGACATATATGGATGGAATTATACTCTTCTACGTGACAACATCCAGTTAAACCAGCACCATTTGCTGAAGATGCTTTTTTTCCATTGCATATTTCTGCCTTCTTTATCAAAAATCAGGTGTCCATAGATATGTGGATTTATGTCTGGGTCTTCAATTCAATACTTATTAAGATAATAGGAGAGAGGTTTACTTACATCATATATTTATTATGGTTGGTATATTTTGCTGTTTTATTTCCTTAAAATGCATTATACTATAATTTTGGGATTTGTTTTTGTGCATGGTATTTTGCCTACCTGTAAGTATACACACACCATGTGTATACCTTGTGTAAGAGGTCAGAAGAGGGAATCAGGTACAAGCTATATGTGCTTGTAATATGCCATGTGATTCTAGAAACCAAAGTCCAGGGCTTAACCCAATGATTAACACTGATCCATCTCTCTAGTCCCAGTATAGTATATTTTAAGAGCTAAGTTCTAACCCAGTCTACATTTCCAAATTAGCCTATATATTTGAAATAAAATTGCTAAGGGAGGAAAAGAAATTGGATGAGGTTTCTAAGTCAACCACCAGAGCTCTCGATGACTTGTGCCTTCTAGGAAAGCTCATCTCAAAATGTTTTTTAAGAGTTCTATGATGCTGAACAGAAGTAGGGATTCAGTTCCTCCAGACAGTTCTAATTGGCAGGAGGATTAGCTCTGACTCCTAATATAGTTTCACCCTGAAGGCAGGTTATGAGGGAGGATGTGCAGTAAGTGTTCGCAAATGAGTAGCAACATCTGTTCCATGTGAATTATTTGATGTCATCTGTGGAGGGAGGCTGCATTTGGCACAGTTCTGAGCGTTGCCACGTTTCTATCACTTATTCCTGCTGAAGCATGTCTGTGTCTGTCCTAGGGGTATACTGCTGTCAATGTGAAGAGGACTAGCCACCAAGATTTATAGACACTGTAATGTTTTCACAGCCTGGTCTTGTACATGTCAATTTAGCATGATGGAGTTGGGCCTGGGCATAATAAGAAATAAGAGTATTGCTGTCCTGTGTTGGAGCCCTGGATCCAAATCTTTCCCAGAACATTTTTTTTTTTTTTTACTTTCTGAAATTTTTATTTTTGACAGTAAAACACCCAATGAAAATAAATGAGATTTTTTTCATTGTCAAGTTCTGAACTTACCATTGGAAAAAAATGTCATTTTGTAGGCATGATAATTACTAACTGTGATTTCAATCTCAGGACACCTGGCTTAAACAAATGATTAAATATGCTTATCAAGGTAGGATCCAGAGTTATTCTTTAGGAAGAGGAAAGATACAAATATAAAATGAATTGAAGACCTTTTATCCTGGCATATGACAACAGGTACACATTCATTCTTCATTCATTAAGTGGCTTAAAAACTGCTTAATAAGAGTTTCCTCTGCACAGGGTGGGGCATCAGTCCTGCAGTGAACCAATCAAGGGCTTACCCCAGGCACTCCCCTGGACTGCCTCTTTAGTCTGGAAAGCTGCCTGTTCCTCTTTGTGTGGGTAGAGCTTGTAGCTTGTATTTGCTTCTCAGGGACTTCTCAGCTGCCTTTGGAGATGTTTTATGTGTGGAGCGATACACAGTCAATCTCTCTGCCCATTTATTTTTCAGTTTCATTCAGCTTCTAACTTTTGTTTGTAACTGGTTTCTGTATATTTTAGTTAGATGCCCTCCTTGAGATATGAGGGCTAAATTATTTTATCCCAATGTGTAGGTTGTTATTTTGCTTTTTCGATGTTGTCCCTTGAAACACAGAGACTTTAATTATGATAATATCTGATTTATCTTCTGGCTTCCTTTTTGTTGGTGCTTTCTATTGTGTCTAGGAATATGTTGCTGACCTCAGGTCAGAGCAATTTACTCAGTTACTTGGTCCTCAAAGCAGCTTATTTAAGTGCACTACCCTTTCTGTACCAACTTCAAATGTGGTATGGGACACTGGTCCAATTTTATTTTGGGGCTTATGACTTCCCTATTCTGTCTACATCATTTGTAGTTACTTTTTTACTTATGTTTTGAAATTTATAGTTGTTTTGCCTGCTTCTCTGTCTGTACACCAAATGCATGCAGATGTCTGAGCTAATCAGAAGGTGGTACCATGACCCCTGGAATTTGAGTTACAAGTGGTTGTGAGCTGCCTGGTATGGGTGCTGGAAATGAAATCCAAGTCCTCTGCATTAGTAGCAAGTGTTCTTAACCACTGGACCATTTCCCCAGCCCTATATACACATAATTTTAAAAGAAATTTGTCTGCCTATTTAATTCTCTTGGGAACTTTTTGAAAGCATGGAATATTTTTAACTTGCAGTCTTCCTTAAAGACATTCTTGGGTGTATTTCTATTTCTTTCTTTGACTGATCTATTGTTTCCTCTATTACAAATTTTATATGCAAACATCCATAACAATGGAAGACATCTTCCGAACACTGCTTCAGATTGTATATTGGAGAACATGGACCAATAAGAGCCTGTGCTGGCTTCCTAGTACTCCAGCTGAACGGATGTCCCTACAGTGACTCACACTGAGTACGAGGGTGTCATAAAATGTGGAGCCAACAAAGCCCAATAACCTAGCTAAGCACACACATGAGCCCTTCTCTGGAAAGAAAGCAAAAACTATCACTAATTAAAATCTCTGGGAAAATATTTTGATTTTCTCAAATTATCCTATTTTGCTCCCAAACTGTTCACAAAACAATGTAATAATCCATTAGGAATTTTTGGCTTGAATGGATCAGAACCATCCTGTGGTTGCGAACAGATGATTTTTCTGTCATTCTTTTCATATGTATTTATGTCACCTTCCTCCAAAATAATGGCTTTCTCTTCTCATTCCTTAAAAAAATAAGCAAAACAAAACAAAACAAAACAATTTGACTGTCAATATGGACATCTGATCCTTTCTTTTATTTGGTGTTATTTTATGTTTCCCTTATCTCTTGTTTTGGTGTTTGTCTCAAGTTTGGTGTTTTCATTAGTTTGGTTTTGCTTTTTTTTTTTCCTTCTTTATACCTGATAATCTACCTTGAAGAATTCCTGGCTCTTTTTTTTCCATTAATTTATTTATTTCCTCACTTTACATCCTGGTTGAAGCACCCCTTTCCCCTCTTCCTAATCCCACCCTCCCTCTCCCACTTCCTCTCCATCTCGGAGGAGCCCCACCTCCCTGTGCACCAGCCCACCATAGCACATCAAGTCTCATCAGGAATAAGTGCATCCTCTCCTGCTAAGGCCAGACAAGGAAGCCCAGCTAGAGGGAAAAGTTTCCAAATGCAGGCAACGGAGTTCAAACCAGAGATAGCCACCACTCCAATTGTTGGGGAACCCACATGAAGACCAAGCTGTACATTGGCTACATATGTGTAGGAGACTAGGGTCCAGTCCATATATGCTCTTTTGTTGGTGTTTCAGTCTCTGGCTCCAGGTTAGCTGGATCCGTAGGTCTTCTTGTGGTATCCTTGACAACTCCCCCCCCCAGGGTCCCTCAATCCTTCTTCCCACTCTTCCACAGACTCTCTAAACTCAGCCTAAGGGAAGATGCTTAAATCTCACTCAAAAAGAGAAACAAAATGGATAACAGAGGTGGATGGAAAGAGGGATCTGAGTAGGACGGGGGAGGGAAACTGGGGTGGCGTTCGGTATGGGGAGAGCAGGAGTGGGAAGTACAAGCAGTAGGGAGAGGGCATCTCTGGGACGGGATGGAAACCCGGGACAGGGAGGATGTAGGGTAGCCCTAGTTGAGACTCCTAGCCTCAGGAATATGGAGTCTGAAGTGGCTACATCCTGTAGCCAGGCTGGACTTCCAGTGGAGGGAGGAGGATACCAACCTACCCACAAAACCTACAACCCAAAATTTGCTCTGCCTGCAAAATGTGCAAGGATAGAGATGGAGCAGAGATTGAGGGAATAGCCAATCAATGACTGGAGGAATATGAAACTTACACCATGGGAGAGAGCCAACCCTTGACACTGTGCTTGCAGACAGGACCTTAACATAACTATCTTTTGAGAGGCTTCATCCAATAGCTAATGAAAACAGATACAGAGACCCACAAACAAGCAATAAGCGGAGCTGGGGAAGTCTTGTGGAATTTCCCAGGTTATTAGTGTTCCAGAATTCTTCTTGATAGTGTAAGTCTCTCCCCTGTGGATGTCTTGAGTTATTTCCTGCATTTCACTATTACAAGTCAGGCACAGAATTGTAGGTGTAGTTTTCTATCATGGAATGTAGGTTTTCTCAGTAATCCCTTGAAGCGGGATCTGCATATTGGTTTGGTAGCTTATCTTCTATAGGACTGATATCCATTGGATTCCCTTGAGTGTTATATTAATGTCTTCTTTTCCTGAGTTTCACCAACAGTATATGTAGTTAGAAGTCTATTTCTCTGCCAGTCAGCGGGTATAGTTGAATATAATTTTAGTTTGCATTTTTACCTAAGAAAAACAAGCAAATATTCATTCAATGTATTGTCGACTATCCACTCAAGGGTTTTGGTCATTTATCTGATACTTTTTAATTTTAAATATTATGAGTATTTTGGGTTGATTATTAGAGCATTGTTAATTACAAATATTCTCTCTCTGATTTTTTATTTGTGATTTTAAATATTACATTTACCTGTGTGTGTGTATACATGCATGTGTGTGAATGCATGTTTGCAGATGTGTTCACACAGTTGCTATGTTTGAAGGTCAGAGGACAGCTTGAAGGAGTAAGTTCTCTCCTTCCACTCTTCAGGACTGAACTCAGGTCATCAGCCTTGGCTACAAACACCATAGCTCACTGATTCATCCGAGCAACTTTTTTTTTTCATATAAAACCACCTTTGCACCCAGATATTCCTGAATATCAATGTCTTACTAGACCTGGGTTTCTCTCATAGGAACTTTGTTCATACTAAGTATTTGTCCCTGAGGAAAATGACTGTTTACCTCTAAGCTTTTATGATTTCATGCTGTTCATTTGTAATCTTCATGCATTTGCAATTTACTGCAGTGTGGTGGGATATCAAATTTTGTTGTTTTCCAAATGACTATCCAATGTGCTGGCACTATTAGAAATGGTAGTTTTCACCCCACAGATTGAGAAAATACTTTTATAGCACAATAAATTTTCATATATGATTTTTTGAACTCTTCTATACTGCTTCTCTATCATAGAATGCAGACCTTCTCATATGCTTTAACATCCAGAGACTCCTGAAGTTAATTAGGGTTTCTTTTCTTCCTCTCTGTGTCTTTAAGAACTGTTAATTAACAGTAATCTTTGTTTTATAATCATAATTCTTATTCTTTGAAATTTTCAAATATGTCTACAATGCATCTTGATCTTATCCACATTCTACTGTCTCCTTCTACCTCCCCACAGGACTCTCAGTATCCAACCCCATACCTTCATGTCATTTTTATAAATAATAATTATTGATGACACTCTGAGTCCAATTAGTGTTGACTATGTACACATGTATGTAAGGAAATCCATTACAGCATGGGTAGTCTACCAGTAGCCTTATCACCAAAGAAAAGTGAGCCCTCACAGATGCCTCAGCAGTCTTAATAGCTTTTACTCGAGGAGTGGAACCTCCAAAATTATGTTAACTGACTTGATCAGAGGTAGGTAACCATTGCTTGTATAAATGACTGCAGAAAATGGGCAGACAACACTGCTCTGAAAAGACTTAAGTCATTAAATAAAAGTCTCAGTGCCAAGCATGGGATACTTCCCTGACAATTATTGGTCAGGAAGGTCCAATTGTCTTCTCTCTCCTTGGAGGCTAGATCTTATAGTACCAGGAGGTTCTATGCAGGCTAGGAGGAGAAAAGACATTAATGGTCTTATCCAAGAATGGACCCTAAAGGCTACAAAAAACAACCTGACAAAGAAATGGTGACTGCTGTTGCAATAGTGGCATGATAGTTATGAAGATAGTTATGGGATAGCCAACCATTTCTAGCATCCCAGCTGGAATATATCCTACAGACAGCTTTTGTAATAGCCCCATTCCCGTTGTTCAGGACCCACATGAAAGCCAAGCTGCACATCTGCTACATATGAGTGAGGAGGCCTAGATCCAGCCCATGTATGCTCTTCACTTGGTGGTTCAGTCTCTGAGAGTACCACAAGTCCAGGCTAGTAGACTCTGTTGGTCTTCCTGTGGAGTTCCTATTCCATTTGGGGCCCACAATTCCTCCTCCCATTCTTCCATAAAAATCCCCAAGCTCCATGCACTGTTTGGCTGTGGGTGTCTGCATCTGTCTGAGTCAACTGCTAGGTGGAGTCTCTCAAAGGACAGCCATGTTAGTCTCCTGTCTGTAAATATATCAAAGTATTATTAATAGTGTGCAGTTTTTCCCATGGGATGGCTCTCAAGTTGGCTCCATTATTGGTTGGCCATTCCCTCAGTCTCTGTTTCCATCCTGACACTAAATTGCATGTAGCCAGGGCAAATTTTGGGTCAAAATATTTTCTGGGTGGGGTGGATGTCTCTATCACTCCATGGGGTTTCTGCCTGTGTATAGGAGGAGGTCTCTTCAGGTTCCATATCCCCAATGCTATGAGTCACAGCTAAGGTCACCCCCATTGATTCTTAGGTGCCTCCCTTATCCTAGGTCTCTGTCATCCTGGAGATGCCTTCTACTTCCCCACCCCCATCAGTTTTCAGTTGTAGATTTCCATTTATTCTCTTATGGCCATCTGGCCATCTCTTCTGTCCCTGCCATATTTGATCCTAACCTCTCCATTCCCCTCCCCATACACTCTTCCATGAAGTTTCGTCCCTCCATCTGCCTCTTGAAACTATTTTATTCCCCCTTCTAAGTGAGATTCAATCATCTTCTCTTGGGCCTTCCTTCTTGTTTGGCTTTTTTAGGTCTGTAGAGTGTAGCATGGGTATACTGTACTTAATGGCTAATATCCATTTATAAGTGAGTACATTCCATGCATGTCCTTTTGGGACTGGGTTACATCATTCATGATGTACTACACTGAACATGTCTTTAAATGCTTCTCAGACATTCAAGACTCCTTTGTTGAGAATTCTGTTTACTTCTGTACCCCATTTTAAATTGGGTTATTTGGGATATTGATACCTAACTTCATTAGTTTTTTTTTTATAAATTTTTGATATTAGCCTTCTGTCAGATATGGGGTTTATGAAGATCCTTTTCCAATCTGAAGGCTGCCATTTTGTCCTATCAAATTCCATTCATTTGCCTGCAAAACTCATGATGTCTGTTATTTTTAATAGCTGAATAATATTCTATTATGTAGATGTACCACATTTTCTTGATCCATTGTTCAGTTGAGGGACATTTAAGTTGTTTCCCATTTCTGGCGATTACAAATAAAGCTTCTATGAACATAGTTGAGCATGTGTCCTTCTGGGATGGTGGAACATCCTTTGGGTATAGGCCCAATAGTGGTGTAGCTGGGTCTTGAGTTAGAACTATCCCAAGTTTTCTGAGAAATGGCTAAATTGATTTCCAAAATGGTTGTACAAGTTTGAAATCCCACCAGCAATACAGTAATGTTCCCCTTGCTCCACATTCTCTCCAGCATGTGCCATATATTGAGTTTTTGAACTTATCCATTCTGACAGGTGTAAGATAGAACCTCAGAGTTGTTTTGAATTGCATTTCCCTGATGACTACACTGAACATGTCTTTAAATGCTTCTCAGACATTCAAGACTCCTTTGTTGAGAATTCTGTTTACTTCTGTACCCCATTTTAAATTGGGTTATTTGGGATATTGATACCTAACTTCATTAGTTTTTTTTATAAATTTTTGATATTAGCCCTCTGTCAGATATGGGGTTTATGAAGATCCTTTTCCAATCTGAAGGCTGCCATTTTGTCCTATTTACAGTGTCCTTTGACTTGTAGAAGCTTTGCCAGTTCATGAGGTCCCACTTATCAATTGTTGGTCTTAGGGCCTAAACCATTTGTCTTCTGTTCAGGAAATTATCTCCTGTACCAATGTGTTCAAGGCTATTTCCCACATTCTCTTTCATGAGATTTAGTGTATTTAGTTTTATTTTGAGGTCCTTGATCCACCCAGACTTGAGTTTTTACAGGGTGATTAATATGAATATATTTGCATTCTTCTACATGCAGACATCTATTTAGACCAGCAGCATTTGTTAAAAATTCTTCTTTTTCTATTGTATGATTTTGTTTTTGTTTTTTTTTTCAAAAATCAAGTGTCCATGTGTATGTGAGTTTATTTCTAGTTCTTCTATTTGACTTTAATGATCAACAGTTTTTATCACTACTGCTTTATGGTACAGCTTGAGGTCAAAGATGGTGAGTCCTCCTGACATTATTTTATTGATCAGGCTTGTTTGGCTATCCTGAGATTTTTGTGTTTCCATATGAAGTTGAAAAATGCTTTCAACGTCTATAAAAAAATTGTGCTGGAATTTTCATGGAGATTGCATTGAATCTGTAGATTGCTTTTGATTAAGATGGCCATTTTCACTGTTAATCTTGCCTATCCATGGGCAATCTTTCCATCTTCTGATATCTTCAATTCCTTTCTTCAGGGACTTGAAGTTCTTGTGATACAGAGCTTTCACTTGCTTGGTTAGCAAGATATTTTATATTATTTGGGTAATGGGCATCATTTTCATAATTTCTTTCTCAGTAGAATTTTCGTTTGTATAAAGAAGGACTACAGATTTCTTTGAGTTAATTTTGTATCCAGCTACTTTGTGAAGGTGTTTATCAGCTGTAGGAGTTTTCTGGTAGAATTTTTGGGGTTACTTATGTTGTGTGGTTTAGGTAGCAGGGTGATTGTGGTTTCATAGAATGATCTTAGCAGTGTTCATTCTGTTTCTGTTTGGTGGAATAGTTTGAGGAGTATTGGTATTAGCTCTTCCTACAAAGTCTGGTAGAATTCTGTACTAAAACCATCTGGCCCTGGGATTTTTTTGGTTGGCAGACTTGTAATGACTGCTTCTATTTATTTAGGATTTATGGGCCTGTTTAAATAGTTTACCTGATCTTGATTTAACTTTGGTAAGTGGTATCTGTCTAGAAAATCATACATTTAATTAAGATCTCCCAATTTTGTAGAATATAGGCTTTTGAAGTAAGAACTAATGATTCTTTGAATTTCCTCAGGGTCAGTTTTTATGACTCCCTTTTCATTTCTAATTTTGTTTATTTGGATATTCTCTCTGCATCTTTTGGTTGTTTGGTTAAGGGTTTGTCTATCTTGTTAATGCTTACAAATAATCAGCTCTTCATTTTGCTGTTTCTTTGTATTCTTTTACTTCCAACTGATTGATTTCAGCCCTGATTTTGATTATTTCCTGCCTTCTACTCCTCTTTGGTATCCCTGCTATTGTTATCTAGAGCTTTCAGGTGTACTTTTAAATTGCTGGAGTGGGAACTTTTGCATCTGTTGTTTCTGTTCTCTTCCCTAGGTTTTTCCATCTCCAGGATTTCCTCAGTTTGCGTTTTGTTTATTGCTTATATTTTCAATTTCAGGTCTTGCACAATTTTGTTTATTTCCTTCACCTGTTTACTTGTGTTTTCCTGTATATCTTTAAGGGATTTATTTGTTTCTTCTTTTAAACCCTCTACCTGTTTGATTGTATTTTTTAAAGGGATTTATTTGTTTCCTTTTTAAGGCCTCTATCATCTTTACAAGATTGGATTTAAGGACATTTTCTTGTGCTTCATTTATGTTAGGAGGTCCAGGGCTTGCTGTACTAGGGTAGCTGTGTTCTCAAGGTACCATATTGCCCTGGTTTTTGTTGATTGTGTTCTGAAGTGGAAACTTTAGTTTCTTTGGAAGGTCAGTTGTGCCAGATGGTGTTTTACTGGAGCAGATGAATGACGGAGTGTTTTCCTGAAGCGGTGAAAGGATGTTTTGCTAAAGCAAGGGTAGGAAAAGATGTGTGATGAAGGATTCTTCTCTAATGACTTGCATGTATTGGTTCACTTTACATTGTGTTGCTGAGCTCCATTTGTTATGACTCCATAGAGAGAAAAGCACAAAAAAACAAACAAAAAAAAAAAACAAAAAAAAAAAAACTTCTGATGGTGTTCTGGCAGCTTCTTGCTGCTTCCACAGAGTTGGGCCAATTGGCAGAGTGATGTCAGCTGATAGACTCTCATGGAGTTTTGCCAAGACAGACTCATGTGGTGAGGTCATTCCTAAGAGGGGATGCATGATGTCTGGAAGGAGTATAAATAGGACCCAACAGACAAGTGATGGAGGCTTTCATAGATAGCTTTACAATGCTTTGTTGATCTCACATCTTCTTCTTCACTGATCTTCATTGAGAAGGGCATAACCTAGAACTTCTCCTGGTGTCCCTGCTGGTCTTGGTCACTCCTGCTGACTCATGCTGCTTCTTGGAGGCCTGGATATTTCTGCTGGGTCATCCCACTGCTGTTGATTTGAATATCCTATCCTACTACTACTTTACTAGACTCCTGGTATTCTGACAGTTGGAGATTGGAATCACTCCAAAGAACAATTTCTAAACAGGTCTACTTCCCCCATATCCTAATAACCTTTCTTTTCTACTACCTCTGGTGGGTGGTGGGCTAGAAGGGAGCTGAAAGCATTTAAAAACTCTTATTTAAAGTAGGATTTGAAAAATTGAAGACTGGAGTGTTCTTTGAAGGGTCTTTAGCCATCTGAATGGCTTTTGGTCCCTGGTCTGTTTTAGTAGGTATTGGGAGAGGCATTAACCTCCCTGGGGTAGCAGACTGTTCAGGATAGCTTGGTGTGCCCCAGAAGACTCAGTGAGCAGGGAAGATGGGTAGGGGAAGGGAAGCTAACTTGTATGTTTCAGGATCTGCAGGTCTGATTAAGGTGGGAACAGAGGTGGGGGTTGGGGGGAGAATGGAGGAACAGTTGGGATAGCAGACTGTTCAGGGCAGCTTGGGTTGTCCCAGAGGACTTAGTAAGCAGAAAAATGGGTAGGGAAAGGAAGACTAACCTGTATGGTTCCAGCTTCACAGGTCTGATAACGGTGGGCAGAGAGGTGGGTGGAAAATGGAGGTCCAGAGAGGATAGCAGGTTGCTTAGGGCAGCTTTGAGTATCCCAGGGGACTCAGCAAGCAACTCGTTTTCTTTTTTAAGCCAGAAAAGTTTATATCAATTTAAAGAAACAGTTACTTGCAGTGTGTGGGGGAGGGAAAGGGTCTCAAAGTTAGTTACCTGATAATAAAATTCATAAAAATAAAACACAGTGATTTATTTTAAAAATGATTCTAGAACTTCACTTGCAGTGTGTAAACATGTTCCTAAGAGGCATCATCCCTCATTCTGAGTTTCTGTGACTTGTCTCATATTAGTCATCACCCCTTTCATGGTCCTGTTTTATGCTGTCTTTGCTGCTCATAGACATATAGAACTGAACCTTGATGTGTACTTTGATGAATGCTTTTCTTGAGCACATGCCTTTCTAAGATGTTACTAAGGGTTCTATGATACCCTTTCCTGTTGTGACCTGCTATAGAACACACAAGCAAATGCTATCAAGTGCTATTGTGTGTTGTCAGAGATTTATTTCGTGACTTCAGACGAGTAGCTGAGGAACGTTTGGAGTCTAAACCTGTCTACACTAAATGCAAATATGAGAGTCTGATTTAGTTTCTTTCTGTCAGTGTATACCCTGGAAATTTTGAGCATAATCCTATGAGGTCCTAATTCAAAGAACTAATTATTGAGGTTTTTGAAGGGACCAAGAAGACTATTGGATGATACCTCCCAAATTCATGTAGGTCTTTCCCTATATTTAATTCTCTCTGGACATGCTGTAACAGACAGACCCAGAAAAGTGAAATATGAATCACCTATGTGCACTTTAATCCAACCAAGTTGACAACTGGGGCTAAGCAGCATGTGACTAATATTCTTGGAATAAGTGGATCACTATATTGTTTTAGAAAGATACTGTCTGAGTTTATGAATGAATGCGATTTAACAGAAAGTGAAGCTCATGTGGGTTGAAATGTATATCGTTTCTAGTGAGTTCTGTTTATTACTGACACCCTTAAATTTTATTAGTAAAACTATATAAATGGCTGAAGAGCAACCCCCAAGATCTCTATCAGTGAGCTGCAATATCCTCCCATATACCCAAGACATCCCGAGCTTTTGGTTGTGTGGTGTCACCTTCTAAGGAAAATCAGAAATGCCATAAAAGGAAACACCATGGGAGCATCTGTTAGCTGGTAACTAAAGATAAATGGGTGGTCTGTTCTGCTGGAGCAATTCAAGGTGTGGTCTACAGTGTTTTCTGCAGTGTGATCCCTCCACAAACTCATGGAGGTAGCTTTTCTTTCTTGGCTTTCTTATTTTTTTCCTAACACCTTCACTCATTTTTCTTCTTTCTCTCGAGTAAACTAACCATATTTACAACCTATTTCAGTGTCTGACTCGGGGGAACCCAGTCTAAGATGATGACCAGTGTGTGCAGTCTCTCAGAATTTAGGTCACTAGAAAAGAAGAATCCTCTATTTAGTGTGGATTGGTTATATAAATACAAGAAACACATCTTTGCTCCTGGAAACTTACCTTTCCTCCTCCTTCAGTCATTAAGTCCCCCCTCGCCTTCAGTTGGATTACTGCCCAATTTTGCTTCAGAAGGAGTTTGCAGATGGCCCACAGGGCATTAGAGTCTTCATGGAAAGAATGTTCAGTTTGTGGCTCTTTCTGTTTTCTGGGCCTTGACCTACAGTCCAGCAAAAATAATTAGCAAATGTATTAAGCTCACCCCTGATTCAATTTTTCTTCTCCTTTTAGATTTTGCCAAGTATGTGGCTTTTTGTGTTCCACACTGGGTTTTGACTCTGGCATTATTTCTCTATTTCTGTCTACAAACCAATGGGCTGGCTTTGCATGCACAGTCAATTCTTACTTTAAATGATTATAAAAAAATGACCACAACTTTAAAACTTGAGAAATGTCTATAGTTCAAGAACAGGACATGATAAGATCTTTCCTCATGGTGTAAGGCTGATAGATGAGTATTTCAGATTTTCATTATTCCTCCCAAGACAAGAAGATAATAAATGCATACTGCATCTCCCCAGCTTCATTCAGGATGCACATGGGAGCAGAGACACCAATGCAGTATTACTGATTTCCCAGGAGAGCCTGCTAATGGACAGAAGCTCATTGGAAAGAATCAAGTGGATATCTTCCAAATCCATGTCTGCTCATACCCAACACTCCCTTCCCCACTTTGTGTCTTTCTCCTTCCTCGGCATCAGGAGTCATCAGGAGCCTCTACATAAAAGCTTTCAAGGAACACTTAAATGGAGCTGGTGAGATAGCTCAGTTGACGAAGACACTTGTCACACAAACCTGTCCACTTGTGTTCTATCTTCTGAACCCACGTAAGAGTGGAAGGAGAGAGGCAGCTCCACAAAGATATCCTCTAACCTCCAGACACACCCACCCTGATACACATACACACACACACACACACACACACACACACACACACACACACCATACCATGCCATACACTTGAGAAAAAGAACATTTAAATGGGAACCAGACACAGAAAACAGGCTTTAACTGAAGAGGAGACACACAGAAAACAGGCTTTAACTGAAGAGGAGACACCACCTCTTTCAATGCTATTTGCCAAAGCAGATTTTAATTTTCCCTTGCTTATCATTCCTAAGACTTCTGGAGACTGTTTAGTTATGAAAATTGAAGTCGATGAGCAGACAGTAAGGCGAAATCTGTGAATTGTTTCCTCTGTAAGGATTCCTCACTGACTCCTGTAGCCTAGTCCAAAAACAAAACAAAAATAACAACAACAACAACAACAACAACAACAACAAAACAAACCAAAAGCAGTGTAAAGCAGTGGTTCTCGACCTTCTTAATGTTGTGACCCTTTAATACAGTTCCTCTTGTCAGGGAGACCCCAAACCATAAAGTTCTTTTTGTTACTACTTCATAATTGTAAGTTTGCCACCACTATGAATCGTCATATAAATATCTGTATTTTCTGACAGTGTTAGGCAATCCCCTCAAAGGGTTGCTCGACCCACAAAGGGGTCGTGACCCTCAGGTGGAAAACTGCTGGTCTAGATGGATTATTCATTCACTCCAGCTCCATGGTACCTTTGGAGAGAATATTTAGACTCCAAATTAGATATGCAGTTCACATGGCTTGCCTCAGAGCCCCTGCTGCACTGTGCATTCCAAGAAGTCTGGCTAGCCAAGAGCTCAGCTTCTAACCTGCGTCTTCCAGACAGCACAGGTGCAGCTCCGGAAACTCCGCCAGAGCTTCTTTTCCATCAGTAGTCTTTCTTGACATGCCAATGGAGTCAGCTCCAGCTCTGCCTTAGCCCTCTGCCACTCCCATAATCGCAGGCACTTTCTATTCTGCTTGGCTGAATTCTGTGATCTCTGCTGTCAACCCACACAATTCAGGGACTCTCCTCTGCTCCCCATGGAATATGAGACTGTCTCTCAGTGAGAATGAGCCATGCTAGTTCCCTTTTGATGTCAGGGTCCTGCTGGCAAGCTCTTAACAAAAGACTCTGCAGTCACATGGGTTTTCCACAACAGAGATATCTTGAATATACAATGGCTCAGTGCAGTTTCAGGGGTTGTCCTCCATGTGGGGACAATGCTTTTCTTTAGGGTAGCATTGTTCATCATAGAGTTCCATATTTACTTCAAGCTAGTGGGGTGACGGTTGGTACCTGAAAGGAAGTCTAGACTGAGTCCCATCATTAAATGACAAATCAGATTGGCTTCCAGTAAAGAGTATATTTTTAGCTCCTGCATTAAGACTTGAACATGTCCCTCAAAAGTTCAATTTTTAGAACTAGAATGCTCAGGTTCATATATTGGTGGTGTTTAAAAGTGGGCATTTTGGGTTGTTGGTAGAGTTAATGAAGTCATGAGGCTGGGGATCCCAAGACAGCACTGGTAGCTTCAGGAAAGGATTGAGGGAAACCTGCTTTTGGTCACTTTACACTGTCTCTCTACATGCATCTTCTGTGTCTTGACTCAACAGGAAGGCCTCTACAGATAGCAGCACCTCAATATTGGTCTCCATAGCTCTAGAACTCTATGAAATAAATTACTTTGTAAAATCCTTAGACAAATGACACAGCCAGTGTGAATTCTTAAATAATTAATTCACCATTCTACAAGTGTCACCCTGTTAGTGCAGATACTCACATAATCCTGGGGGGGTTGTGGTCTAAGTGACTTTATTGCTCATTGTAATATTCTAACATTCTCCTTAAGTGCTGTTTGAGTAGAGTTAAGCAAATAGATAGTAAAAACCCTCCTAGTCCAATTAACAAACTCAAGGCTTAAGGAACATCCAGGAACAATTTATTTTAATTATGTGATTCTGGCCAATGAAAGATACTGTGGACCATCTAATTTAATCAGTATGCAATTGTAGATTAACTAAGGCTATATCTAGGGCCATTTCCACCTCCTATTTTTAAGAGTCTAGGACCTAGTAGGTTTTTGAAAATGTTTGTTTTTGTCCTTGTTCCAATGAGTAATTTCTCTAGTGAGTCTGAAGATAGGATTATACTGTTAATGATCACAGAGTTGACGTTTGTTTAAAAGTGGCACACATTGTGCCTGGTGCTTTCAGATATTTATCTGGGCTCACAAGTCTATATATACCCAGTATATGCTGCTCACTTCTTAAAAAAAAAAAAAGATACAGAGATCTGGTTTGTCAACGTAGGATTTCATTAAGCTTATGCTATGGCTTCACAGGTCTCTCAGACTGCTCCCCCAATGGAGGAAATTAGGGTCCCTCAAAAGTTAGGGCTCTCAGAATGCTCCCCCAATGGAGGTAACCAGGGTTCTTCAAAAGTTATTTATCATCACATGTTGTGCTTCTAAATATTACTTTTAACATTTTTAACATTTTAAATTACATTTCTTTGTTTCTTTGTTTCTTTCTTTGCTTCTTGATTTCTTTGTTTCTTTCCTTCTTTCTTTTTTTGTTTCCTCCTTCCTTCCTTCCTTCCTTCCTTCCTTCCTTCCTTCCTTTCTTCCTTCCTTCCTTCCTTTGTCTCTTTCTAGAGGAGCATGTACCATGATGTACCTCTGAGAGTCAGAAAAACTTGTAGGAGTCAGTTTTCTCCTTCACCACTTGGGTCTCAGAGAGCAAACTCAGATCATCTAGCTTGGCAGCAATCACTGTCTCACTGAGACATCTTTCTGATCTCTACATGAACTTTCAGTGAATAATTCCTAGGGAATAATTGACCAAGTTTGATAAGCCATCATATCTCCCTTCTGAGTAGAGACAAGAAATTAATCTAAGGAGTCATGTGAACACCAGACATCAAGAAACCAAGGTCCAAAGCCCTAGGAATGGCTACCTCAAAGTGATCATCAGATTTATTTTAACTCATCATTGCATGAAGCAAAGCCATCATCGATGGAGGCTTCTAAAGTTGTCTAGCTTTCAGGGTCAGTGTTAACATGGACAGAAACTGGACTTACTGGTTTTAAATGCTGCCAGGTTGCTTCCCATGGGCATGTCGGTGCTGGGACATTCACTCTTTCTTAAGCTCAGGTGATTTTGACAGCCATTGTGCCTGAAGCCTTTGGCTAATGATGGTCATTTTCAAAGCAAACAAATCTCTTGGATTATTAGGATGGTAATTCTTCCCCATTCCCTTATCTAGTTCAACCTGATGACTATTTTCTTGACTGCATGTGAGTATTCCTGAAAGTAGTATTGTCTTAAGTGATTACATTTATCTCCAGGAATACTAGGTTATCCTTACTAAAGACACTGTTTTGTATTTAGGCCAGTGGGTTGGACAAAACACTTTTACTCCTCCACTTTACTTCCTAAAAACACAACATAGTCTTTCAGGGAAACACATGCTTTACCTATCTCTGGATTCTGGGTCCTCATATTTAATTAGTGTCTTTATAAAATTGTTAAATATTTAACCTCAAGTTAATATTAAAAAGAGCTTCTTTCTCCAGGGGAACACTCATTGTTTCCATCAGTAAAATGTCCAATGGCTGCTAAAAGATGCCTTTATGATCCATTTGAATGACTGGTTAATAGCTGTAAATGGGACACCATGTGAATAAAATAGAATGGCAGTAGAGAGTTCAGACTTCTGATGTATGTATCTTTACGGGTGATGGTTGTATAACACAGATAGCAATTCTACAATGAACTTGGCATTTATATCTTGCCAGTATTACTACTGAACATTTAGGGTTATTTATCACTGATCCTCTAGGCTTGAATAATTCATATATCCTGGAAGCCCAGCCTTTCTGTGATCAGAAGGAAGGCAATATATCCTGTGTTCAACCTGTGTAATGTTGTGAGACAATGAAGTTAACACACGAGCAAATACTTGTGCAAATATGACCACAATTGACTTCTTCCCCCCATTTCAGAATTGAGAAGTATTTTCCACAAGATTAAATGCACATTTTACTTATAAAAACCATAAATAAGCCATATTCACTACCTCTTGGATTTGTACTTTGGACTTATTGGCAGCTTTTGTCACTTTCCAAAGAGAAGAAGTCTTTCCTGCCACCACATATCACCTAAATTGGGGCAATTTTCACAATGCATTTTTTGAAGCCCATTCATTTCATCTTCTTCGAAAATCTTTGAATACCATTTGTAAATAGAATGTTAGTGCATCCTGAACAGCACAGACATGGTCATGGGAAGTTTCCAGCATTGACTCACAGACACTGAAGATCAACTAGAGACTGTCTAGTTTAGGTAGAAAGGATGAATCCAAGGCAACAATGTGAAGTGACAGGTTGCCACCCTGGAGTGTGCTGTGCTGGAAGCTAATCCAGGCTGCCTCTGACTTCTGTATTTTGAGATGTTATTGGAAACACAATCGTATGCCTTTGTTTATGTATTGTGTAAGACTGCGGTAAGTGTACAGAGGCAACACTCTGTAGTTACATAAGAGACAGCGAAGCTGACAAAAACCTATACTTTTCATTTGACAAGTTATTAAAAACATCTTCCATCCACCGCTGTTTTCTCTCATGGTTGTAGGGTCATGACCCGCTTACCTTCTCTCATTGTCGCAGCTAGAACTGTGCTAAATGTATAATTTCCTTTTCAAAAATGACAAAGCATGAAATGTATAAAACCAAGAATGAATTTCTAGCTCACCATGAATGAACCAATCACTAACAATATCGTGAACAAACGTGTAGAACATGCAGAGAACAGTCACTGGAAAACAGAAATTGTCAGGATGGATTATCTCTTCCATTTGCATTTTCCATCCCATAATGAAGGCAGGCTGTGCAATCAGAGCACGGTGTTTATGCAGAGATCGTCTTGCAGAGCACTCTGCCTGTTTCAGATAGTTTCAAATAAGATCTGAGGAACTAACTCATTAGATACATTCTGAATTGTCTGGTATTTATTAAAGAATTCCATAAACTTGTGGGAAAACTAACATACTCACCTGTGCTGTGTCCATGGAGCTCAGAGAGAGATGGCAGCACTCTGCTCTGACATCCCCTCTAACTTCATTCCTCCTGGAATGTCAAACACTAGTATGGGAGGACTGATATCCTATTCAGTTTGAAGACAACAAAGCAGCTCCTGTGTGACACAGGCAGGCACTATAGAGGTAAGGGGAGGACCTGATGGCACCTAGTCTCATGTTAATACAATAGTCTGTGATTGGCAGTGTGACATGTTGAAAGATCTTTCTCCAAGCTTGGAGCAGACATTCCTAACACCACAAGTGTTTTGAGGAATACTCAATCACAGAACACTCTTTTTTTATTTTATTTTTTTAAATTTCTATATTATTTGTTTACATTACAAATGATTTTCCCTTTCCCCATTCTCTCCTACTCATAAGTTCCATAAGCCCTCTTCACCCCCCCTGCCCCCCTCCGTTCTCCAATCAACCCCCTCCCACTTCTCTGTCTTGGTACTCTCCTACAATGCGGCATCAATAGAGTTTGTTTCAAGAATTTAGTACATTCCACATAAAATAATCTTGGGAAACCACACTATTGACTAAAGTGTTCAGATGCAGACACTAAAACTCTTTTTGTTTGTATTTTATTACTTTTTTATTATTTCCTATAAGACTCCTTTTCTTCCCTTGACTATAGATGCAAGAAAGTATCTGTAGCTTCCAACATCCGTTCTATCCTATGTAGTTCTGTCAATCTGCAGATGATTTGAATGTTGCTACTCTTCCATTTTACAAATAAGGCAAAGTTGGTTACTTTGCTTTAAGCAAAAGAGATGACCTTCCTGCTCAGATATGTAGGATTTCAAATTCTAGGATTCTCCTTGCTGGGGAATTTTCTCCCACTGTCTGCTATTGATTAAGGAGAATCCATGAAATCAAGACTTTAGCTTTCTGATATGTCAGAGCTATTTGTAACCCACAAGTACCGAAATCAAATGTTTTCATAAGCCCTTGCTGTGTTCAAGGCTCTAGGATGGTTGTTACAGAGACTCGGGGCTAATCTCCCACCCTCCAGCGCTCTCGACAATCTTCTCATCTAGTTAGCAGTAAAGGACATAAAGAATGAAGAGATAACTGAACTTTTAGTCAACTCTGAGGGCTGATAGTCTGAAATGTCAGCTCTACAAGGGTTTCAAGAAGGGTAGGTCCAGCTGAAGAGAAGTCTCAGTGAATAAATCACATGCCACACAAGCCAGAGGACCAGACTTTGGATCCACAAAGCCATGTAAAATTGGGCATAAATAGCAACCCTTTGTATGCTATCTCTTGTTAGGAAGCAGAGATGAGATCCCAGGGAAAGCCAGTTAGCTAGACTAGATGGAATCTTAAAGCTCTGGGATCAGTGAGAGACCTTGACTCAACAGATAAACTGGAGAAGGGTAGAGAAAGACACCAACCTCAACTTCAGGCCTCTACATTCACACGTATGCTGATATACCCTCTCTCACACATGTGCCCATACATGTGAGCATGCATACAAGAACATCATATACATATACAGAATAAGTAAAAGAAAAGTCATGACCCACACAAGCATGGGAGCACGTATGTAAGCAATATTACAGCTCATTGTTTAGGTGAGGCATGTAGCTGCTATAGAGTAGTCAGTCTAGAGGCCTGCTTCACTGGCTTGTGTTTTCCATTTTCTTCAATTTAGGTCAGTGCACACGGGATCATGCTTTGCTTTGCTCAAAAATAATTATCTCTAAGGGATGTGTGTCCACCTAGCAACAATCGAGACCTATGCTTTCCTGTGTCTGCAGCTTCTGCTTTCCCTGGCTTATCTCTGCTCTGATCCATGATGTATGTTTCTTATTTGACACAATGAGCTTTGGCAATTACAATCCCCAAAGAGGAAGCTAAGATCCAGGTAGAAGGAAGAGAGGCGTGTGTGTGTGTGTGTGTGTGTGTGTGTGTGTGTGTGTGTAGGACAAAGGTTAACCTCAGGTGCTATTCAGGATATGATATATCTTGCTTTTTGAGGCAGAATTTCTCACTGGCTTGGAATTAACCCAAAGTTTGGGAAAGCCCGTTGGCCAGAGAACCCCAGAGATCATCATGCCTCAATGTCCACAGTACCAGGATTACAAGTGGGATGTCTGGCCTTTGGAATTTACTTTTTTTTTTTCTGAGACATGGTTTCTCTGTATAGCCCAGGCTGGCCTGAACTCAGAAATCCACCTGCCTCTGCCTCCTGAGTGCTGGGATTAAAGGCGTGTGCCACCACTGGCCCTTGGAATTTATTTTTTTAAATCTGAATTAATTAGTAAGAAGCTGGATTGGACCAATCCAGACTGCTGACCAGGAAGCTAGTTTTGTTCATAGACCATACTACCATTCATGAAGGCATGCTCATACTTATAAGTAGAAAATGTGCAGTTAAAATAGGCATATAATTCATTATCTAACATCCATAGGACCTGATGGGTTTTGCAACTCAAAAAATTTTAAACCTTGGAAAATTAAAATTATTCATATACCAACTATTACATTATAGAGCCAATAGGGTCTTGGGCCATACTTGTTAATTAAACTAGTGATTATAGAGTGGAATAGGTGAACACCCTGCTTAGTGAGAGAAATAAAGGCTGTACATACCTGTCAGTCTAGGACATATTTTCCTGTAAATTTGTGATTTTTTTTATTAATTTTTTTTAAATTTTCTATATTCTATGTTTACATTCCAAAGGCTTTCCCCTTTCCCAGTTCCCACCCACCATAGTTCCCATAGTTCCTCTCCCCCCCCCAACTGTTCCCCAATCATTCCCCCTCCCCCCTCGGTTTCTTTACTAAACTGGATGCAATCTTTACAGGCCCAGGGTCCTCTCCTTTCTTCTTCTTGGGAATCATTTGACTTGCTATTTGTGTCTTGAGTATTTAGGGCTTCTGGGCTCATTAATATCCACTTATCAGTGATTGCATTTCATGTGCATTCTTTTGTGATTGGGTTAATTCACTCAGGATGATATTTTCCAGGTCTAACCATTTACCTACAAATTGCATGAATTCATTATTTTTAATTGCTGAGTAGTATTCCATTGTATAAATATACCACATTTTCTGTATCCATTCCTCCTTTGAGGGATATTTGTGATTTTGTTGGTCAACTTTCAGAAAGTGGCTGACTATAGCTCTGAAAATATTCTTATGTCTGAGCAACACATAACCCCAGTTCTCTTACCAAAAATGGAAGTTATAATTCTTTATGCTTTGTAAATGCTTAATGTTACTGATTGTAATGTTAAAAACAGTTCATTAGAGGATTCTATCATCTATGTGAGGCATGGTAATTGTTATTATTTCTTTTTAACCCTTGTTTGTTAAGTCTGAATTTTATAAATCAGATCTTTGAATTGTTCTTTTACAACCAGTTCCTAAATATCCTTGGTTGTTGCTATTGTTTGTTTGTTTGTTTCTTAAGAGAAGGTTTTTCTATATAGCCCAGGTGATCATGGAACCCACAATATAGACCAGGCTGGCCTCAAACTCATAGACCCACCTGCTTCTGCCTCCTGAGTGCTGGGATTGAAGAGTGTACCACCTCGTCCAGCCTAAGTATCCACTAGTAAGTGGGTGAATAAGAACACAAATAAGAACACAAACAAAAATGAAGTTGCAAGGAGTGAGTATGAATCGCCCACCATGGGTCGGACTCCTGAAAGCAAGCAGCCAACAGCCTGCGGCCCACATGTGGCCGGCCAGTCCTTGGTAGAAACAGCAAACTAAACATGCATTTCACATTTGAAATGGATAAAAATAAATGAAAAGGGCAGTATTTTGTAGCATTTTAAATCATATATAAAACTTACATTTTTATGTTCATACATAGAATTGGAAGCAAGAGCATAGCCACAGATACATTGACTCTGACAAATCAGATGGGAGAAGTGGCTAGTCACTGAGGAGACCGCAGTCCTGCAAAGACAAGTCACCTTCCCTCCCAGCCCTGCCTCCCCCCATCAGGTCACACACTCCCAGATGTGCTGAGTGTCTCTGGCTTCTGACTCAGTTCCTATCTGCCTTCCATACCCAGCCCAAGGAAATTTATCTTATATTTCCGGCTCCTAAGATGACCTTGGACTTGTTTGATTATTTTGGCTATCCCGTCTTTATTGCAGAATTTGACCCTCTCTGCTTCTCTTATTATTTCTTCCATTCATATCTTCTACTCTTCCTTCCCAGTTCCAGGAGTGGAAGCCATGTTGCCTGGTTTATGGCTGGTGTGTAGCCTGAGGGAGACAGGGCTGTTGGGAACTCATTTCCTTTCAGTTGCTATGTTAGCCATGTCTATGTTGCCGAAGCCTGGTGGAAATAAGTACAAAGCTAAGTCTCTTTATCTCCCCTGTCCTGCAAGATGCTAACCTTTTCTTTCACCCCACAGTGATTTTAGTGGGAAGTTCTGGCTTGGCAGAGGTAGGCAGAGGTAAATTGAGAAGAGATTTGAGTTATCTGAGAACTCGTAGAAAAAGACTCTTGTCCTTGATTCTTTTGGGTTATACATACTTTGGAGGCTTGCAGAATGATGTATAGAAGGAAAAACTTTTTTCTACTTGTGAGAATAATTAGATAATCCAGTAATAAATTGGCTAGCCACACCTTGACCTTGGCAACAGTTTAAGCTGCAGCTCTATAGTCTCTTATTATTAATCTTTGATAAGTGATCAACTTCAACTTTTGTACCAGTGCCATATAGACAGATGTAGCATTTTTTGGAGGTCTGAGGCACAGAATTCACATCATTCACGTATCAACCTGAAGTGGTGAGAGTTAAGGAAGAGTGTTCAAACTGCTTGATCCTCCCCCTCCATGCTTTCAAGCGTTCCCTAAATGAGGACGGTTGGAACTATCCCAAGTATCCGGCATCTGGTCAGACCCATCAACTGTGTTGCAACCTACTATTAAAAAGTGCTCACTATTTAGCTGAAGCAATGGCTCAGTGGTTCAGAGAACTTGCTGTTCTTGCAGAGGGGCTTCTTAACACCCATGTCAGACAGTTCACTACCTCTTATAACTAACTCCAGCTCAAGGTGATCTGGCTCCTCTTCTGACTCCATGGCCATATGACACACATGAAAATACACACACACACACACACACACACACACACACACACACAAATAAATAAATAAAATGAAATCTTAAAAAGCAACATCACCCATGTAGATCTGCTCAAGAAAGCCTCTAGCAGCACGTCATTGATGCGTTCACAAGTACACATATGTTTAAACAGATATCTGTAATCCTAGTAGATAGTTTCACAAAATAACTTCAACCATCACAAACCAAAGCATGCTAATGATAATTGGTTTAAATCTGTAAGTTCATGGGAGTCTTAGAGACTTACAGGTAACTTTCTAGATTTGTAGATGACAGGACTGTGTATTTTGTTTACTCCCACAACTAGCATGTTTGCATGGTCCTGGTCAGAATGGGGCTTGCCCCACTTTCAGTTCCATCACTTTGGTTCTTATATTTATTTAACTTCCACTAAAATACTCCTCACCACCATCACTACCATATTTGCTTTTGTAAATTTAAAAAAAAAAATTAAGGAAATAATTTCCAAATGCTTACAATTTCCTGGAAAATACCACTCCTGTTAAGTGGTTGAGACTGGTCAGGAGTCTGCCAATGGAGCCCACTGAGTCTCATTTCCACTTCCACATGAGTTAGCTTGGATACAAGGAAGCTAGAAAGCCCTGCTGCTGTCATCACCTATGCGCATACTTAAGTGACCCAGCATGCACAACTTGAATACTCAAGTGTGTTTTAGGTCTAGTGCTTATGGGAATATTCATTGCTGGAGAGTGTAGCTCACGGAGAAACCCAGTGCAGATGAGCCATGAGCACTTGTGCGGGAGGGGAGGTCTGGAGGATGTTTGGGGGCTGTTTCTACTCCCTTTCCTTCCCTGAGACCCCATCACAATCAGTGAGTGCTTTGCATAAAGGATCTTTACAACTCCTGCTGTTTGGTAGTACTCACAAATTATGCTAATATATCTTTCTAATCTTTAGAATGACTATCATTGTGATTTGCATAATAAAACAGGATGTGAGAGATAGATTAATGTGGCCATTTGGTTGAAGGAAACCTTAGGTTCTAAGTTCAACATTCTCTTGAGAACACCTGAAGTCTGTGTCCTGGGATCTGAAACAGTGTCCCAGGCAGCAGGGAAGAAAGGCAGAGACAGGACTACCCACCTAGAATAGACTGTTCCTTGCTAAGCATTATCCTTCAAAAATTTTAAATATTAATTTTATAAAGTTTGATATTTTTTTAAATTGTGTGTGTGTTTGTGTGTGTCTGTGTGTATTGCAGTGTGTGACTGCAATGCTCACAGAGGCTAGAAGGGAGCATCTGATCCCCTGGAATTAGAGTCACACAGCCTTGTAAGCTGCCATGTGATTCTGGGACTTGAACCTGGTTCCTCTGGAAGAGCAGCTAATGTTTACCACTGAGATATCTAGATGTACATTTTAAATACATAGTTTTAAACATGTTTTTCTTATGGTGCATCTTAACTCATTTTCTCAATTGCAAATTTTATTTGTTCAGCAAGCTTCTCTTTCCTAAAACACCTAATTCCATAATTGGCACAAACAGTCACTGCTTTATCAATCCCATAACATCTAATTAAATTCAATACAATAATTACAGGCTAACTGGCTAAATCAAAATTGCTACCTAAACAAGTAAGCCTGTGTGATTTTCTTTCCCCATCATGTTTTGTTGTTGTTTTTTTAATGGAATTTCAATTCTATTTCTTAACTAACTACAATTTTAGAGTCTCTCAAAGATCGTGTTTATGTGTGTGTGTGTGTGTGTGTGTGTGTGTGTGTGTGTAGTCAGTGTCGGGTGTCTTCCTTAGTTATTCTTTACCTTATTTCTGTACATTAAACCTTGATCCAGCTGATTTGGCTAGACTGGTTGGCTACCACACTCCAGGGATCTTCTGTTTCTGCCAGAGCTGGGGCTACAGGCCCATGCTTCTGCACCTGGATTTTTATATGGATTCTAGAAATCCAACCTTGGGTCCTTGTGCCTGTGCAGTTTGATGGCCCATTTTAATTTTCAGCTTTCAGATTACCTGGGAAGAGAGTCTCAAAGAGGGATTTTCTCTCTCAGGCTGGTCTATGGGAATGCCGATGGATAGGATTGTCTTGATTGTTAGTTCATGTAGGAGAGGTGAGCCCACTGTGGGTAACACCATTCCCTAGGCTTGGGACCTGGACTGTGTAAGAGGGGAGTAAGTGAGCAGCTGAGAAGCAGGCATGTATTCATTTCTTCTCTAACTTCTCTTGCCTGTGGATGTCACTTGCTGACTCAAGTTCTTACCTTGACATCCCTATAATGATGGACTGTGACCCAGATGGTAAGCCAAATAAGCCCTTTCTCCCTTACAGTTGTTTTAGTCAGAATGTCTTAGCACATCAACATGGCAGAAACTAAAATACTAAGCAAGTGCTTTGCTCACTGTGTACCTCCTCAACTTGTTTGGCAATTGACTATTAAGGTTTATTAACCCTATAACTCAGGGGAAATAGATTGGAAGTAGACTTACTTTCTGTACATCTTAAATAACTTTATTTAAGTGGTTGGGCTCTTTTCAAATCCCCAGGCTGGGGTTCTTGGTATGATCTTCTCTCTATTGCCAGTTTCTAAGGATGGGTGATACGAATTCGCTGAGCCTCATATATCACTGTTCACACAACCTGTGTGGTTGGTCTACACAACCATTTTATTGACATACAGCAACTTGGAATCCTTTCACTTTAAGGTGAAGATCTTCTATCTTGAAGATCTTCAACTGTCCTGGGATGAGAAGGCTGATGTCTGGCCATCCCTAGGAAGCTTTTAAGCAGAAGCTAGTCATAGAAAAAAACTAGAAGGTTGAGATTTTTAACCCCAACCTCCTTGTCTTTCAGAGAAAAGAAATGAAGATTCATTTAATCATCAGTAGCAAATTGAAGGTGCTCAATCTGGGTCATGTTTTCATCGGCAAGGAATATACTCAGGAAATACATAGCTATCTTACAAAAGAATAGCTGAAGAAAAGAAACTTAATAATGCTTTAGATGTTTATGATTTTTGTATTGGGGAGTGTGTGGTCCAGAATCAGTCTGCTTCTTCATACAAGACTCCATATAGTAAGAGAAGCATCTAGGAAGCTGAGCACACAGTTGTTCATGGCAAGAGTTGCATCCAGGCCTGAAGGTTCTGTCTCTTCCACTCAGCTCCTTGTACATACTCTTCATAAAAGCATATGCAATAAAAGAGTTTTGTAAGCCACTTGAAGACATTTGTCAAACCAAGGAATAAGTCATGGGTCCCTTGATTTATGGCCTCTTGATCAGAAATTCCCAATGCCTGGATTTAGACTGGCATTAAATTAAGCATCAATGAAATGGAGCCAAGCTCTTGACTTGAGAGATCTTATAGCATCTCCAATGGACAAGCTAAATGCAGCAGAATTAGAAAACACTAGCTACTGTCTACTGGAGAACCAGCATTGGTTACTTGTTGAAAAACCCTCATATTTTGTGTCCACTGTACTATAATGACAAAGAGACTGAGCCTGCCTTTTCCTGGTACATTCACAGGCCCTGACCCTGCGGTATAATAATTCCAGTGACAGGTGTGCATAGAAGCATCCAGAGATATAACAATGTAATATTCAAAATAGTAAAATTTGTGAGATTCTCTAGCTAGCAGCAGTCCACTATCAACCAATAGGGTTGGTAAGTCATGGTACCATCACCAGCCATACAAGGAACACTATGGTTGTGATTCCCAATGAATCATTTGGGCCTCGGAGAACATTTAGTTATGTCTGGAGCAGTGGTGGTTCTCAACCTTCCTAATGCTGTGACCCTTTAATAATATTTCTCATGTTGTAGTACCCCCAACCATAAAATTATTTTGTTGCTACCTCATAATTGTAATTTTGCTACTGTTATAAGTCATAATATAAATATCAGTGTTTTCTGATGTTCTTAGGTGACCCCTGTAAAAGGGTCATTCAATACCCAAAAGGGTCCCACAGATTGAGAACCACTACCCTGTAGACATTATTTTATGACTGAGTTGTTAAATGGGGTCTATTGTCACCTGGTAGGTAAGGCCTGAGACATTGATTAGACTCCTATAGTATATGGACGGTACCCATTACAAGAGCAGTATCTGTGTGAAAATCAAGATTGAGAAAACTCATTTTGTTGTCATTGAAATAGTCAAAATTTACATGATTCTAACATGTTCTTATGCAGGGCGGCAACCTCAATTTCCAAAGAATGTATGTATACTAGCTCACATAATAAAATTTAGAAATAGGGAAGACCTATTAACATTGAGGTAGACACAATTCCCTTTGGGAAAGGGGGAACAAGTTTCCAGAAAAGGCACAGGTGAGCTTCAAGGGTGTTGACAATGTTCTCCTTGCTGAGGTAGGAAAGAGAGCTCAGTTGTTGAGAGCACTTGCTGCTCTTGCAGAGGATCTGGGTTCAGTGTTCAGTATCCATGTGGGCTCACAACCACCGGTAATTCCAGTTTCAGAGGATCCAATGTCTTCTACTGGCTTCTGCAGGCACAGCATGCCCAAAGATGCAGCCAAAACACCCATACACCAAACTATTCTGTGTGTACAATGAAAGATGGTTAAGCAATAGAGAATGCATCTTTGTGAAGCCTTTGTGAGTGAGCCTCAAGGCAAGGGTAACCTCTTATTCCTCAGAGACATTCATTAGAAACAGATAGCATGGGGTATCTAAAAACAGCTTTATGGAATGCACTTCTAACAGTCCCAGAAGTACGCTTCCTGTCTCTTTAGGAGTCACATGACATAGCTAATTTTTTTTTCAGTAAAATTATAAGCTGAAGCCTTCTCACAGTAAGATATCCATCAAAGGGCCTGGAGTGATGGGTTTATTACAGAGTAGGTGACTCGCTCTCCTCTCTGCTGCTTTGCTTGTCTGATAATCTCTCTCAGATGAAGGTTCAAAAGGACAGCAGTAAGGTGGTGAAGAAAGCAGCCTTAAAACTGTCCAACTGGAGTGACACATGGCCTCAGCGATCCTTATTTGCCAAGGTCTGAAACATGGCTGTTCCCTTCCCATGCACCCAAGTGCTGCCAATTTCCTGCTTCACTGCTTGTAAGCGGCGGGAGGCAGGGTTTCCTCTTTCTGTAAATTGAGCTCACCTGTTCCAGACAAATGCCCTTTACTTCCTAGTCTATATCTAAATTGTTCCCATTCAGGGCAGATTTTCAAGTAAATTCTACCTTAAAATGAGGAACCAGGTTTAGGGCTAGTTATCTATCTATTATGTATTATCTATCATATTAATCCATTTCTGGGTGTGCAGAAGTCAGTATAAGTGTATGTATATATATATATATATATATATATATGTATATATATATATCAAACTGCATACTAAAATGTAGAGAGCCCTTAAAATAACTGGTTGCTCTCTACCCTACACCCATAAGAGATAGATCATCCAGTGATTGCACACTCCTGGTGTTGGTGATCCTTACCTGGTAAGGTGGAATTCCACATGTTTACAATGCATATATATACAATACAATATAATACAATACAATACAATACAATACAATACAATACAATACAATACAATATGATAAAGGTATGTTCTGTGAAGTTGAAATCTATAACCCCATGTTTCCCACTGATTCTTAGCCACTTTGTTTCATCTATATTAAGATGTGATCATTTTCATTTCCTCTTTGGCAATCAGCATATGCTAATTATCGCATTACCAAGAATTCCCTGAAGTCCAGAGCTGTGGAGGTTTCAGGCTTAAATTAGCATGACACCTGCTGTCATAGCAGGTCGATTTCCTGTGTGAGAGCCTGTGGGCATCCCCAGGAGAAGCCCAGAGAGCAGTTGCTACAGACAGAGCCTTTTCCACATCCCAGTGAAGAATTATTACAGTTGAGCCAAGAAGTTAGCTTTAAAAAATGGCTTCTTTTTTCATGTCCATCAAGACCCTTCTCTCTCTCAGAGGACCAACTTTCACCTTTTACCAGGGGCTTCCTTGTCTGAGAAACCATGAAATAACAACCAGTTTGAATCAGTTCTTGAGTGGCTTATGTGTTGGAAAGAAAGGGGTTTAATGGCATATCTCCAGTATGGGTTAAGACAAAATGGTGACACAGAGACCAAAGTGGAAAGAATGTAAACTGATGTATTTATAATTCCGCCTGACACAAAATGAAAGAAATAGACCTGGATAACACTGGTACAAGAGAGAAAACTTGGCTGTCACATGCATCGCTTGATTTTGAGGGTCTTAAGATCACTCAGTAGACTCTCATAGCACAAGTAAATTGCCTTCCCAACAATCATTGTTAATTTTCTTCCAAGCTACATTATGCACAAGCGTGGAAAGATCTGAGCATCCTCCTCCTCCTCAGCATCCCTCCTCCTCAGCATCCCTCCTCCTCAGCATCCCTCCTCCTCAGCATCCCCCTCCTCCTCAGCATTCCCTTCCTCCTCCTAAGTTTTTATTTGGCCACTCAGTTCCTTCTCTCTCCTAGACCTCATTTCTCAGGATGCTCTCCCCTCTGATCACCTTGTGCACACACCTGCCTCTGTCCTTCTCTTCCAAGGTGACACAAATCAATTTCTCACTAGAAGCAGTTGGTCAGGAGGAATATGAGTTGAGAGAAACAGTTTCAGTCAATGTTGGTTACATTGTGACAGGCAATAGTGTTCTAAAAATACATGCTTTGGAGTGACTAGGTGAGTGAATGGGTAATTAGAGTGATTTATGGGGGTCTTAATCTTTTCCAACCAAAACAACAGTGTTTCCAGTGTTTGGACCAGAGCTCAGCTATTGGGTCTCCTCCCAGGTTGTCCTTGATTGAATGCACTGCTTCCCTTCTGTAATTATTTTTGTAAAGTTAGAACGGATATGGAAATCGGGATCATGGATAGAGAGGAAAGTGACTGGCCTCTGTGTATCCTTGTATCTGTAATTTTAAGCATATGCAGGGCAGAGACAATGTCACGTGTGGTTTGACCCAGCTGTCACTTTGCAAGGGAGATTTGGGCTTTTATTTATTTTTTGTTTGTTTACTTTGCATAGTTTTTTTTCTTCCTGTGAGCTTGTAAAGCAAAGAAGGGGAGTCCTTGACAAGGAAAACCAAATTTTACAGTGTTGAAATGGAAGAAAAGCTTTGTTAGGCCCTTTCTGGTCTTAGAGTCGGATAAACAGGCACAAAAATATTATGACATTTTCAGAAACTGGATCTGAATCCCAGAGGTGGCACAGTCCCATCTTATGTCATAGCCATGTCGTGGAACACTTGGCAACCCCACTCCAGCCTTTTCCTAAGCTATGCCTTTGCCTCTCTTCCAAGCCTCCTTCTGTTTCTGCAGTAGCCCAGCTTCTTCTCTACATGGTTTATAGACTTGCCAGCAAACCTTGGGAAAGGTTTTTCTTGTGGGTGAGCTGGGTTAACTGTACCTACCTAGCCTAACTCCAGGGAAAATGCAAAGCTGTGACCAGTAAGGTACCACAAAGAAAGTTCATTGTATAAACAGCAGCGCACCATGGTGTCTATATTTCTTTGTCTTGTCTTGACTTAATAAGGATGAATGTCTTGGATTATTGTGGACTCAAATAGGGTGTTGGGGTAGCTTGGGTGAAAATAGAGGAGAATGGGGGAAATGAAGTGGAAACTTAAGGGTTCTTTGGAAAGTTGGTTGGATGGTATTTTGCTGGGGCAAACACGTGAAGGAACACTTCATTAAAGTGGACACAGGTGTAAACATTTTGTTGAAGCAGACATAGGAGAGAGGATGTTCTGCTAAAGTGAACATGTGAAAGTACATGTGATGAAGGGTCCTTTGCTAACAGGACTCATGTTTTCGTAGTTCGCCTTACATTGCATAGTTGAGCTGCATTTGTCAGGACTCCCTAGAAGAGAAACATCCCCAAAAAAACATCAGGTGGCATTCTGCAGTTTCTTACCAATTCCTCGGACTTGGGCTGATTGCATGCACCTGCTGAGGCAAGACCTGTGCCATGGCAAGGTATGTGGAGGACATTCGATGTTTGGAGGGTAGAAAGAGGACTCCACTGAGTGACGGAGACAGAGCTCGGCTCGTTGGGACAGCTAGCTGTGCAACACTTGTGGGTCTCTAGTCTTCACTGATCTTCACTTCCCTGAGAGAGGCACAGCTCAGAACTTCTCCTGGCTTTCCTGCTGGTCCTTCCTGCTGACTTGAGCTGAGACTGAGGCCTGGCTGTCTCTCCTAGGTAGGGTCACTGCTGCTGACCTGTGTTTATTCTCCCCGCTCTATCAAACTGGACTGCTGGCGTTTCAGTGAAGTGTTTGTGAGTGGATCGAGCTGCCTCTGCCTGCTAACCTGTGAACTGCACTGCCCATTTCCAAACAACACAGACAGGAGCTGCTCCAAAGAATCTTTCTAACCAGGTCCACTTCCCTGCATCCTCTCTTTTCCATGACCTCTGGTGGGTGGTGGGCTACGAGGGAGGTGAAAGCATTTAAGAACCGTCATAAAAAATAGGATTTGAAGAAATTAAAGTTATAGGGAAAGTTGACAAAGAAGTGAAACGTCAAATTTCTTATGTGCACGTTAGCTAATAACGTTTCTCAGATGCTGTCCTAAAGGTTGGAGGACAGTGTGGATATAAGTGTGTGGGACTTGGGGTATGATATGAATGTGATGTGTAAATGGCCATTTGGAAGGAGCTCTTGAACTGTGCAGAAAATATTTATAGTCTTTCCATATTACTTCTTTTTCTTAACATTCTAATTAAGTTGGCCATTTTTCCCACATCGCGTTTCTCCAATCTAAATGCTTGTCATAACTGTGTTCGATGAAGCTCACATTTGGATCCTGATGGTGTCATAAATTCACCTGCTGAATGTAACTGAAAAACTACTCTGAAACCCATCTCATTGTAGAAAGAGATGTTGCAAATAAAATTTGCTCCTGGGGTGCCTCCTCCGGGTGGGACCAGGACAGAGTAATACAGATATGCTATGTTTATCCTCAGTGGGATGCTGGACAGAAAGTGTGCATTACACAGAGCTCTGATCCGTGTCACTGAGAAGGACAGTGGCCTTCCACAAATAGCCTGGGGTATACATATGTTTCCTTTGCTGTTGTACAAGAGAATTCTGACATTGGCTGAATTTCTTTCTCTGAGGACATATGTCACCTGTAATATCACATAGTTATCCTCTGCTTAACCCAAGGGAATCAATCAGCTCCCTAAAAATGGAACTATTCAGAATTTCAAGGAATGATGCACCTGTAGGGGCCTCTGCTTGTGGGTCTTCCCTGTGTTGAAGATTCTCTTCAGACACTGCTTGAGAATAGAACTTTCAGTTACAATTTATTTCTATAGAGAAAGAAAAAGTATTGGCACAAGGGGCTCAATGAAAAGGAATAAGAACTCCTGCTTATCCAGGCAGGCATCCAGTGTAAAGGAAGAAATCAAGACTGGAGAGAGAGCTCAGAGTTCAAAGCACCTCTACTCCTTCAGAGGATCTGGATTTGGTTCTCAGCACCCATATCAAGTAGCTCACAAGTGTGTGTAACTTTAGTTCCATAGGCTCTTCTGGCCTTCACAGACACCTACCTGTATGTTCTTGGTGCAAATAAAATCAGGCATGCACAATACCCACATTGCACTAGTAATAGTGATAGTGATAGTAATAGTGATATTGATAATAATAACAATATATTATCGTTTTGTTTTCCTCTACAAAGCATCTCACTATGTATCTCTGGCTGTGCTGGAACTCACTGTTTAGATCAGGCTGGCCTTGAACTCACAGAGATCCATCTGCTCTGCCTCCTGGGTACTAGGATTTAAAGTATGCTTCACTACTACAGGCTATAATAATAAATCTCTAAAAAGAAGAATAAATGTATGTTTCAAAACGCTTTGTGTATTTTTTTGTAATCCTCATAATAATCTTATGAGATAATGACCCCGGTTTCCTAGAGAGGTAGACATAGAAAAATAAAAGGCCACTCACATCTAGAAATGGCAACTTGAGGCTCAAACCCCTCATTCTGGTTTAATTTCACACCTTTTAGTCATTTGGGCTTGTGTAGCCAGCCATAAAGGTTATTCAGCAAAATGTTGTAAAATAACAGAGTAGAAATTGCTCAACCCTTTCTTCCATCCACATATTGATCTGAGAGACAAAGGGTAACATTTGATTAGAGCAACCTCAAAGCTTCCATTTTTGTGCTAAGATCCCTAAGATTTAAACAGATACAACTACTCTGAGACGTGAGACTTGATTCTGTCCCTGTGTGACTGAGAAGATGGTGAAGTGGGTATGTATCTCTAAGGAAGCTCAGTATAACCACGGGACACTATGAAGAATTGCACATCTCTGTGCAGGATCAAATGACGTCAGGGTGAATTGTTTGGTTCTGTAGGCTCTGAAGTCGTCCCCATGGGCCTCTGTGGAGGCCAGAAAGGAAGGCCTTCTGGAGACATCTCCTCTGACCTCTGCCTCATGTGGCATTGCTTTGTGACTCTTGATTTCAGCTCTGATTTTATGGCTTAGCCTTTGACCTTCCTCTCAGGCCTCTTCCCTCCACTTCACCCTGCTCTTCTTGACAGGAAATGTCTGGGGTCAAAACCTCCTCCCAGCTGTGTCCTTCACAGCTTCAGACCTGACTTCTGGACTCTCCTTCCATAATGACTCTTCCAGGTTGGTCTTGAAGGTCCTTTCCTAGGACCTAAATTTATCATGAACTTGTTCTAAATGTGTGCTGACTTGGGACAAGCTGCAAAGTTTCAAAGGATAAATCTACTCATACCATTATTCTGTGTTTTTATTTTTGAGGTTTAGTTTTTCATTTTCTGTAACATTTCTCACATTGCAAATGAGACTCCTGCATAAACATTAGTGTTTATTTCAGCATTTTTATATTGGATTGCTTCCTGAATGCGATTACCTTATCTTTTATAACTACATAGCACTATTTTGGAGAAATGCTATCAATGTATAAATATGTAATTTGAAAACAGTCTTATTTCTGAAACCTACTATTAACACTGTTACAGATTTTTTTAGCTTATTTTTTTTTCCAAAGAGCGTTTGTTTATTGAGTTTTTGTTGCAGAGAACTCTCCATTTGCCTTGCTCTCTGCTACCAGGATTCCCCTGCTGAAGCTCATTCCTTGATTTGCAATTCTCCAGCTCAGCAATTTGCTGCAGCCATATTTGTTTCCTTAGTATTTTTAAAAACATGAAACACTAAAAGTTTGATGTCAGTACTGCCTATGGATACCCACTTATTCAACTGCTTAGGGTTTTGGCATGGGGCCACTTTTAAGAGCCATGGAATGGATTCTGTCTTAGAAGAAATGTTCTCTACACAATTTTTCCCATTGAGAGAGTAAACTTCTCTATCTTACTGACCAGAGATCTGATCCCAGTGACCTAGGAAGGAAAGATGGCAGTTTGGAGTGTTGCTGACAGAGTGATTGCACAAGACAGGAGATGGTTTCGTGCACGCAGATACATGATCATTTCTATTTTGGGTTGTTATAATCACCAAATTTGTAATGTATTCATGGACTGAATGGTTGCAAACTACATGAACACAATGAGCATTTATATATTATGTGCTGTACCCTAGAAATAATAACCACAAGAGCCATTAAAAATAATAGTTGCGTTTTATAGTTATAAAATACAAATATGGTTATATTATAATTATAGACTATTTTGTTATATAATTATATTATAGACATATAATCTTATGCAATTATGTAATATATATGATTTATATGTTGCATATAGTTATAGGTTATATAATTATAATACTCTTGTTTATGTAATCTGAAGTTTTGCATGTTTATTCTATTTGTGCCTGTAAGACATTGAGGTTATAACTTGAATAGGTTAACTTTTTCTTCAAGACATATTTATCATTGGAGTCAGAATCAAACATGGAAAAACTCCTTTCTTTTAACCATGAAGAACACTCCTAGTTGCTAGTAATGTGAAAATATTGAAAGGGACTTAACGCCTTCACTGTGTTTAGGAATCTGTTGTTTAATAAATAAGTAACATGCATTAAAAACTGTAAATGCACTCTTTTTTTTTCAATTTTCAGATGAAGTTTTCTTTTTTCCTTTTTTCTGTCTTTCTACAAATAGATTGTTTTCTTATACACTATATCCTGATTACAGTTTTCCCTCCCTCTAGTCCTTCCACATCCTCCCCACCTTATCTCCCAGGCAGATCAATCCATTTTTGTCTCTCATTAGAAAAGAACAGGCTTCTAAGAGATAGCAACAAAATAAAATATAATAAGAGAAAACAAACCATCCCATCAAAGTTGGACAAAGCAGACCAACAGAAGGACAAGAGCCCCATGGGAAGAGCCAGAGACCTGCTCGCTCACACACTCAGGAGTCCCATAGAAGTACCAAACTGAAACCCACACTATGTATACAGGGGGCCTGGTGCAAGCCTATGTAGGGCCTGTGCTTGCTGCTTCAGTCTCTGAGTTCATAGGCACCTTGCTCTGTTGATATAGAGGGCCTTGTTCTCCTGGTGTCTTCCATCCCCCCACCCCTAATCCCATGCTCTTTCTCCCTCTTCTTCTACAGGGCTCCCTGAGTTCTGGGTGAGAGTGTGTCGGTGGAGCTATCCCATTCAGATCTGACTGTTCCAAAGATTTTCTTTCTATATAATGTCTAGCTGTGGGTCTTTGTATTGTTCCAATCTGCTGCAAAAGAAAGCCCTCTACTGATGGCTGAATAAGGCACTGATCTATGCAAATAACAGAATATAATTAGGAACTATTTTGTTACTATTTTGCCAGTAGTATTTAACTGTACCCTAGGTCTCCGGGTCTACTCTCTGGTTCTAGGACACCCAGGTAGTATCAGGTGTGGGTTCCCTTCCCTGAGGTGGGGCTTATGTCAAATCAGACAGTGGTTGGTTGATCCTAATTGCTCTAGAACACTTTGCAGGTAGGACAGATTATAGATCAAAGGTTTTGTGGCTGGGTTTGTGCTTACATTTCTCTTTTGGTAGTCTGCAGAGTATTTTCCCATATCAAAGACACTGGAACATGGGGGTGAAAGTTCTATGCAGACACCAGATCCTCTCCATCTTTCAATGAGTTATGTGGAAGTTGTCTTCAGCTATGGGACCTTACTGTCAATTTGTGAAGAACAACCTGTTATCTTGACAACAGCTTGGGTTGTTTGCGGATTTCCAGGAGACCCCTTTGGCCAACAATATAACCTAATCCTAGTACTGGAAGGTTCATTCATGAGAAGAGAGGTACTCTGCCTCCCTCATTCTTTGGAGACTTTATTAGATTCTCCTTCATATACTTTAGGAAGTTTCCACTGCTCTAGGTTTCCATACAACCCTTCAAATGCTCCTCAATTATAACTGTCTGTTCCCAGATTCCCACCCTTAATTCTATTTCCCTTTCCCATGTCTACCTGATCCTCCTATTCCTGTCCCTACCTATTCATTTGTCTACAAATTTTCATTATGTCATTTTTTTTAAAAAAAGAGCTGAGTTATATTCCATTGTGTAAAGGTACTACATTTTCTTTATCCATTCTATTGTTGAGGGACACTAGGTTGTTTCCAGTGTCTGGCTATTATAAATAGAAAAGCTATGAACATGACTGAGCAAGTTTCCTTGTGGTAGAATAAAATGTCCTTTGGTTATGTGCCCAAGAGTGGTATATCTGGATCTAGTGGAAGATCAAGTCCCATCTTTCTGAGGAACCACTAGACTAATTTCCACATCCTCACCAGCATAAACTGTCACTTGTGTGTTTTATCTTAGCCATTCTGACAGTTATAAGATAGAATCTCAAAGTAATTTTGTTTTACATTTCCACGACAGCTAAGGATGTTGAGCATTTCTTTAAGTGTTTCTTAGCTGTTTGTGTTTCCTGTATTGAGAATTCTCTGTTTATATTTGTACCCCATTTTAAAATTGGATTATTTGCTTTTTGATATCTAGGATTTTGCATTCTTCATATATTTTGGATATCAGTCCTCTATCAGATATGGAGTTGGTAAAAATTCTTTATCTGTAGGGTGCCACTTTGTCCAAATGACAGTGTCTTATACCATGTAAAAGCTCTTCAGTTTCATCAGGTACCATTTATTAACTGTTACTCTCAGTGCCTTGGCTAACAGTGTTGCATTTAGAAAGTCTTCCCCTGTGTCTATGAGTTCAAGGCTATTCTCCACTTTCTCTTGTATCAGGTCAGTATGTCTGGTTTTATGTTGAGGCCTTTGATCCATTAGTGTGGATCCATTTGCATTTTTCTGTATGCAGACATTCAAAAAAGTAAATATATGGTTAACAGGTGGTACATTCAAGCAGTGATCAGATGACCTGGACAGAATTTCTAATGATATCATCCTCTTTGCATCTTAACATGAGTTTGGTCATTACCTTATTTATAGAACTTAGCCTAAGACATTTATGTGTTTGTGGCAGAATCCTTGGGACTTAAAACTCATGGCCATGTAAACAAATCCAGAAAACAAATGCTTTTGAAACTGCCATTTATTTATAGCAATGATAGAAATGTTGTTCTTTGCTCAAAGAATAAAAATCTGAGACTATTTCACTCTGAGAAAGTTGAAGTAACAATCTAGAAAGACTTTGCTTTGCTTTGCCATCAAAGTGCCCATTTCCTTTAGCTGCCTCTTACTTACCCCCCACCCCCCAGAGCTGGATTCCTCTCAGTCCCTTCTTTTTGCATTTGGTCCGGATTGTCAGCCATGCTTTGTGTGGTTATGCTTCTATTATTCAACCTTAAGGCTGTGTGGATCTTGATCTTGTCTGCTTTGCATGTGTAATCAAAGGCTGTTTCTGAGCCAAACTCACACCATTCAATTATGTTTAACCTACTTACTCTGCATCACATAGATAAAGTGATCGACAGAATTAAGTTTTCATTTTCTCAAGGGACTTTTAGTAGTATATTCATTTAGGTATATCTAAGAATGAATCCATTCATTCTAACTCTGTTCCAGACCTACACCTTAAATTGGTTTTATTTCTAGATAAAGTTGTAAATTATTGTCAACTAATAAAACACACAAACCTGCATTTTGTCAAGCTGAATATATTAACATAACTTTCTTGAACACTTTAATAAGAGTACCCTTATATAAATGAGTTTTATGTTATATTTACAGCAGGGAACAATTAACAATGTTGTCATAGTGCCATTTTAGTATGTTCTAGATATGGTTTGAGTGCCTTGTACAATGGTTGAGACTGCCTATAAATTTTTATCGAGCTACAGTATTTGTGTATCTTCAGGGTACACACAACATAATTTATATATTATTTACATAATGTGATACTCAGATTACAATCACATTGAAATCATTTCAATACATATTTCTGTCTATGCAAACCTTATTCATTTTTTATGTGTTGGGATTTTTGTGTTCTTCAAATCATTCTTAAATATACGATATACAATTTTAACATTTTCCCCACTGTGATCAGGAAAAGCCAGAGATAATCATTAAACTCCTTTTTTTTCAATTTTTTAAAAACTGTTTTACATATATGTATGCTTTGTAAATGTGTAGGTTGGTGTACTATGTGGCCAGAAGAGGGCGTCAGTTTCCCCGGAGCTATAGTTACAGATAGCTGATAATTGTCCTGTGGGTGCTGTGACCTGAACCCAGGTCCTCTGGAAGAATAGTCAGTGCTCTTAGGCTCCGGAGCATCCCTCACCACAATACGTCCAGTTTCTGCTGATCATTAATCCATTTTCTTCTATGAGGTCGATTAATTCATTTCCACAACTGGGTAAGAACATGCAATCCCTTCCCCCTGCCCCCATGTTGAGCTCATGTTTCTGAATGCACTGAATCCAGTTCTATCCACATGGCTATAGTATAATTAAAGTTGCTTTGTGTTATAGCTGAATAATGTTAGTTATCTATGCTTTACCATCCCTCACCTAGTCATTCTATGAAAGATGTCTGTATTAACTCCAGGAGCTCCATTTTTATCTAGATATTATTTGATATAATGAATTCATCTCCAATAGAAGAGTTGCTAGAACTTACAGTCTTCTACATGTGGGGTTTTGTTTTGTGTTGATTTTTTGTAATCTCTATATTATTATCCATAGTGGCTGCACTAATGTGCACTCCCACTGACACTGTAGCTAGGAGATAAGAGTTCATGTTTCTCTACATCTCAACATTGGCTGTTTGTCCTTCTATTTGCAGTAATTTCTAACTAGCGTGCCTTGAGATCTCATTACACTTTTGATTTGCACTCTCAGGAAGACCACTGAAACTGGGCAGTTCTTTCATGAAGTTAACGTTGTTTTGCATGTCTTCTTTTGGAAAAGGTCTCTTGGTTCTTTGGTTCATCTTAACTGGATTACCTATCTTCAATGCTGTTCAGTGCTTGAGTTCTACCTATATTGTTTATCAAGCTACTGTCAAAGGAATAGTTGACAAGTATTTTCTCACATTTTATAATTGCCTCTGGGTTCTGTTACTTTCTTTATAATTTGGGAGTCTCTTCATTATTCCCCCACCCTGTATATTTTTACATTTTTTCTCTAGGCTTTGAGTTTCCCTCTATACTAAGGTTTTGAAGCTTTTCCCCATATATAGTAATTAGTATATAGTAACTTTGTAGTTCCTGATTAAACATTTATGTCTTTGGTCCACTTTGAATGATTTAAATGTATAGAGAAAGCCAGGGATATAATTTCATTCTGCTTATGTTTATCCAATTTTTCCAGAAGAGAGAGTCAATTGACTGCTGTGTGTTCTCAGGATCCTTGTCAATTATCAGCAGGTTCTGTGTCTGTTGGGGGTGGGCAGGGCTTGACTTCTGGGTTCTCCTCTTTGATCCATTGGTTTATGTGTCCATTTTATGCTTTGACTTCTTGGTTACTATAGTTTTGCAGAGTTTTCTAAAGTCATGTATTGTCTTGACTTTTTATTTTATTGATCAATTAATTTACTTATTATTTATAATTTGTGAGTCTGTGTGCACTTTAGAATTTTCTATGACTATGAATAAAGTTATTTTTTAATTCAAAATTTTTGTTGCAATTTGTGTTAAGTATGTCATCACTTACAGTGTTAATTCTTCTCTACAAGTGGAGAAGCATTTTGTGTATGTCCTATATAACTCCTCTCGCCAATATTTTGTGATTTTTTTCATGAGAGTAATGTTTTTATGTTTCTCCTATTTATTTTTAAATATTTTATCTCCACAGCCTTCATGCTGTAGGAGGTGACTTTCTTAATTTGTTTTTCCACTAGTTTTTAATTGCTGTGTTCTTGGTTCTTTATCTTGATTTTGCAGCCTATAATTTTAGTGAATTCATGTCAACATTCTAACAGATTATCTTGTTTGCAATATATTTTAGGTTTTGACACTTTAAGTTTTAAAATTTCATGTGATTTATTCAGTATATTTTAGAGTGGAAGTCCTTATCTTGTATTTTTTTCCAGCACATTTTCAATGGTTTTATATAACATCTCTCTTTGTTAACTCTAATACCTAGTCAGGTGCTTAATCCATTTCTGTTTTGCCTTTTTTACTTTTGACTTTTAGTTACTTGACTAATAGCACAGGGAGGGAATAAACCTCCTGATTTATAGGCAGTGGCTACTTTTACTACCTTTCTATTGCTATTTCTCTGCTTCTTGGTTTTACTGCCAGATTGAGTTATATCAGAATAGACATGCCACTCCCCATTATTTATAGCTGTAAATTATAAACGTTTTAAAAGTAGAAGCAGCTATGTGTTTTCCTAAATAAAAATTTATTCATGGAGTACCATGTTTAAGGGCTCTTGCTGCTCTTGCAGAGGACTCAACTGTGGTTTCCAGTACCTGTATTGGGAAACTCAACACTAACTGTAACTCCAGAAACAAAGGATCTGATACCCTCTTCTGATATCTGTGGGGACCAGCATACACACACACACACACACACACACACACACACACACACACACACACACACGAAACTAGTAAATCTCTTTAAAATGCTATTTATCATTTCATATACTGAGATAATACAAATTGAAATTACTTGAGGTCAAGGATGAGATATGAAGTACATTATTACATTTGTTTCTTTTGAACCCTTGCATCTGACACACACTTAAGCTGAATCCCTGGCCCTGATACAGGTACGTACACTGTGACCATGCCACTGATACACATACATAGATACATATGTACATACATACATACATACATGTGCCAAGTCCCTCCTATGGCACACACTGAGTCCCTCATTCTAACATACACACACACACACACACACACACACACACACATACATGCACACACACACACACACACACACACACACACAGCCCATACAAGCACTGCCTTCTCATTAACTCCAGGGGCAGGGTTCTCCATTTGGAAATACTCTTACCAGTCTCAAGTGTGGGCAAGAAAGAAAACAGTTAAAATTAAAATTACAGTAAGTATTTTTTATGTGTATATCTGATATTTTCTTCTTGGTCACCCTGAAGCGTTATTGTTTTAAGCTGCATCCTTTCAAATGTTTAATTACATGTTTCAGAGTACCTGGTCTCCCAACGCCACAGTGTGTCTTTTTGCCTCTGCAACCCTCCCTCACACACTGAGAACATGAACTCTGAAGGTGGTTACTAAATCTGGTGAGTGAGGTCTCATGGGGGAAAAAAGCAAGGAGATTGATTGGCCCAGAAGAGCATCATTCTCCTATTGTTTCCATGGTACTGCTGTCATCATCTAGGGGAGTGATGTATATAGACTCTTTTTTTTCATGCTGGAACTATGTCTGCATTAACAGATGACTACTGGCCATATTATTCTGAAAGGAGTGTGGACTCTGTGGCTGAAGTTTGTGGTCTGATGGTTCTTCAGTGTTAAGATCAGTAACAGAACCCTTCTACCCACATTGTTTCTCTTAGACGTAGTTGCCTTGTGCCCATCCCACTCATGGGGTTCATCATATTTAGTGATTCCCTTGTAAATGGAGGTATATGGTCCCGTGATGCAGAGGGAGACAGAGGCCTGGATACCATTGTTTGAGAGCCGAAATTTTACTATTTCTTCTGACACGGGTGATTTCTCTTTTCAAAGAAAAAAGTCACATGTGGTAGTATGTACCGTCTTTTTATGACTTACAAAGTACATTCAAACCACTCTTATTTGAATGTATAACAGTGTTACTCAGTGTTTTGTAGGCTAAAAGGAAAATAAACCTAAGCCAAGAGGCATTACGGGCAGGACTGGAGTCATAGGGCTCGTCCATGAAAAATGTGCCTGTATCACATGAGAAAATGTGCCTGTCTCACTCCTTTACTTTACCACATTTTAAGAAAAGTACAAATGCCTTTTCACCAGAATAATTCAGATTATAAAGAAGAATGTAGTGATTGCCCAGGCACCTGCTACCAGTTTTAGAAATAAAATACTAAGTTGGTCTTTTTGGTGAGATGTCTATAATCCCAGCACAAAGGAGACTAAGGAGGAAAGATGGTAAGTTTGAAGCCATCAAGGGATATACACAGCAAGACCCTGTCAAACAAACAAACAAAACAACAACACCACCAACAACAAAAGGACCAGGGGAGCAGGGGTTGGGGTGCGAACAACAAAGAAAGAAATGCTTTTCATTAAACCCTGTTTGTGCCTGTTCTATTCCCCCCTGTGGTTCTTAATATGTCTTTGAATCTGTACAACCCATCTGGGTACTTTCCTGCTCTATTAGATACTCCTGTTCATTTAGTTGAGGTCTGCTTGCAGTTTCAAAGGTTTAGTTCACTATCATCCTGTTAAAGGGCATGGAAGTATGCAAGCAGACATGGTGCTGGAGAAGTAGCTGGCAGTTCTACCTCCACATCCTCAGGAAGATGAAGAGAGAGACAATAGGCCTGGCTTGGGCCCTTGAAACCTCAAAGGCCACCATCAGTGACATGCTTCCCCTAGAACATGGCCATCCCTACTCCAACAAGGCCACACCTCCTAATCCTTCTTAAGTAATACCACTTGCTGATGAGGAAGCATTCAAATATATTAGCCTTTGGGGGCCATATTTATTCAAACAACCTCCCTAGCAATGTCTGAAAAGATTTCTCTATCTCAGTTCTTCATCTCGAAAACTGTATTAATACTTCTTGATTAGGCTTCTGATAATAAAGATAAAAAAACAATGCTTGATATTCACAGTGAGTTTGTGTCATAGATAAACCTTGTACATAGCTTGCCATCCTGGTTTTTTTCCTATAGCAATCTGTAAAATTTGTCTTTTTTTTTTCATATTAACAGATCTAATTCATTCATTGTTCTCGATCTCTAGTGGACTATTAATTTATATCATTTAGTTAATCAAATGTGTCTGTATGTCCCTGAGTGTATATATGTGTTCTACATACATGCAGTAACTTAGCAGGCCACAAAAGGCTATCAGAAGCTGGCGAAGCAGTTACAGATGATTGTGAGCTGCCATGTGGGTACTAGGAATAAATCCTGGGTCCTCTGGAAGAACAGCCAGTGCTCTTAACCACTAAGCCACCTCTCATGCTGCCCCCCCAGCTGATTATTTTATATGCCAATTCATGTTTAAATTTGCAGGCACTTTTCAAATACTGTGGTTCTAAACCTTCTTATCCATGTTGCCATGATCATGCGGAGGGGAACCTCAAAGTAGAGGAATACACAGATGGAATTGCCCTGTGCAGGAAGTACACATCTCTAGACTAACTCAGCATGGCCAAATGGTTACCTGGTATCAAACCCACCCACACCTCCTCAGAAGCAAATGACAGGGTCACCATATAGCCTGTGACTCAACTTCTTTCTATACCTTGCTGACTTCTGGAAGTCTGAGAGATGTTTGTATGTGGGCCAACTTTAGAAATTCCTCCTGTTCATCTCCCCACCTCCTTTCCTGAAGCCTCCACTCACACACTGTTATTCTTTGTCTAGTGGCCTCTGTACTCCTCCTTATCAGGTGTATAATTTTTCTCTCCCAATTGCAGTCAACTCTTCCCACAGCCTGTGGTGCTTTATTACACTTTTAGGATAAATTTTGATGATCGAATTTTTTACATCAAGTGTCACCAAGTAGATCATTCTTTTTCTTCATGAGATATTATCACTGGGGACTTTATGAAGAACAGCATCCCCATTCTGACATGGAATGTCTTAAGCTTTCTTCTGAAGCATATAGAATTGCATTTTAGAGAAGATGGTGCTCCAATTCATGTGAAGAAATTCAAGTTGTGCTTGAGGTAGAATCCACTTCTGTTTGTTACAGTTTGTGATTATACAATCATCCTGTGGCTTATCTAATTCTTCACCCCTGCTTCCTGATCTCTGTCTCTAAGTAGAACATCAGTGGGACCTGCTCCCTTAGCTTCTGTTTCTCTGCTACATTTGTCTCTAACCTAAATCCAAAACCTTAATTACTTTGACTATTAGAAGAAGTAAAATTTAATTTTCAATTTAACTTAAATTTTTAAAAATAAAATCAAATTTTAATTTTTATTGCTTCATTGGTTATCTGCTCTTCTATTCTTTCATGGAAATTCAAGAATTTGATGAAATTTGATTTTTTTTCAAAAATTGAGTCTTTGTGTCCTATTTCTATTCTGTTTTCCACTTTTTTATTTAAGTTTTTCATTTTGTGGGGTTTCAACCTCTTCTCCCCACTCCAGTGCCCCCCATGTGGACTTCTCTTCTCCCTCAAATGATTGACATCTTTTTTAACTTACACACACACACACACACACACACACACACACACACACAATCCTGCTGAGTTCCTTTGGCATTGCTCATATGTCTACAGGTTTAGGGCTGACTATTTGGGATTGGATAACCTGTCAGTAGGCTCTTTTTCAGAGAATTCATTCCCTCTCATCAGTAATTAATCACCTATAGTTCTTCATCTAGAAGTGGGGCCTGATGAGGTTTCCCCTTTCCTCATTGATGTATTGTCATTACATAAGGGTTTACTTAGAGTTAAGGATCTGCAGGGCTATGAGCCTGTCACGATAGGAAGGCATGGTATCAGGAGCAGACAGATGAGAGCGCACATCTTCAATGCAAGCTTTTCAAAGTCCCCTCCAGTGACAGACTTCCTCCACAAGTTTCCACCCTTAAACCTCCCTAAACAGTGCCGCCAACTAGGGACCAAGTGTTCAAATGCTGGAGCCAATGAGAGACATTTCCCACTGAAATCACTACAGCAGCCATATTGTTAAGAATTCATGGATTCAGCTTCCTTGTGTCTATGTAGAAGACACAAGCTCATAGCTTGCATCCTGGTCACTTGGATTTTACAGTTACCCCACTCCCTTCTTCCATATTTCCTGAGGCTTAGGTGGGAGGCTTGTATTGTAGATCCACTTTTTGTATAATAAAATTCTTCACTGTTGCATTATCTTTTTTGGTGAGATTCATCCCACCATGATTTTGGTCAATATGAAGTTGAGATTTGGGGCTTTTTTGTTTAGTAAATGGAACTATCCAAAGCTTTGGATGTGGATTGAGAAATCAGGTCACCAAATTCTACTGTTATCATCAGGAAATTAAGAACAACTAAGACATTAAGGACTGACGAATGTTCTTGCTGGTGGATCGTAAGCTGCTTCCTTCTTTGCATGCCCCAAGCTTGACCTCTGACCCACTTATGTTGAAAAAAACTCTCTGCCTTGGCACTCACCCGTACTGACTTCACACTTGAACCCAACAATTTATTAATAGATGAGAAATCTTACTGATTTGAGTTTTGATTTTTCTTATCTGCAAGTGAAAATAATAATGTAAAGCTTAGAAGGTTTGAATCAGAATAGATAATTACTATTGAAATAGCATGCTATCTGGTATGTTGTAGGTATTTAAAGGAACTTTAATTCCCTTCCTCTTAGTAAAAGTAATTTCAGGATATTGATCCCAAAGCTTTACAAATAATTAGAAAATGTTTTGATTGCAAATGATTTGACTGTTTAATATTATGTAACAGTGGCATTGGCCAGATAAATTCAAATGAATTTTCTTTTATATTCAGTCAAATATTAAGATAAATTTTGGAATGAGCCATGCTTTTGTTAGAATTCTGGCTTTACTACCAGATAGTTATGGGATCTGAAGAATTCAATTTTCTAGATGGTAATATGTGGATAATTCCTTCAAAATCTTAATGACATTTGCAGCTAATAGATTCAAACATCACCTGCACTGCCTGCTGCTGAGTTAAGTTTTTAATAAACACTGGCTCTTTTCTTTTATGTAATTTCAGGTTACTGAGCTTTTAAATGCTCTATTATAATTAAAAGAGAAACTTCAAATTTTTCCTACCCAATTCAGAATAATCTCACTGAGATTAAATGTAAACAAGTAATAACTGTTCTTTCTTTAGTTAATCAAATCCAGTCAGCAGCTTCACAGAGGAAAGGCAGGCAGATGTAAGATGTAAGATGGGTGTTTGTTTATCCCAGTTACAGCCAGAAACACTAGTTACCTAGCACAGACTCAGCAGAAATCCTTCTGAGATAGGCAGGCAAGTGTGTGCTGGCATACTGTCCCCTCAGGGGCCAAGGCAGTTGAGACTTCAGGGCTCATGGGTGTTACATGGGAGAAGCATTCTGCTTGGAAATATTTGAAGACAGGAGCATACACAGGTTTTTGTAACCTTTTCCATGGAAACATAAAGAGATTTAAGATTTGGAAAATCTGTGGTGAATTTTCCATTTTGAGTAAGTCACAGCCATGCAACAAACTGCAGAGGACACATGATAGAGACGCCACCTGACTCACAGGATATAAGCAAACCTGGAAGGTAACTGGTTTATATGCCACGTTCTCTCACATTCTTGAGTTGAAATTAAGACTCAAAAACAAGTAAGTTGTGGGGAAACATAGATATGTTAAATGTCTCACAACCTCCTGCAGTTCTAGCTCCTGGGCTTAAAATGCCATTTTCCGGCCTCTGAAGACACCTGCGTTCAAATGCATAGATCCCCACCAGACACCCATACACACCAAATAAAAATCAAAAAGCTTTTCAAAACAATGTGCTCCAACTACCAATCCATAATTCTCATTTTCAATCTTCATATATTAATTTATTTTTTTTTTTGTGTGTGTGTGTGTGTGTGCATGTGTTGCCTGCATGTATGTGGTCTACATGGATACATTGCCTGAGGAGGCCAAAAATGATGTTAGACTTCTCAGACCTGGAATTATGGTTCTAAAGTAGTAAGTGCTCTTAATCACGTTGCCATTTCTATGGTTCCCCATATATTAATTTTCAGCAATTATTTTACATTTGGTTGGGAGAGGATATGGGTCCATGCACCACAGCATGAATGCCAAGTCATCTCAGGCAGTTCTACATGTGTGTCCTGGGACTCATGTCATCAGGCTTGAGAGTACACATCTGTTCCATCTCATCATCCTGTATATTAACTTATTCTTCAACATCTTCTGCCCCCATGCAAGCATTCCACTGTTCTATGTTTCACATCTTTATTGGACCAGTTCTTGTTAATTTATGCTTACTGTGGATATGCGCATAGCTATATATTCATAGCAAACCCAACAGAGTTCTTCCAGTAAATATTCTTACTTGAGGGTATTTTTGTTTTCCTGGTAATATTGATTGCCTTGTTCCTTCCCTTGCTTAATTCTTGTGTCTCTGATAATTACTTCCTGCATGCACCATTTGACTTATCGGAACACTGTCATTATTTTCTAAGCACATAGGCCTTTAAGGTATCACTGCAGAGTCCTTGGAGTCTGCACACTGTACATGCTACCCAGAGGTCATTGCTCTGGACATTGGCTGTCCCCATATCATTTCTCAACCTGTCACTAACTGGCAACTGTTCAGACCTTTGCTGTCCCTCTATGGTCCCTAGGTTCTGTCTGTTGGGATTTTGCCTCTTGGAGGTAACTTTCTGAATCAATCTTGTGAGTCTAACTTTTTAATGTCTTTTTCCCCCCTAAGAGGGAATCTTTTCCAGTTTTAAATGAGTGTGGTTATTTTCATATATGTGTCTTGATGTATGCATGTGTACCTGCTGTGTATGTGCACGTGTGTGAACACAGAGACCAGAGGCCAATGTTGGGTATCTATCTCAATTGTAGCTCACTATAGTTTTTGAGATTGGGCATGTCATTGAAATTGGAACTCACTAATTTGGCAAACACATCTCCTTGGTGAACTCCATGGATACGCTAGTCTCTATTCTCCCATTTCTAGAATTTCAGGCATGTGCTGCCATCCCCACCTTTTATGTGGGTGCCAGGTTTCCAAACTCAAGTCCTCAGCTTTTTGGCCTACAACTTACCACTGGGCCATCTCCGCTCCCTTTTTCTTAGAGAATATTTATATTTTTATATTGTAGTCTCTGATAACTTTCTGAAAAATAAACTTAAAATTAAACCTTGTTCATTTTATTGAGGGTACCAGGACAGAAGAAAGTTTATACAAATAGCATAAATGTTAGATATCAACAATGACCATTCTTGAAAGTTCTTTCATAATACATTTTTCTCTATACACGTCTCTACTCTTTCCTGGGTTTCTACAAATTTGAGGCTGGCTTTGGAGAACTGACTTCCAACTTCCTATTTAATGTTTTCCATCCATCATTCATCTATCTATCTATCTATCTATCTATCTATCTATCTATCTATCTATTCATTAACTTAGTTTTACTTGGGAGTGATTTTCTGATGCCTGTCTTTCAATACTTTATAGCTTTATGTCAGCTCTACTGGATTTTAATATCCTCAAGTTATTTCTCATTTACAATTCATTTTGTAGCATCACATTCATTTGTCCGAGGTGATAAAGTTTCTAATCTGTAGTGAGTCATGGTTATAGTTCATTTTCATTCAACTTCCTGTCTGTTCCCTCTTGACAGACTTGTCTATGGCTTGGTTATCATCATCTGCCTCATTGACTTTGGATTCCCATGGTCTTGAATCCTTATCTCTCATTCATATGTAAGCATGTGGGACTGGGAGGATTACTGAAAACTTTGTGTGTTTGATGAGGTTAATAACTGGTGAGTTGGCAGTTAAGAGGCAAGTCCAAATTGGGGTGTATGTGAATGAGTGCGCATATGTATTTGAATATGTGGGTAGCAGTATACATCAAGCTGTCTTGTCTCCAAGCCTTTTTTCTGTGCCTAGAATAAAAGACCCATTCTGTTACCTGAGACCACAGAACCACACCTGCCTTGTAATTATAGCAGTAGAGTGGGCCAGGGAACTGGTAAGTCAATAGCTCACATATATAGATTTGACTTTACTACTTTTATCTCATTTTATTTGTTTTCTCTGGGTTTTGCATCCTTATCTTCTCAAGTTCAATTCTTCATGAGAATATTTATTAGAGTTCTGACCTGAGGCTGGGACAGTTTAACCCTAATGGGGCAAATGACCCATGAGAATCCAAATCATATGTTTAGATGGGTGCTTTCTTTCTCTTTCCCTGTGTCCATAATACTTGCCCCTTGCATCCAGCATGGAGAACAAGTGTCAGGGCTCCTGTGATTAAATAAATGGATTTGTTTGCAGTAACTCCCCACTATTGGCTTTTTTTCTATTACTTCCATTATTTTGTCATATTTTTGGTATCTTTTTAATATTTTAGCATATTACCAATATCACAAAACAGAGAAAAAATGTATACCCAATTTACTGCAGTTAACTATGCATATGAAGCTCTGGTGAGTTGAGCATAAAGATAAAGGTTGTATTGACAGCTGCATTTCTGTTGCTATGATCAAACACCATGACAAAGACAACTTGTTGAAGAAAGAGTTTATTTGAGCTTACAGTTCCAGAGAGTTAGAGTCCATAGTGTTGAGTTCGTAATGGCAACGGGTAACAGGCATGGTGGCTAGATCAGGAACCTGTGAGCTCCCATCTTGAACCATAAGCATGGTACAGAGGGCAGAGGAGAGAGAGGAGAGGAGAGGAGAGGAGAGGAGAGGAGAGGAGAGGAGAGGAGAGGAGAGGAGAGGAGAGGAAGTGGTGTGAGATTTAACAGCTGATGCCTACCCCAGTGACACTTCCTACAGCAATTCTGTGCCACAGAAACCTCCCCAACCAAACCAAATTTTCAAATGTCCAAGATTTTTTATTCAAACTACCACAGAGTTCATTATTTCCTGGCAGTGACAGAGGTAACAGGTTTAGTTAGTGGCTGTCAGTGTTCAAGTGGGGAAGTATTTGACCAGATTCTTTATGGAAGCAAATAGAATAGTCTAAATTTATGCTTAACTGTGCAAAAAGTATGATGAAGAAAACAATTGAAAGTATCTCATGGCTTTTGACTGAAGTGCCTGGAAACCACAGACATATTTAGCAAAGTGATGAATAAAGGAGAAGGAAAAGGAGGAAGGAGGAGGAAGAGGCACCCTGGAGACAGAGTTATAATAAGTTGTGAATTATTCCCCATGGATGCTGGGAGCTGAATTCAAGTCCTCTGCACGAGCAATAGGGGCTTTCACCTGTTAAGCTAGCCCATTAACACTTTTCAATAGTATTTTTATTTTAGTATTAATACATATTACAGTTGTGCCTATCGTTTAAATATTAATACACCAATGACCCAATAGAACAGAGCTGAAAAATAAGATCCAGAAGGGAGCGGGAAGCCTCTAGCAAGGGATGTAGCTCAGTGATTAAATGCTTCCCTATTCAGTGTAAGGCCCTAGATTTAATCGCTAATAATTTGGAAAACAAAAAAACAAAAACAAAAACAAAAACAAAACAAAACAAAACAAACAAAAGTAATTATGGAAAGTCGTTAACATTTAAGACGTAAGCATTCAGTTTGAACATCTTCACTTACACATCTATGTACCGTGCTCTAACTAGATTTTGCACACACTCGAATTATCTAGCTGTGTTGGCAATACAAACAATGCCAAACATGAGTTGGAATGTAGCATGTAAAAGAGATATGGCAGCCCCTTCTCATCTTTCCAGGAACCAGAGCCCGCAGGGGATGCAGCAAATGACGCAGGCTTTAACATTTAAAATTTAAAACCTTAGGAGCCAGCTGAGAGCAAGAACTGAACAGGCTTTGGTGCTGTGGTTTCCCTTAGTTCAAGGGGAATTAGTGTGACAGATGATGGTGCGGGCAGACTGAGTGAGCTTGAGCTTGGGTATGAACTGCCATCCCTCCCCATTTACCTTGGGATGGTTTTGCCATCTACTTAAGGAAAATGAGGATGAATGAAACGTCCCTCTGGGTCCATTTATTTTCATCCTAGAATTATGTCAGAAGAAACGCCCTTTGGAATGAAAACTCTCACTGAAAGGCTAGAGTTGGATTTTTGAGAGGATTTAGACTGTAGCCATTTGTTCTAAGTGTTCCTGAAACTGATCTTAACTGAAGCAAAAACGGTAATGGTTTATGTGAGTTGGAGACTGTTGTACATAAAGTCCTAAACAATACTTTAAAGGGAGAAAAAAAATCTGTGACTTTGAGCACATGGTGTATAAAATTTTTCAAGAAGGTAACAAAATATAAAGATTAACTGGCTTTTGTTTTGTTTGGGAGAAGTGTCTGCTTACTTTGTGGAACTCCAGCAAGTATTTGGAGTCAAAGGCTTGGTGTCAGTATTCCCTTGAAATATATGTATTTTAATAAATAACACCCCCAAATGTCCACAAAATAGCAAAACAATAATTGCCTTAAAAAAATCATAGTGTTGTAGTCGGTTTGAACTTCCAGACTCAAATTATAGAAAAGTCCTTTAACTTTTAAAAAACATACCTTATAGACTTCTCTGTAGGGACAGATAAGAATAAGTGTCTTGTCCTACTCTCTCATGTGACATATCTACTCCAGCCTTATCATGATATTTGGAAAACAAGAGAATTTTCTCCCCATTTGTTGACTTAGCAATGATAATGAGGAACTGCTGTTGGGAAGGCTTCAAACTATGTAGCCATGATGGATTGGAACTCAATGTGTAGACAAGGCAGACCTCAAACTCACAGAGATGCCCCTGATTCTGCCTTCTGGGAGATGGGATTTAAGGTGTGGCTTCACTCCACTCAACAGGGTAGTGCCTTCTGATACAGAGAACGAAGTCAAATCTGGAGTCTGGAAACAAGCCTTTGCCCCTTTCACCTACTGTGGGATGCTGTACTCCATGCCCACCAACAGGGAAGACCTACCTGTCATCACTTCTCCCATTCTTGGCACTACCTGCATAGACATCCGTTTCTTCCTTAGAACCACAGATGGTTTTACCTGGAATTGTCCCCATCTCAAGTTCATGTTTTATAAAACTAAAAGTAAAATATTCACTGCAACTGCTTTGTAATCATAGTTGAACTTTTTACAAATCACACACATACACATACCACTGAGACACATACCACACACATATTTGTATGTGTAGCATGTATGTATGCATATTCATAGAAGTATAGGTTCATAAGCATATACAGACACATGTGTACGTAGATATGGGGGTTAGAAGTTGACATTGGGTATCTTCATCAGTTGTTCTCCATCTTCCTTTTTGAGACAGGGTCTCTCAGTTAACCTGATACTCACCAGTTCATCTGGACTGGCTGCCCAGAGAGTTCCAGAGATCTTCCTGTCTCTGCCTTTCCGGCACTTGGGTAGTCATGGTGGTTTAGATTCAGGTCCTATGTTTGGGTGGCTAAGACCCTCAAACTGTTATTTTTTATTTAAATACTTCCTTAATACAGAAAAATATTCCTCCCATAAACTACACCTAATATACTGCTTAGTAACAGTAGAAATCACTAAGAATAAGACTGGACTGCGCACAGCGGATGAGTTGTGGGATGGGGTGTAATGTATATGGCTCTCCCACCCCCTACAATAGATTTTCAAAACCCATCCCCCACCCCACACTTATTCTAAATGAGGAATTCAAATGCCATCCTCAGAGCTGCCATCCTGCTGCCTAGACTGACGCCCCAAGTCTTCTCCCCAGAACCATCATAGTGAATGGAGAAAAAAATAGACTCCAAGATGTTCTCTGATTTGTGTGTTTATGCTATGGCATGTGTGTGCCAACCTCCTCACCAAATACATAAATATATTTTACAATATTTTAGAAAACAAAATACCATCTCAGGTAGGGTTACAGGTAAATTTAATAGATAATTCCTTGTCTTGCTTAAGAAGTACTTTGGAAGACAGATATTTTCAAATATGCTACACCAAGAAGAACTAAGAAAAATACTGTGATGGAATTCCTGTAGTAGAAAGAGATATGAAAATAAAATCAAGCTCTCTCTTCAGTGCATAAACCTGAAAGGGAGATTTCGTCTGTCTAGAAGACTTACCATGAGAATATTATAGGGAAAAAAACAATACTTTTTATGGTAGTTGCTTTCAAATTGATTAAAAAGAGGTTTCTGCTCCATAAGAAAAATGTATCTTATGCTCTGTGGGCGTTATTGCTCTAGCTGTTGTGCCTTTTATAACAATTAATGGTTATTAGTTTTCCAGATCATCAAGCCAGAACAAGCAAGAGGAATAAAAGTTGTCCGATTTTTCTTCCTTACCAGCTACGGGGGGGGGGGAGGCAAAAAAAAATCCCTCCCTTTGTGCTCCCACGGCTTGTGCATAGACACATGTGCACACACACACACACACACACACACACACACACTCCATAAAAGGTCAACCAAAAAGGATGTGGGTCTCAGTCCTTCCTCCTCTACTAGTGTTGTTATTTAAATGATGGCTTTCCAAAGGCTCAAACACACAGTCCATTTCTCCAAAGAGCACTGCTATTTAGAAGATGTCAGCTAAAGTCAAAGAGCCTGAGTGCTATCCCTGACCATTCACGGTGAGTTGTATTCTTCTAACCACCACAGCACGCAATGCTAACATTTTTGAAAAAGCAAATTCTCTCCTTCCTCTGAATTGACACCAGAATTGCTCTGTTGACGAAGTAAAGATATTCTTTCATTTCTGTCTCAATACTGAAAGGCACATCATCCTGTTCATATTGTTGAAAGAGATGGATGATAGATATTATTAAACCCCCAGATCTTCTGTTACAGCTTCCCATAGTCCTGGAAATTCCATAAACACTGAATGAGTTAAGTGAGAAGAACAATGAGATCTTTCCATTCAAATGACTAACTTCATCTTAGTTTACTATCTAAACCAGTGGTTATATTCTCCCTTAAAAAGAGATGTCTTGTCTTTGTCAGCAAAGTCTTATGTGGAAGACCAGAAAGACATGGAAGAGGCAGTACCCTTGCAACAATCCATGCCTTGCTCGCTGGTGCCTCCTCTGTACAGCTGGAAAAACCCCTGGGCAATACAATCTCTGAATGACTTAGTGTTCTGAACTAACATGATTCTAGTAAGTGGTCTCTGAATGTTTCCATGTTATTTGGCTCAATATGTTTCCATAACTCATGAGTCATCTATGAGAGAGGCCTCTGTCATCACAAGATGAGGAGATTTGGGCAAATGGAAAATTTGTTGGGAGAACACCTTTTGGGGGAAGAAACACATGTTGTACTTTGCTGTGAACAGTGAATTATGAAACACTGCTCTTCCATAGATGTGAAAGCAGGAATCCAAGCTGTTCAAAGGCAGCATTTAAAAAAAATCTTTTTAGGCTCAGTGGTTAAGAACACACGCTGCTTTTGCAGAGCTCACAACGGCCAGCTCATAACCACTTCTAACTCCAGCTCTAGGGGATCCAACATCCTCTTCTGAGCTCCGCAGGCACCTGCATGGCACTCACATGCGAACACCACACAGATGCTACCTTTATTTTTTTAATATATTTATTTTTTAATTTTTGAGTTACAGAAGTTGTGAAAGCCCTTTTGATCCAGAGGTTGCAGCCAGGGCACAGCGACAGAGAGAGCTGCCATTGTCACAGTGTTGTTTTCTCCCATCGAAGACACTCTGATAGAGGGCCACAGGAATGGGATGGAGTCTATAAGGAGAAATCTACCTTCAAGTTCTTCTTTCTATCAGAAGGACAAAGACTCAGTGATCTACAAATTGCTTCTTCTAGAGACTGTATCTCTCTCTTCAGGACCAGTCCTGGCTATGAGCTGGCCAAGTGGGCAGTAATATACCAAAATTTGGCTTTCTCTTCCTCAAATGTCCACATTAAAAATACAAATCCTCTTAGGATTCTTGATTTGGCACATCACCTTGAACTCAGCAGTGTGTGGAATCAAAGTGTGACAGAGTAGTTACAAAAGTGTGCAAGAAACTGTGATTATCACACATAGGATCTCCAGATGTTTGGGTTAGTAAACAGAGGGAGGATGCAAAGCTAGATTTCTTTATTGAGTCTGCTACGTGTCAGACTCTGTGTTTACTGCATGAAGAAGAGATAAGAGGTAGCAAATTTCTATGTTTCAGCAGTCGTTTTAGGGAAAAATTCAAGTGAATAGATACACTGCAACTAAAAAAGACAAATTAAATTAGGTGCCTGCAAGTGTGGAAAAAGTGGGTGTTACAAGTTACTTAGGTACAGGGAAGACTTCAAGAAAGATTCACAGGCAAGCTGTGATTTACTCTAGACCTAGTCTCAAGGCATGTATAGTTTTGAAAGCAATTTATAGTAATCATGTGCGTGTGTGCATGCATGCATACATGTATGTATGTGTGTACATGTAGTATGTATACATTTTATTTCTAAAAGAGCTTGACTCCTATAAGAGTTACCTATTTCCAGACTAGGAGTATAGTCTAGAAGGTCCCTGAGCATCTGCTCAGCAGGAATCCCTCCTTCCTGTTTACCTCACTCTGCAGCCCTGCCTCCCAGAATCCCCTCACTGCACTATGGGCAGCTCATCCCAACATGTAGTTACGCAAACACTGAAAATGAGTGAGGTCACCTGCTTGTTCCTCCCTTCCCTGACCATGACAGTGCAAGGATAGACAGTGAGCACCAGAGTGGGATGCTGGAGCAGATATATCGTCTCTTCATGCATAGGTTTAATTAATAGAACCAAAATCTGAAATATTGGGCTCACTAGACTCATTTCCTTCATTTCCTAGGACAATCTCTAGCAGAAGTTAGATGTGTGTCATTCTGGATCTGGTGTCATTATTTCACTGTCCAGAAATGTTCTGGGAGTAGAGATATAATGCTCCTAAAGTTTTAATCCAAGTAATATGGTATTGGAAAATCTGTAAGCCACTTTTTCCATCCACTGCTGTGTTTTTGGTAGATGTTGACACTTATGTCTATCGGTCAGATTTATCCTTGTTGCAGTAAAAGGCATTAGTGACATACTATGTATTTTACAATCACAAGTTATGTAGTAAATATCTTTCTGAAGATTTATTTTTTAATTTTCATTAATGCACACACACATACGTGTGTGTGTGTGTGTGTGTGTGTGTGTGTGTGTCCAAGAGTGCAGTGCCTGCGGAAGCCAGAATTGAGCTTGGGATCCCCTGGAGCAGAAATTACAGGTAGTTGTAAACCACCTGGAAGCAAATTCTGGCCCTCCTGGTCCCGTGAGCATCATTCTCTATGAAGCCTTACAGGTGTATACGTGAGTTTCTTTGTGGTACACAACTGAAGGCAGAATTGTTGCTCTAAAGGATATTAGTGATTCTCAATCTTGCCAAACATTGCTGTCCTATCCTCCAGAGTTTTGTGTGGCTTTTTGCTGCTCACAGCACTTCTTGGAGGCGCCCACCCATAACAGCACTGTAGTCTCGGATATTGAATTGTTTTCATTTTGGAGATTAAGAGAAAACATGCGTTATGTTGACTTTAAATGTCATCACAGCTGAAGAGTTGGAGTCTTTTCTTACATTTCTCGTTCTTTGAGATTTCCCCCTCAAGAGATGGTTCTGAAACCCCACTCTTGTCTGCTGCTTTGTTCTAAGATCATTGTTATTGGCAGTCCCACCCCCTCTGTTTGTTACAAGTGCTGTGCTTTGTTCTACTCTCTTATTTTTATTATACAAATATTTCACTTTGATATAGTAAGTTTTTTACTCTTTCCACTTCACCCTTCCTATTTTCCTGTTTTATCTGAGTTGCTTATGTCATTATTTCATATATATATATATATATATATATATATGTATGTATATATATGTATATATATTATATATATAGTCTACTTTTAATAAATTTTAAAAGTTTTGTAGCTAGGGAGATGGCTAGTGGAGAAAGTGCTTGTTCTGCATGCATGAGGATCTACAACCAGATTTCTAGAACACAGAGCAAATGCAAGGCATATTGGCATGCATGTATAATCCTAACCCTGGAGAGGCAGAAGCAGGAGCACCCCTGGTGCTCTCTGGTCTGCATGCCTACCTTATCAGTAAGCACTGGGTTCAATGTGAGACCCTGTCTAAACAATATGGCAATATGGTTGAGAGTAGTAGTGGAAAACTGGAAGACACTTGATTTCCATTTCTAGGCTCTAGACCCACAGAGAGGGGAGAGAGAGAGAGAGAGAGAGAGAGAGAGAGAGAGAGAGAGAGAGAGATTTTAACTGATGCAATACAGATGTTTTCATGTGCATGTTTTGAGAATAAAATGTAATTTTTAATCCTTTCCATGTGAAAAACCAGTCACACCAACCTTACTACATGTGTGTTCTCTGTAATTATGTGCTGCTAACTCTGTGATGAGCAGTGTGTGGAAGGCTCAGGCTCAGGCTCAGGCTCAGGCTCAGTTCAGTTCTGTTTATTCTCAAACTTCTCAGTGATGATACTCTACTGCTTCAATTATTCTGAGTTTTTAACCTCCAGTATTTGCTAAAAGCAGAAGTCTTCATTTTTTTCTTTTTGTAATGTAAAGAATCTCTATGAAAGTCAGGAAATATACTATGGATTACTACTCTTTTCTTTCAAATACTAAGTTTAAAAGAATTTTTTATTTGAATACTGATACTCCTTACCTAGAAAATAATATTGTCAACTCATGCAGACATTACTTTAGTGCTATAAAAAAAAGCTTTATATTTTTACTGTGAAATATCTTCAACTTATTTCAGTAGGCTTTTATTCTAAGTATAATATTATTAGCTGTATATTTTTTGAGTAGATTTTTTTTCCTGTTGCTTTTCCTAATCAAATGATTAACAATTTAACGATAGAGTGGGAAGGTGGCTCAGTGGGAAAAAGGTTTGCCACCCACACAGGGGCACCTAAATTTGGATCCCCAACACCCACATAGAACTTCAGAGTGATGATGATAACTATAATCCAAGAGTGTGAGCAGAGGCTGGGGAATTTATGGAGTTCACTGGCTGGCCAGTCTAACCAAACTGGTGAGCTTCAGGCTCAGTGAAATACCCTGCCTCAAAAAAATAAGGTCAATTGGGACTATGGTAATGGCTTGGAGGTTAAGAACACTGGTTGATCTTCAGAAGATCCAGGCTCAGTTCCAAGCACCCACATGGCAGCTCATAACTGTGTGAAACTCCAGTTTAAAGGGACCCACCACCCTCTTCTCGCCTCTATAGGTTCTGCACATATATAGTGCACTTGCATATATGTGGACAAAACTCTCATAGATACAAAATAAATTTAAAAATTTCTCTAAACAAATATATAGTGGAGAATGACAGAAGATGACTTTGTCAACCTATAGCCTCCCCATGAACTCCTCTCCTTACACACATACATAGCACATGTGCAAACAGATACACACCACACACACAAATATCAACACAACAGCAGTTTAATAAATATAACTAAAATATACACATGATATTGAGCTTTTAATGTTGATCTTACAAAATTACTGTAATTAATATTAGTGATAATGTTAATAGCAGTTATTTTGAACTTCTCATATAGCTGGCATTATTTAGTAATACATTAAACTTAACAAGTTTGTTAGCAAAACTATGTAAGTTTCTTCATCTTTGTCTATTTTTTCTCATTACTTTAGTAAGAGCTTTAGAACACATTCAACTTCTATATCTTTGAAAGTATAACAGGGGTAGTTGTGTTGTTCATTATTTAAAGCGTAATAATTCATTCATGACATACTGTAAGATTCTAATAAATACATCTTTATCACAGTAAAGAAAAAGTTAAAATTTGTATTTTATTATTGTCTTAGTTAGGGTTTCATTGCTGTGAAGAGACACCATGACTAAGACAACTCCTATAAAGGTAAACATATAATGAGGGCTGGCTTAGAGTTTCCGAGGTTCAGTCCATTATCATCATGAAGGGAAGTATGGCAGGGTACAAGCAGACATGGTACTGAAGGAGCCAAGAGTTCTACATCTTCATCAGAAAGTAGCCAGGAAGAGACTGGGTGGAACCACACTGGGTGGAACTTGAGCACAGGAGCCACAAAACCCACCTCCACAGTGAAACACTTCTTCCAATGAGGCCACACCTACTCCAAAACAGTCACACCTAATAGTGCCACTCCCAGGGCCAAGCATATTCAAACCACCACAGTTACTATGGCTTTTATTTGCTTTTAGTTTTCTATTCGTTTAGCAAATTAACAACAGAAACTTAATTTTCTTATATATATATATATATATATATATATATATATATATATATATATATATATAAGAAAATTAAGTTTCCCTGTGCGTCTTGGGACCTTCCAGAAAATCATTACTTATACAAATTCCTTGAAGTATTTGTTTAATAGTGTCTTCTAGTAATTTCCAATTTTTATTTCTACTTAGTTTTTGATGAGTCCTGAGTAGTGTCTAAAAAGAGAGAAATTGAGTTCAGTGTTATTGATCCTTAGAATTTATTTTTCCCAGCAACATTTATTAAAGAGGCTGTCAGTCTACCAGGAATGTATGGTCATGGCACCTTGTTTAGAAGTCAGTCAACTGTAGCACACATTCATTTCTGGCCTTTCTATTCTGTCTATTCTGTTAGCCTATGCTATTTCATGCCAGTGTCATGGTCTGGTCCCTATGCTTTGAAATCAAGTACTTTGGTGCTTCCTTTTTTGATCTTTGCCAATACTGGCTTGGCTATTTCAAGTTCTCAGTGTCTTTTATTGTTCTAGTTATATGAATATTATGAATGATGTTTTCATAGGAATTACATTGATCCATTGGGTAATGTGGTCATTTCACTTTTAATTCTTCCATTTCCTGAACATGAAAAGTCTTACACTTTCAGATGTTTTCTTCTATCTTGTTAATGAGTATTCTTTAGGTTTCATTGGTTGTATTTATTATTTAATGTATTTTATATTACTGTAAATGAAATGACTTTCATGGTTTCCTGGCAAATTTCTCGTTAAAATATGTATATGCAGAAAAGCAATGAATTATGTATGCTGATCTTGTACTCTGTTTTATTCATGAATTTGTTTGACCATTTATCCCTGGAGTAGTTCTCTAAGACTATTGTGCATAAACCCCCTAGTTCCCACTCATCTTGCAGAACCTCATGTAGGGGTCATATTGGAGGATGACCTTACTCGATGTGGTGTCCTTAGGTTGTAGTTAATTTGATTCAGAAATTGGGGGTTTTATTCCATTCTTCCAATATGAACCCAAGGCAGTCTAGTACAGACACCCTTAAAGGGAGCTTGGAGGGTAGATTTTAAAAGTCTCTTTCTCTTCAGCTTCTGACAGATTGAATGTAGATGCCATGGTTGACATCATTTTTAGCCAAACATCCATAGGGTTCTGCTGGATCCTATATATGAGTTCTATATCTTCCTCCAAAAATCATGGGAAATTCCTGCTATTGTTGAATTACATCAAGTAGCTATGTCCTCTAATTTGTTTTTCTGTTTTTAGACAAAAAAGTAGGTATCTGTTCATTTGATCATTTCTCAAAGTTCTTCTTTATGTATCTCTTTGGCTTTTTTATTTTGTTTACTTGTGTTTCCAAAGAGCTATCTTCAAGTCTAAGTATTTTCTCTTTATCCAATCTGGTTTTGATGCTTTTGAATAAATACCTCTCTCTCTCTCTCTCTCTCTCTCTCTCTCTCTCTCTCTCTCTCTCTCTCTCTCACGCACATGCACACGCACACGCACACACACACACATACCTTGTTTCTAAGTGTCTTAGTCAGGATTTGTATTCTTCCACAAAACATCATAACCAAGAGGCAAGTTGGGGAGGAAAGGGTTTATTCAGCTTACACTTCCACACTGCTGTTCATCACCAAAGGAAGTCAGGAAAGGAACTCATACAGGGCAGGAACTTGAAGGCAGGAGCTGATGCAGAGTCCATGGAGAGGTACTGCTTACTGGACTGCTATCCCTGGCTTGTTCAGCTTGCTTTCCTAAAGAACCCAGGACTACCAGCCAGGTATGGTACTACCCACAATGGGCCCTCCCACGCTTGATCACTAATTGAGAAAATTCCTTATAGCTGGATTTCATGGAGGCATTTCCTCAAGGGGGGCTCATTTCTCTGTGATAACCCCAGCTTGTGTCAAGTTGACACATGAAACCAGCCATTACAATGGACCACTTGTCAACTTGACACACAAACACATCACTATTAAGCCTCAACCTTTACTTTCTTATTCATCCACAAGATCTAAATAACTTTGAAAGTCCCACAGTCTTTGTAAATTCTTACATATTAAAATTTCAATCACTTCAAAATACCCAATCTTTTTTGAAATTCAGTCATTTTACAATTCAAAATCTCTTAACAGCAGGCTCCACTAAAATACTTTCTTACATCAAGAGGAAAAAATATCAGGGCACAGTCACAATCAAAAGTAAAATCAATCTATACCATATATATTTCATTATGTGTGCTTTCCTATTATTTGTTGTAATAGTTGATTACTTAAACTCTACATAAGAATTGTGCTTCAGTATTTTAAAACATTTGATTTACCAAGGTCTAATATTCCATGGTACCACAAATGAAATGGTCTAATGTCTGACAATGATTGTCTCAGAGTTCTGGAAGCTGGCCACCTGAAGTCAAGATGCTGGAAAGACCTGCATCCTCTTCAGGTGTTAGCAGAGGATCCTCTGCCTTTGAGTGGTTCTAGTAGATGCTTGAGATGGGTCAGCATAAATCTATACTTCCTTTCATTATGTTTGGTCTGTGTGTATGTGTGTGTGTGTGTGTGTGTGTGTGTGTGTGTCTGTCTGTCTGCCTGCCTGCCTGCCTGTCTGTATCCCCCCATTATGTCTGTCTGTCTGTATCCCTACATTATTCTTTTTTATAAGAACAATATTAAGACTCTTCTCAGTCTTAATTAATCATACCTGCAATGACCTAGTTTCCACATGTGGCCACATCCCATGGTTTCTGTGCTCAGAACTTCACAGAAGCATCTGGGCAGACTAGCTCATCCACAACAAAGATTTCCTTAGCATCAGTATCCTAAACGGGAATACCTTGTCCAAACTTCACTAACAAGTTGAGCAAAAGTTAATCATAATTTTATTGTAATTTTCAGTCCCATCAATTACGCATGCTATGCCTGATAGATGATATTCTCAATATCCTTGGAAATTAATTTTAATGTCATTAAAATTAATCGTTATTCTATTTCATGTTAATTTGTAATCATCATTAGGCATAGTTTTAATAAACTGGATAATTTTCACACTTAATTACCATTGTTGCATTTTAATTTGTGAATTGTCTTTATCTCAGTTTTTAATATCTAATTTTCCTTTGTATTTAAATTTTCTTCCTTTGTTTTATATCTAATTCTGTAATGCACATGAACTTCATGGAATATGTATGAAGATAAAATGAGTATTATAGTGATATAACATTGTTGAGCACTGTTGCCTGCTCATGATTCTTCTTATGAAACGAGCCCATTCTTAGTCATTAATTCTTCAATATCAGCTTATATTAGTTTATTGATGTCTCACTTAACTATATTTTCCAGAAATTACTGTTTCAGGTTTTACTTATTTTTGAATAATTTTATAGATCACTCGTATTTTCTTATTTTAAATAACATATATTTTATTATTTATTTACTTTACATTTGATCGCAGTTTCCCCTCCTTCCTCTCCTCTCAATCTCTTCATTTCCCCTCCTCTTTCTGCATCCACCCCTTTTTCTCTTCTCAGAAAAGGGGAGCGTCCCATGAATATCAACCTGCCTTAGCATATGTAGTTGCAGTAGGACTAGGTGCATCTTTTTCTATTGTAGCTAGGCAAGGCAGCCCAGTTAAGGGAAAGGAATCCAAATGGAGGCAGATGTAGTCAGAGCCAGCCCCTGCTCCAGCTGTAGAAGTCCTACAAGAAGAAGACACAGCTATACAACTGTTACATGCGTGCAGAGGGTTTACATCTGTCCCATGCATGCTCTCTGGCAGGCAGTTCAGTCTTGATGAACCCTTGTGGGCCCAAGTTAGCTGATTCTGTAGGTTTCCTCCTGGTGTCCTTGACCCTTGACCTCTCTGGCTTCTTCAATCCTTCCTTCCATTCTTCCCCAAGCTCCATTTAATGTTTGCATATAGGTCTCTGCCAAGGACCTTCCCAGCATTACAAGTACTGAGGTGAGAATTTCTACAATAGAAAAAGATGCACCTAGTCCTACTGCAACTACATATGCTAAGGCAGGTTGATATTGAGAATTGGACAAAGGCCAAAGATGGATGACCTATGGCCTTATAAACTCTCTCTTACTGTCCTTGGGACCAGAAGCTGGTGGCCTCTGGAAAATTAACTCTTACTGTTCTGTGCTGATAATGCTGTTTTCTTTTGCTCTGTAACTTTCTTACTATTTGTATTTTAATAAGCACTGGTTTATTACTGTGTAACTTTCTGTGCTTTAATAAGCTCTGTTTTCTCTTGCTGGCCAGGTCAGATGCTTAGAACTCATTAACTATTTGTGAATCAGAGAGAAAAGAAAATAAAATAGTTAAAATCTTTTACACAAGCAGTACACAGATACAAGCATATTCACACACACACACACACACACACACACACACACACATTGGTCGAACTCGACCACCTGTCTTATCAACTCAAGTGTTCATCCATACTTACATATATACACATATACCTAAACATGTATGTATAGACAAACAGACATGCACATGTATACAATTGGATGGTGGAGCAGCATCACCCTCCACAAGACACACACATACTTTTGGCTTTTTTCCTTCTCTATGGTCTTATTAAACCTTCGTAGATAAAAGTTCTTTAGAAAATTACCTCATAGATACAATGTTACTGAAAGGAGAGTTACAGAAGGGTGTGGGTATTAAGTTCAAAGCAGTGTTTCATTCGATAAGTTCATTATAAGTTGAAAGCAAGTTTTACTTGGCCTCACTTTATCATAGTGCACACCTGTGGCTTCGTCCTTGGATCTGACCTAAAATGAATGTTTTCCCTTGTTCAAAAATTTGTCCCAAGCCTGTTTTTCTTTTTAGAATGATTATGAAACCTCAATGTACTCTTTACGACACAGCCTTTACTTACTATTCTATGAGGAGAAGGCACATTCTATTCTTGATTCTAACTTTATTGTATCTTTCTGGCAAAACAACTAAAACCATTTCTTAAAACCTTCTTTCTAAAATGACTTGAATCAAATCAGGAACTCTATAAAATCATTAATTCATCTAATAGCATTAATTCATTAAAGTTCATCTTTATGGTGATCTACAGGAAATCTGCCCAACAGGATCAGCTAATGCCCAGGAATCCTTAAACTAAGTAATAGTGATAGGAAAAGGCATATCAGCTGCAAGAAGCAATCCTTAGAGGAAGTGTCTTGGGATCTTGCCTCTAAGAGCTCACCCATCATAGGCCATGCAAAAACTGGTAGGCCACCTCCAGGAGAGTCTCCTGCTGGTCTCCTAGATCGCTCCTGACAGGTGTCTGACCAGTTTCCTTCAGTTGCTTAGTGAAGCCTCTCAGAAGACAGTTATGCTAGACTCCTGTCTGCAAGCATAGCAGAGTATCATTAATAGTGTCAGGGGTGGGCTCTCTCTCATGGCATGGGTCTCAAACTGTGTTTCCTTTTAAAAATGTGGAGATGGGGAATAGAGAAATGGCCACGCCATTATAAGCATTTGTTGCTCTTACATGAAGATCTGAGTTTGGCTCCCAGAACCAATGTCAGAAGGCTCACGGATACCTGTAGTCTCACCCCAGGTGAGCGAAAATTTTTCAGAGCACAGAATTTACTTCAGGCAGATTTGGAGGAATGGCAAGCTGTTATCTAGATGAGGAGGTTGCTGCAGAGTTTTGAGGAAGGAGGAAGTGCATGTAAAGGCAAAGGTTTCAAAGACTGACATGCAACGGGGCTTGTGTGTTTCAATTATGTCTGAAGATTAGCTTATGGAAGACAAATGAGTCAGAAAACTGCAGAAACCTGGGATGAAAAGGTCCCAGGGACACTGAGAATCACTGGAGGACTGTGAAAAGTGGGGAGAACTGATCACACCTCCACTTTAGAAAGGTTTCAGGGGTGGTGTAATAGAAAGATAACAAAGGCATCACAAAGAACAGGATGGGCCCATTGATAGTAAATATGTGTTGGATAAACAAATGAACCAATGAATAAACAGTGAATGGACCAGGTTTAACCGCTGCACAGTGGTGATGACCTTGGAAAATGACTCATTCCTTAGGATGATTGGCATGGAAGACAGGTATCAATGGAGAATATCTAATGTAAATTTTTCATTCAAAATATCAAACATTTGAAATAGATCTTTTAATCTATTTTCAAACCCAATTATTACAGTTATGTAGGTAAGGACTTTTCACTTTGTCTATGTATTCAGTAGATAGTTGATTTCTTTACTATTTTTATTAATGCTTACCATTTCCCAGTGATTCCATTTTGTTTTGTGTGCTGGTTATAAAACTATAATCCCTGAAAAATAATAGCACTGTTGTACCTTGACTTCTAATATTTCTGTTATTTATTGACATATTTCATTATCTACTGGCCAGAACATCTAGAGAAAAACTAAAATGATAGTGGAGACTTGTGCTTGCTGATGGAAATGGGCTGATATTTCCATCATAAATAAATGATTTTAGTATCATTAAACTTTAGCAAGACATGGTCGAATCCTATTTTAAAGTGGCTTCTAAGAATTATTAGGAAGCTTTAGCAAATAACTTTCAGTACTTATTAAATTTCTGGTACAAATTATCTGACATATAGATGTATGATCAATTGATATGTCACAACATGTTAGTCATAGCATGATTTGAGTCACCTGTGGGAATAATATCATTTTTGATAGGATATGTTATTCTTTTAAAATAATATTTAATTTTACTTGCTATATTTTAAGTGATATTTAAAATATTTATGCCACAAGTAAGCTTCATATCTTATTTATTAAAATATTTCATTTTCTTTTATATTTGAAGACAATTCTGAGGTACTATAAAAATGTACATAAACTATTTAGTTATAGCAATCAAGCCATACTTAATGAGTGAAAAAGTGAGCATATTTCAAACTGCCACTGGAAAAGGGAGTTGTTAAGCTGTGTAATTGGGGAAACAGTATCTTACCAAGTCTCATTTATCTTTAAAAATGGAAGGTCACTCCAGCTCTAGTATCTTTCCAGTTTGTGTAGAGACACCTCTCCAGCTTTATTCTATAAGGGAAAGTACATAAATTTAAGAGAATATTCCCATGTAAACCATAGGTGATCATATCCTTATGATCTTAGCAGCTTCAGACTGAACTGTGAAAACAGCAACTCGGCCAACACCCAACAGAGCTCACAGGACTCTACCACCCATTTCCTGGGTCCTGTGATAGGCTGAACTGAAATATATCAGGCCCTGATTTATTCCAATTTGCACTGGAAGGCTGTGAACCCACCAGCCTGTTGCTTTGCATGGTTCACCTACTCTGAGTCCCCAAAGCATGGCATGGAGGTCCAGCGGCCCTGGATGTGAGCCTCCCTCTGCCGAATATTAGCTTGTGATCTGAAGTCATTTAATCTTTGCAGATACCACTTTTAATATTTGTAAGATGGACTCATCATAATTTAACTCAAGTTTCATGGTGTGATAAACCTCAGATGGAAAAAATCTTAGATAAAATTAACCTCTGTAATCATTATATGGTAATATAACTACTAGTATATAGCGTGACTTTCCCTAGTATTTATTCTCTCAATAGTGTTTTGAACAATTAGTATGTGTGACCTCATTCGGAGTTGGGTTTGCAGTCTCAGGAGTTGGGTAGCTGGTCCAAGGCATATAGTAAGTGGCAGAGTCTTGGTTAGATCCCAGGACCTCTGATTCTTCAACTGTCTTCTTTGTAGAACACATTTCCTTTTATTGAGTCCAGAATTCTCCCTTTTCAAGCACTCTGCCAGAAATCTAGCTATTTACATTATGAGACTTGGTGATCCCTCATTCCCTTGGGGTTTTCAGCCTTAAAATGGTTCCTTTATAGTTTTTTAATAGTTTCAATGACTGTTCATGTGTATGTTCAATAGTTTCTGGAAAGCTTCATCTAACGTTTATCCCTTCTCCTGATTCTCTTCCAGATAGCAGCTCTGTGGATGAAAAGGTTTCCAATCATACTTTTTTTCCCTTCCCTCCTGATGGATCTTGTCTTTTGTACCTGTTTGTTTGTGACCTGTTAGCCTTGTTTTGGTTTCTTGCTGACTTGTGGAAAATGCATGTCTTCCCAGCTTTCCTTCTTTGTCCTTTAAGTGTCCCCCCAGTGTGTTGCATTTACAAAGGGGTTGCACCTCGCCAGCTGCGCTTATTTAGCTTCTAGTTGCCAACCCGGGGTCTGCCAAGGTCAAACAGAGCATCTGTTCTCCAGTCTGGCTAACTCCTGACCTTCCTGGCTGATTCATGGTCTCTCCTGCAACCTACCAAGTTTTAAGGGCAAAGAGTACTTGGAATATGATGCATTTCCAATGCTTTTGTTTAAATGCAGCTGATTTCAAAACCTCCCCTCACAAAACACAGCTTTGACTTGGAGCTGACCCTGCTTAGCATTCATCATCGTAGGTGCTCAATGTGTAGTGCAGTCGGCCTGTGTCCCCCAGTCTCCCAATCAGAGTTGTACAACGAATGCTAAACACTTGTTCGTTTTGTTTTCTTGTGATTCGTTTAAGGCTCGAATAGTAAGCGGCAATGATTTGGATGCTTCCAAATTCTCCGCACTCCAGGTGTTCGGTGGGTAAGTAAGTGACTCTCTCTAATTCATTTCATATGCCAGTAGCGCTTGGCTGTCTTCCCAGAATAGATTTTGAAGCCAAGGTGTTCGCATCATGATGTTGGTAGTATGGCCAGCCTCACTGTTTTGTTTTGTTTTAACAGTAAAATAGCTTTGCTTTTAGCCATCAGTTACTTTCTAATAGTTTCCTTAACACTACACTGCATGCTCATGACCAAAAGTTCTCACCTGAATATATATGTGTGATTCAATGGGTTCATATGCATGGAGGAGAGAACTAATACTACCATAGCACGTTAGATCGTAAAATTATCATTTCACTCACAAACACAGCCATGCCATCATACACTGCTGACTTACCTGAGCTATGGCATTTTCCCCGTTTCCTTGTATGTTACCTATGCATGAATATTTTTACATATCAATAACTCTGTATTAGCCCATTATTTTTCACATTGCATGGTATTGTATGACAAAAGACAGAAAGTGTTCAACATTTCATCATAGACATAAATACCCAAACAAGAATTGTCCTCTTTGAAGACCTAAATTTCTTTCGGCCATCATTCTATATATGTTTCCCTGATCCTTTCGTGTAACTGTGACTTCATACCTGTTCCTGGGTATCAGTACTTTGGTACTGTCATCATTTCAGATATTAACATAAATAAGGCCATTCTACATATGAAGGTATAAGCACTAAGTAAATGCTGCCTTGTACCGAGCTTAGAGTTACTTGACTTCTGACTAGTTCAAGCCTTACCACGGGTGGCCTGGGGTAAGTATAATTTGACATTAATTTTACAAGTGAGGACATCAATATCCTGAGAAGGTTTCTCTCAGTGGAGAGAATGGCCAAGTCAATATTTAAACCCAAATGATCAAATTCAAAAGTCCACGTGCTCAGTCACCAGCTGGTCATGTGTGCAGCTTGTGGTTTTCTCATTTTCACTCAACCATGTGCCTTCCAGCCTTCACACGTCATCAGTGCTAAATGAGGCACATATTTCAGAATATGTATATAACAGTACTAATGGTTTCAACTGTAGTGCTCTCAAAACTGCTTTAGGTGCTATTCTCATAAATGTTCTATAATAAACATTGAATTATGTACTATAAAATATTCTTTTTTTAGTTTTTGGGAAGTTCATGCATGAGTACTGTATGTCATTATATCATTGTCACCTCTCTTCCCCTCCAACTCTTCCGTGCCCCACCCCCCACTCCCTCTCAAATTCACGATCTCTTCTCAAGCACTCAGCTTATGTATGTGTGTTTAGGGATGACCACTTAGGGTCAGATGACCTACCAGAGGGTTCATCCCTAGAGAAAACTGATTCTCCCTCTTTCCATAGCCACTTACTGACTATATCTCTTCATCAAAAATTTTCCCATCCTTATGAGTATGTGAGCTGGTGTGGCCATTGTATAGGTATACTTAGATTTTTAAGTGTAATTTTTGAGTTAAAAAGTAGACATAGTTTGTGTATATGCCTGTATAGCTATGAACATAGATTAGGTTATATATGTTGAAATTTTAATATATTTGACTATAAAGCGAATTTTATACATACTTTAAGCTTTTTAAGCTATAGGTTTTCATAGTCTGTTGCTTTATAATATTCTCATTTCTATAAATGATTTTTATTAAATATATGATAGTTATTTTAAACTGGAATTTCAAGAATAAACTTCTTATAAATTTATATATACATATATATATACATATTTTAGTTTTACTTTAATTTTCCCAACAAGTCTAATGAATAGGTATTTTATAATCATATCTCTTAGTTTTTTACCTATTGTTATAATGAAATATCTTGAAAAAAGCAACTTAAAGGAAAAGGGGCTTATTTGAGTTCACAGTTCTGAGTTGCATTTTATCACTGTGGAGAACTTAGAGCAGCAGGATATATCACAGTGCATCCACAAGGAAGCTGAGACCGTAAGTGTGGACACGCTAGGACTTAGATGGCTTCCTCCAGTCTATTCAATCCAGGATCTGAAGCCTAGGAAGTGGTGCTTCCCACAGTGAACAGGTCTTCCCACATGAATCAATGTAATGAAGATAATACTTTAAACACTCTCAGAGGTTCTTCTGCTAGGTGTTTATAGATGTGTCATTGAAAATTAACAGCAGCCATCTCAGTGTGTTTTATGTCTTAAAATATGTGATGAATGACCCATATGCCTGATGTCTCTCACAATGATGTAAGTAAGCTTTAAAATACATAGGAGCACTATGAAATATCCAAAGAAAGTTCAGGTAATTTATAACTCAGTTCTTCACTATCCTATAAAAGATGATTCTTTGTTTGCTAAAACTTACAGCTAATGAAATGAGAGGGTCATCTTCAAAAATAATTTATGCTGAATTCCAGTTTGGTTGTGAAGATGCGATGTGGCATGATATCATGATCCCGGGTTGTGGGCCTCAGTTTCCACCCGCCATGGAGCCATCAGTTCACAAAAACCTTGATTCCATAACTCAAGTCGGGACATACATCTTTATCATTGTGATAGCAACAGAGTCCTGCACTCATATTTTTGTTAATTTGGTGGTGTGTACATTTATGGAGGGTAAATATGTGTGTGTTTGTGTGTGTGCATATGCATATTTGTGTGCCTGTGCATGTGTGTATATATATGTATGTGTGTGCACTCATACATGGAGGTGAGAGGTTGATACCCAGTGTTCTCCACTTTACTCTTTGAGAGGTAAAATCTATCACTGAGCCCAGAGCTGGCTAACTTAGTGAGTGAGACTGGCTGGCCAGCAGGGCCCAGGCACCTGCTGTTGCTGTCTCTCTGTGGGATTATAAGGGCGCATTGCTTATGCTTGACATTTTGCTTGGATGCTGGGGATATGCAATCATGGTCTTTTATAATCAGTGTGCATCCCCCACACCTGTGTGTGTGAGGGTGTGTGTGTGTGTGTGTGTGTGTGTGTGTGTGTGTGTGAGAGAGAGAGAGAGAGAGAGAGAGAGAGAGAGAGGTACAGAGGGAGAGACACAGAGACAGACAGACACAGAGAGACAGTTTGTATCACTATGGACATATTTGACTCATATTTATATATTTTTAATATGGCTGCAACTGACCTATGCCTTTTTGATGATGGCTAAAAGAGACTTGAAATAAGACTTTATAGAAAAAAAGAAAAGAAAAAAGAAGAGAAGAGAGGGGAGGGGAGGAGAGGAGAGGAGAGGAGAGGAGAGGAGAGGAGAGGAGAGGAGAGGAGAGGAGAGGAGAGGAGAAGAGAAGAGAAGAGAAGAGAAGAGAAGAGAAGAGAAGAGAAGAGAAGAGAAGAGAAGAGAAGAGAAGAGAAGGGAAAAGAACTTATCTCTGCCTGAATACTTATTTCCTTTTGGGAAAAGCCTGGAGAGTGTTCCTTCAGTAAGATGTACTCCTTTTACCCTTCCTGAAAGCATTTGATATTTCTTTGGGGATTCCAGGCAGTGTGGCTGTTGTTCCTCTTTATCACACATTTTGCTTTCCAGGAAAATTGAGAGCGGATCCAACTTCAAGACATGAGGGAGACATTGCTCCTTGGTGGCTCTATGCCTTGTCTTTCATGGTCACCATCCATTTTCTCATACCTCATCCATTCAAACTCAACCGCACCCCTCATCCGCTGCTCCTCCTGAAACCAGATCTGAGAGTTACAGTCCCACTTCCTAGTTTTCACTCAGCTCTCTACACATTCCTTTTAGTGTTACCAGCGAGGATACACTACGCTTGCCTCATTCTATTTTGCCACAGTGAAGATGCCAAAGGCCTCCTCTGAGAGAGAAACCAGGAGGGAGAAATTGAGAAGAGAAGAATAGGTTGAGAGAAGGCTGGAAGGGGATCATATCTTATGAAATCCACAGCATTTTACATTTGGTAGTTTGATAAAGTTTGGGTAATTTTTGTCATAAGTGTAAAGAAAGCCTCATATGGAAAACATTCATTAGGCCTTTGCTGGTTTGCTGGTTGTCATGAGGTCACCTCATTGATAAGTGGGAAGGGGACAGGTATAAGAAACAAGGGACCCTGGTGTACCTCTAACATCTGAAAAGCCAGTAGACATGGGGAGGAAGAGGGATTAGACGTGAAGAGCCAGAAACCAATCACCAGAAAGACATGTTGGTGAAAGCTGCAGGCAGAAGGCTGCCTTCTGGAAGAGCCGTGCACATCTGGTAAATGGCCGGCTGTATGGTCTCTATGGGTCCAGACTTAGCTAGGAGCAGCTTGGGAGAAATATAGCCCAGGAATTGATGCTATCATGGATTCTGGAGAAGCCACAGCTAGAGGCTGCCATCAAGCTACCATGCTTTTGTCAGATTCTCTCTAAAGGATATCTTAGTATCTGAATATACTTCCTTGGGACCCAGCCACAGCTAAACAAAACCACCTAAGTAAATAATTGTGAGTGAGATGCTATGAGACACTTCTCCAAAACATAAGCCCTCATTTTATTTAGAATGACACCCTTTGGACTCTCTGCTCTTTGGGACATCTGTCATCAGAGTCTCCTTGATTGCATGGGCAACATTTCTGTAATTCACTGTGCCTTATTCCCCAAGTGCCAGCCTTATCTGAAGGAGAATTAAAGAAATGCTGCAGCTTGTTCCTGTTCCAGGGATGCTGCTTAAAGGCAGTCAGAATGGTTCCTACCATCTGACATACCATCATAAGTTCTCCTGCAATATAGCCTCTAATCAAATTAGGCTGTCTCAAAGCCCTGATAATAGGGTTGTTAACCTTTATACCAAGAAGTTTGGGAATGTGCGAACATCCGCATGTGGCACGTGCCCAGGCAAATGTCAAGAAATCCATGCTGTAAGAACTCAAGTTCTTCTGAATTGGTCTAAAACAAAGACACAGAGCAGTACAGCCTAGAGTGGTTACATCTGGGCCAAGTATGTCTGTGACATAAGCAAACATGTTTTCCTTATTGAAGAACAGAAACCGTGGGCATGTTGAAACCATAAACACAGAGTCAGAAAACGAAATAAATAGGATTCTTTTTAGGTCATAAAACACAAGACTCATTTTACGAAACAGCTACCACCTAGAGTTTCATCATAAAGAATGACCATTTGGAGCTGGAGAGTCCCATCCCCTTCCTCTTCCTCCCCACTGCAGAATGCTTCTCGAGAGCACTACATTTCTTTAGCTCATGCGATGGAAGGCTCCTGATTCTGAAATGGGCTGTGGCTGTTCCCTTAGCCACGGGTGTCTACGTCTCCCATCCACCGTTAGCAGGAGTGAGGCAAGAAAGGAAAAGGAAGAAAGAAAAGCGGAGAATGTCTCTTGAGGGAAACTGACAGGATGGGAGGGACTCTCAGACACAGGGTTGGAATTGCATTCTGACTTCACTTTCAAACTGTTAACAGTGGAGAGAATTAAAAAAGGCCCAGATTTCCAAGGCTGTTCAAAAGTTCCTATGGACACACAGCTTGCCAAAACAGACACGTCTCTGTTTCCTGTTGTTCCTTCTTTTTAGGCTTCACCTTGATTGCAATGGCTCTGTCTGTTGTAGGATCTAAAGTCAGGGGCATACACTATTCACACTCCTGGGTCTGGAACAAACTTGTCATTGGTATTGTGTTTCTATTTCTCCATAATGTCCTCATAATGCTTCTCAAGATCACTACATTTCTTAAGCTCATGTGATGGAAGGCTCATGATTCTGAAATGGGATGTGGCTGTGTTCAAGACTACACTGTCCTCATACTTTCCCCACTTCTATCCTTGATTTCCTCCTAGTCAGCCTCTAAATTATCTGTTTAACACAGAATCTAGGTTTGTTCTGATTTTCTAAGGCCCCAGGGTCTCCTTGTTCTTAGATCAAGTCTTCCTTCTTGTACCCAGGAATTATTTCTTTCAGTTAGTCGTATTTCACAAATCTGGTTCCTGGCACTCATGTTCATGAATCTGAAATCCCTCTGTGGCTAGACAATGATGGTACCCACTGCTAAATCCCTCCTCTAAGGGCCTCCAGTTAACCCTACATCCTGCTCGCAGATCTCAAAGTGTTTGGCAGTGAGCTAGCCCATATAGTAAATTCTGTATCAGTCACACTAACGGGTCACGATGGAGGGAAAGAAGAGCCCCAGACACTCTCTCCCAGCTAGTTGTTCTTTGCAAAAATATCTCTCCCTTCTTTCTAGACCAGAGAGATTGCTTTAGCTTGAAACAGGATTAGAGACTGTTAACTTCTGGAACTTCTGGAATGGAAACAGACTGATTTCACAATTCATTATTGTACTATACTTTAATCACAAAGCTATATTTTTGACCTCCATTCAAGCTGCCATTGACCTCAGCCGTAGCTTGTTTCTGATTCTGTGTTATGTCCAATCTCTATGCTATTAAGGATTAGTTAGCCTCCTTGTACCCAGGTTTTTCCCACTCAAAAAGACTTACCAGCTTGTCTTCATCTGTAGTGTGAAATGTCGATCCTTTTGTGCGGATTTGAATAGCTTTCATGATTTCTGTCTCTATTTTATGAAAAGAACACAATGTTCCTCCTCCCAGCTCTCATTAGCATTCTTTCATTCATATAGCACCTATTAATTTCTAAAGTTGAATAGTCATTTGAAGGAGTTTAGTGTGATTAAATGATTCCAGAGAAAACTCTTATCACCCTCAGGCACAATTATGCCAGAGGTAGAGATGGAAGCTAGAAGGAGTATGGGAAGGGAAAGGGGAATTCCTGATTCTAGCACACACACACACACACACACACACACACACTCATGAGTATACCAGGACATCAGGTGCCCACTGGCTTCCATGAAGTCTGCCTCCAGAGCAGACATACCTTATCCTAAATATCAATCAAATTGTACCACCTTTGTTGTGTTTTATAAAAAGGAAAAGGAAGCCACAGACGAGTATTGTATAGAATAGAGTTTATTTAGGGAGTGGGGAGGGGAGTTGAGAGAGTTGAGACAGAGAAAGGCAGAGAGAGAGTGAGGGGGCAAGGTCGGCCATGAACACCATGAAGAGAGAGGGGGAGGGGAATGGGGGAGAGAGGACAGAGAGAGAAGGGAAAAAGAAAGAGAGCAAGAGACTGAGAAGAGAGTGAGAAGAGGGCAAGCAGCCCCTTTTATAGAGAGTCAGGCATACCTGGCTGTTGCCTGGTAACTGTGGGGTGGAGCATAGAAGAAATGCTAACAACTGTAACTTAATGATAGCTACCAATGTGGATAAGTACAACACCAAATTCCTTTAATTATATGAAAATACTTTGATTCTTAAGAAAGACACAACAATTTTTAGGTCCTGGGTTTTCCCAGGATGACTACAAGTCCAAATTAAACCTTCCTTCCTTTAAGAAGGAGACCACAATCAACTTCAACTCCGCTGGCATAATCAATATACACAGCTCTAGTTACCTCAGATGGGGCCTGATTTTTCTTTATTAGGTAACTGCCCATCATAACCACATCCAGGCACTTAGGATATCGTCACTTAATAGAGTGTTTGCCTAGCATGCAGAGTCTTGGGGTTGCTTCCTAGAACAACATGAACTGGACATGATGGCACATACCTGTAATCCAAGTAGCCAGGAGGGTCAGAAGTTCATGTTTACCCTCAGCAACATAGTGATTTTGAAGCTAGCCTGGGCTACAGGAGATCCTGTCTCAAACAAGCAAGCACATAAAAATACAACAAAACCTCACTTTTGCCTGCTTTGAACAAGTTATTAATTCTTATTAACTTTCATGTATTAAAAGATTGCTTACTTCATATACTTTCCAAACTTTGTGCTTAGAAAAATCTTGCCGATTTCAGTGACGTCCGCCATACCCTCTACAACCCACAAGGCTGCTCTTTATTCACAACATTAAGACCATAAAACTACTTCTCCCACCTCATTACCCCGGCCCTATTTAAGGATTTTTTCCCCTCTCAAGATCAACATAAAACAAATGAAACAATCACACAATCCAGAGCAGAAATTATTCTTTTTGGCCCTAGAGCATCATGGGAGGACCCATATAACAGAACAGCCTGTTAGAGTCTTTGTTAAGAAATCTCAGGAGAGTGGCAGACATAGTAATGTGTGGTAATGGCAATTCTAGCATTTCAGGAAGCTGAAGGAGGAGGGTTGCAAATATGCAGGCAACCTGTGCTAGAAAGCAAAATATTAACTCAGAGAAACACCAAATAATAATCACAAGGAGAATATGATATTTTTAGGAAAATTACTACAAGATACACCACATTTTCCCAGAAACCTCTCTGTGTTCAACTTCCTTGGTGAATATTTATATATTCCAAACTTTGAGACAGATCTCTCCATCTCTGACTTGCCTCACATTTATGAATAAATCTGAGTTTTTAAATACATCACACAGAATCCAACTTAATCCTCTAACACCTTCTAGATGAGAGAACAGAAAATTCCATCTTCATGAAATCAGTATTCAAGCACACTTTAAAAAGTGTGAGTTACATAACTATGTAACATATTACCTGTTTTATGGAGTATAATTAATGACACATGTTAGAAAATGACTGAATTAGTTTATTTTCTGTTGCTATGATAAAACACCATGACCAATGCAACTTACAAGAGAAAGCATTTAATTGGGCTTATAGTTTCAGAGGGTGAATGTCCAGGACAGTATAGCAATGACATGGCAGCAGGAGGCTAGAACTGCAACTGAGAGCTCCCATCTTACAAGATGGAGTCAAATAGCACACTGGGGATGATGCGAAGCCTTTGATGCCCATGTGAGACATCTCCTCCAACAAGGCCACACCTCCTAATTCCTGCCAACAGGTCTACCAACTGAGGATCAAATATTCAATTATATGAGCCTATGAATAGATAGGAAGAGAATGGGCAGCCTTGTCTAGTCCCTCATTTCAGTGGAATTGCTTCAAACTTCTCTCCATTTAGTTTCATGTTGGCTACTGGTTTGCTGTGTATTGCTTTTACTATGTTTAGGTATGGGCTTGAATTCCTGACCTTTCCAAGACTTTTAACATGAAGGGATGTTGAATTTTGTCAAATGCTTTTTCAGCATCTAATGAAATGACCATGAGGTTTTTTATTTTGAGTTTGTTTATGTAGTGGATTAAGTTGATAGATTTCTGTATATTGAACCATCTCTGAATCCCTGGGACAAAGCCTACTTGAGCATGGTGAATAATCATTTTGATGTGTTCTTGGATTCGGTTGACAAGAATTTTACTGAATATTTTTGCATCAATACTCATAACGGAAATTGGTTTGAAGTTCTCTTTCTTTGTTTGGTCTTTGTGTGGCTTTGGTGTGAGCATAACTGTGGCTTCATAAAACAAATTGGGTACTGTTCCTTCTGTTTCTATTTTGTTGAATAGTTTGAAGAGTATTGGTATTAGGTCTTCTTTGAAGGTCTGGTAGAATTCTGCACTAAACCCATCTGGTCCTGGGCTTATTTTAGTTGGGAGACTTTTTTTTGATTGGATATTATCTTTATTTACATTTCAAATATTTTTCACTTTCCAGGTCTCCTCTTCAGAAAGCCCCTATCCCATTCCCCCTCCCCCTGCCTCTATGAGGGTGCTCCTACACCTACCCATCCACTCCTGTCCTCCCTCACTGGCATTCCTCTACAACGGGACATCAAACACCCTCAGGTCCAAGGGGCCTCTCCTCCCACTGATGTCCAACAAGGCCATCCTCTGTGCCACATATGTGGCCAGCGCCATGGGTCAATCCATGTATGTTCTTTGGCTGGTGGTCCAGTCCCCAGTTGCTCCAGGAGTCTGGCCCATTGACACTGTTGCTTTCTCTATGGGGCTGCAAACCACCTCAGCTCCTTCAGTCCTTTCTCCAACTCCTCCATCGGAGACTCCTGAGTTAAACCTGGATGTTATTGTGGATGCCAGGAAGTGCTTGCTGATGAAAGCCTGATATGATGGTCTCCTGAGAGGCTCTGCCAGAGCCTGACAGAAGTGGAAGCTTGCAGCCAGCCATTGATTGGTAGACTTTTAATGACTACTTCTATTTCTTTAGGGGTTATGGGACTGTTTAGATGGTTTGTCTGATCCAGATTTTAACTTTGGCACCTGTTATCTGTCTAGAAAATTGTCCCTTTCATCCAGATTTTCCAGTGTTGCTGAATATAGGCTTTTATAATAGGATCTGATAATTTTTAGAATTTCCTCTGTTTCTGTTGTTTTGTCTCCCTTTTCATTTCTGATTTTGTTAATTTGGGTACTGAAGCTCAAGAGGAAGGAAGACAAAAGAATAGATGCTTTAGTCCTACTTAGAACGGGGAATAATATAATCAAGGGAAGTAGAGGGTGGGAGGGACTTGGGAGGAAGAGAGGGGGGAAGGGAAAAGGGGGCAGAATCGGGTATGGGAGGAGATGTATAGAGGTTCAGAAAATTGAACAGAGGTGTGTAGCAATGGGGAATGGGGAGCTGGGGGTTGTAATCAGAAAGTCCCAAATGCCAAGAAAGCAAGAGCCTCTCAGGACCCCATGGTGATGACATTAGCTGAAATACCCCACAAAGGGGAGAGAGAACCTGTCACTGAAACCATATCCAGAGGTTAGGCATGGCCACCCACCCATCTCTAAAACTTTAACCCAGAATTGCTCCTGTATAAAGGAAATACAAGGACAAAGAGTGGAACAGAGACTGAAGGAAAAGGTATCCAGGCACTGCCCCACCTGCGGGTTCATTCCACATGCAGGCACCAAACCCAGACACTATTGCTGATGCCAAGAAGTACTTGCTGACAGGAGTCTGATATAGCTGTCTCCTGAGAGACTTTACCAGATCCTGACCAATGCAGATGCAGATGTGCATGCTCGCAGCCAACCATCGGACTAAGCACAGGGACTCCAATGGAGGAGTTAGGGGAAGGACTGAGGGAGCTGAAGGGGCCTTATCTGGCATCAATGGGAGTGGAGACCCTTGGTTCAGTGAAAGCTTGATGCCCCAGTGTAGAGGAATGCTATGAAGGTGAGGTGAAGAAGCACCCTTAAAGAAGCAGGGTAAAGGGGTGATGGCATGGGGGTTTTTGCAGAGGGGAAACAGGGAAAGGGGATAACATTTGAAATGTAAACAAAAAAATCCAATTAAAAAAAAATGAGCCTATGAGAGGCATTCTCATCCAAACCACCACATTCCATTCCTCACATCCCATAGGCTTATGGCAATGTTATAATGCAAACTGTACTTAGTCCAATGTACTCCCTACCCCATAGTTTTTCAATCTCAACACATTTTAAAGTCCAGCATCTCTTCTGAGACTCCAGGCAATCTCTTTAAAGCCCCGTCTAAAATAAAAAAAAATCAATTACATACTTCCAATATAAAATGGCACAGAATAGACATTACCATTTTAAAGTGGAAGAAAAGAGGCACAATGATAAAATACTGGAGAAAGCCAAGATAAAACCCTGAAAGGCAATCTTCAAATCCAGTAGCTCACCACTAAGTCTGTTATCAAAGGACTTAAATGGTTCTGCTCTTCTCTCTTTGCTGCCTGCAACAGACTTCTATCTCTTGGGCTGTCTGTAGCTCTCCTTGGCAGATACCCCATGGTTCTGGTACCTCCAACATGTTGAGGTCTCCAAGGAAGTACAGGATTCACTTTCATAGCTTTACATAGTGATCTCCCAGGGCCTCTTGCCTTCCTGAGACCTTTATTCAGGTACTCTCCTGCTACACATTGCAGCTCTCCTTAACTGAGGAATAAATTCCTCAAGCCCTTCTTCAAGTATCCTCATGACTCAGAGACAGATCCCAGTGAGGACACTGGGAAGGTCAGCTGATAGCTTAAGAAGAAGCAGATGCCTTTGAATCACACTTTCAGGAGTTCTTGTTTATTGCTGCTTTCTGGGATAAGAAAATGCTTCAGGCTTTTACTTTCACTGGTTGGAAACTTACAGGTTTAAACCAGTTTTCTGTCCAAAGTCCCAACATCTTCCACATTCCTCATAAAAAACAACAGGTTCAGATTCTGCAAAGCTATAGCCCAAGTTGTTTGCCAAAATTTCACAAGAATATAATACACAGTATGTATAATACTTGGTATAAGGCATATCAGAATGGATTCAGACATGAGTTGGTCCATAGTACCAACTTCTGTATTAGTTTATTTTGTATTGCTGTAATAAGTCATCGTGATCAAGACAAGTTATACAGGAAAGCATTTCATTTGGCTTCTGCTTTCAAATGGTTTCAGATAGTAGCAGGTAGTTGGAGCATTAGCTGAGATCTTACATCTCACAAGTAGGAGGCAGAGATGATAGAAGGTTTATGAAGCCTCAAAGCCTGCCCCGTGACTCCTTCAATGGGGCCATACCTCCCAGTTCTCCCCAAATAGTTCTATTAACTATGGACCAAGTCTTCAAATGTATGAGCCCAAGAGGTTCACTCTCATTTAAACTACCACAAGGACGAAGCCAAACCACACAAGTGTGATCCCAACAAATAAGAGGAAGTTACGATGCATACACACCTTAGTTCCTAACCCTACCGACTCATCCCAAAGTGTCCTGTTGAGAATAGCTAACATGAAAGATGTCAGAGGAAAAAAATCAATAAAAACCCTGTCTTAGTCAGGGTTTCTATTCCTACACAAACATCATGACCAAGAAGCAAGTTGGGGAGGAAAGGATTTACTCAGCTTACACTTCCACACAGCTGTTCATCACCAAAGGAAGTCAGGACTGGAACTCAAGCAAGCCAGTAAGAAACATCCCTCCCTGGCCACTGCATCAGCTCCTGCTTCCTGACCTGCTTGAGTTCCAGTCCTGACTTCCTTTAGTGATGAACACCAATGTGGAAGTGTAAGCTGAATAAACCATTTTCTCCCCAACTTCCTTCTTGGTCATGATGTTTGTGCAGGAATAAAAACCCTAACTAAGACAAGGAGTAGTTGAAAACTCTAGAGCAACCATTATATTTTCCAAGAAAGCATACATAGTATGATTGTTAGTCTTATTTAGTAAACATCACTGTATACCATAAAGGAAGTTTGCACATATTATCTGTAGCCCATACAATAATATAGCAGAACAAGAAAATAATCACAGCTTATTAAATAATATGCCTCTACAGCCTTATAATATTTCACTCTTCATTTAAAGTAACAAATTCCTCAATCCATAACACTTTCTTAAATATTTAACAGCCTGCTGTCAGAATTGCACTATAATTCTCAAGACACATTGATTCTAAAACTAAAGACTAGCAGATGAAGAGGCTTCTTTCTCTAAGCCATCTTTACCATTTAGAAACCACAGATGATATGTGATGGGCTCATTACAAAGAGGTATTTTAGGTGACATTTATAAAAAAAATGGAACCATGTCTCATTCATAATTACTCTGATGACCCCATCACTAATACTTTTGACATGCTATAACCAGCCCATATTGAAACACTGTGTCACACTTTGCTTAATTTTCTTAACAAATTTTGATGTAGGTAAGAATTGTAACTTTACAAATAAAGTAACTAAGGCTCAGAGACATGAAGTATGTTCAAGGTGAAAGATTGTCTAAATATCTGACCTGAGATTTAACATGCCCTACAGGATTATAGTATTTCATTGCTTCACTATTATACCATATCATGTCTGGATCCATTCTGCTATGCCTTATACCAAGTATTATACATATTGTGCATTGTATTCTTGTGAAATTTTGGCAAACAATGGGGCTGATTTCTTTCCTTGTCCAAAGAACTTGCCTGAGGCTAAATTTAAAAGTAATAAGCAAGGTATATTCGGAGAGTTGTTGTTTTTCCAGTTAGGACCCTTGGAGGCATGGGGGTAGGGAGGCACAAGATCCTGGGAGTCAGGCAAGTGGCAAAGGCAGAATTCATTTATTTCAGGAAATAGGCAAACCTTTATAGCCTCTTCCCAGTATTCCAGTCTCAAGTTGCCTCTGTCAAGAAATGGCTGTTTCATATGTGTCAGTTCCCCAGGTAGCAAGTTCTTGCTTAGTTCCTCCTATAGGAGAGGTAGTTGAAACTCTGAATGTCTGACTACACATAGGAAGCATGTGTAGTATCCTCTGAGTCATGTACAGTAGTGAATGTCTGTACCTTATATCAATGACTCAGATGTCCTGAGAACATCATTGTTGAAAACAACTCCTTGGAGAAGAAAGAGAAAGAGAAGCCCGTGAGCTTAAATTCATAGCACTGTATAGGTTTAAACAACTAGGGCAGAGTCACCTGTCAAAAGTATGAAAGACTTAATGCTTAGAGAGACGCCAGCCCCCTGCAGCAGGCGCACTCAAGCATGCTGCTACATCTTTTGCTATGAGGACTTTCACACAACTCTGTCAGCTATGATAAGCATCACTGTACCTCCAGCTCATTATCTTGATGTTGTACTCAACAGGGCCAGGTAGGAGAAGCCAGAGCCTGAGGTGTGTACAAACCATCACTGCTAGAACAATCCAAGAACAAATCTCTTCAGAAAGGTGACACCATCACAATATAATCCATCTATACAAATAAAGATGGCTTCAGGACATGTACTCGAAATAGGCAGATTCGAAGCCACTGCTACAGAATATCTGTCGCACTGCCTTAATATGAAAACCTTGGGCAATGATTTCAATCATATTATACTATAATATATCCACCAGATCATTTAATGTCTCCCACTTATCCAGAATCCATGGGGTGGGGTTTGGGGGATAGTTCTATGACCGAATGCCAAAAAGGTACAATTTTGTTTATGGTGATAAGAGGTAAATTTTTCTAGATATAAAAGAGGGGTTTTCCAAAATGCAAAATTCTAGATGTCAAACTGAAAAGAAAATGGAGTGAGCACCCTGGATGATCTTGCAGAATGTGGCTGCTCTAGCTTAGCACTGGCTGGTTCCTGTGATGTCGGACGGGTCTAGCTCATTAGAACCTTTCCTGAGAGCTAAATTGAGCAACATACTTGCCCTGTGCAGCCACCTTTCTTGGGATCTACTGAAGAAAGCGCATAGAATGAAGCAGGAAAAGGTAGTCTCGTCTAGGCCCCACCTGGTGCATTTCTTTGGCCATTACTGTCTGTCCTTGATGCAGCTCTCTTCTGCCTCTCACAGGAAACTTCAGTCTGGGCAAAGAGAGCTATTGCTTTGTTCTCGTCCAGAAGACTCACTCTGTGTTGGTAGTGGACTCAGATACCACCACCCCTGCTTAGAAAGTCTTTCTTTCTACATCCTACCTCTGAGCATTTCCCTACTGGCAACACATAACAGTTAGTATACATTAATGGTTAGCAGTTTTGTGTTTGCTGTCAATTCAGCTACAATAGAACACTACGGGATAGGATAACCAGAGTTTCTCTAGCATTCAGACTCTATTTAGGTCAGAGAAGCAGATAACATAAACATAGTAAAAATGTGGCAAAATATTAATGCTAATTCCTATTGACTTAGAAAGGAAAAACTCTCGGGAGACGACAATAATGTGTCACTTGGCATCAAGTCAACAGGTTTCTGCAGAGCACAGCAAGTGCAAAAGCCCTGCCCATTCTGCGGGTCCTTTGGATCTGTGTAGAAGATATGACATGTGCAGCTATCTTTCCTCTTGTGCTTGCTGCATTTAGCAAGAAAAGTGATTAAGAGGATGGCACACAATGTATAAGAATTGGAAATTAAAACCGTGTTTTCCTGTGGCTAGCATATGTCAAACAGCATTTTCTACATTGACTGGAATTTCTTACTATACTTTTGTCAGAAGCAATTATTTTGATATAAAAACTGCCTGTCCAATTTGGTAGAAGTATAAGTCCTATAGGCTGGTGCCAAATGGAAATCACTAAACTATTAGCTAACAATATGCTATTGTTTTTGCTGTGTTTTAAAACCTGCTTTACTTAGTCTGCCTGAAGGATTATTAGCTTGCCGTGGTGACAGTAGTATCTAAGCAGTGAGTCATAGGTGGCCTCTGTGTTCCTTTAGGTATCACTGTATGTGGGAATGCAGAGCCTAGCATGCCTCCATCTTTTGTTAGACACCATTGCATTGTGGGAAAACAAGATCCTAGCCACCTCTACCTTCCTTTAGGTATTATTAGATGGAGGAGAAGTAGGATCCTGGTGGTCTCACATTCCTTCAGGTACCATTGCATTGTGGAAAGGCAGCATCCTGGTCACCTCCACCATCCCTCAGGTATTGCATGGGTGCATGCTTTGTCCTCCTTTGAGGACATTCCAGTTTTCTGCTGGGAGAAGCCAGCAAAGACTTAAATGATGCCTTGAAAATTTGAATCTCAAATCTTGTTATGTTTTGGAGAAACATAATCTCGAATCTCTGTTATGTTTTGGAGAGCCGGCAATGGTAAAGTTTCTGGAATACCACTGAAACAGAGAGCTAGAAAATGACCCCAGCTTGCAGCATGCTTGGCTTGACAATAACAGGAAATGACTGTTAATTCGACTGTTGACAGAATGACTATTAGTTAAATCATAGGGGATTTGAGATTTAAGTTTTAGTGATTTGATATTTAGTTCTAACAGAAGTTGTAGCTAGGGAAGAATGGGATAAAGCCTAGAAAGCTAGACTGGGGAGTGGAGGGCAGAAGTAAGGACACCATGATGCCTTCCTAACAGTACATACTGCCTTGTTTAGATCAGGAACAAGGCAGGCAACTATATCAGAGAGACTGACAAGATGTCAATCAATCCTTAGAGTAGCATTGTATGTAGATAAACAATAATAAAACTGTCATTTAGTCTCTCTTTTTACATTTTAAAGTGGAACTCAGTAGTTTGAATCTTGTATAAACTCAGAGGTCTCAAATCAAATTCAAGCTAAATAGCAATCCAAATTATAGCCATGGGAAGGGTTATGGTTTGTATATGCTCTGCCCAGGGAGTGGCACTATTAGAAGATGTGGCCCTGTTGAAGTAGGTGTGGCCTTGTTGGAGTAGGTGTGTCACTTTGGGTGTGGGCTTTAAGACCCTCATTTTAGCTGCCTGGAAGCCAGTATTCTGCTAGCAGCCTTCAGATGAAGATGTAGAACTCTCAGCTCCTCTTGTACCATGCCTGCCTGGATGCTGCAATATTCCCGCCTTGATGATAATGGACTGAACCTCTAACATGTAAGACAGCCCCAATGTTGCCCTTATAAAAATTGCCTTGGTCACGGTGTCTGTTCACAGCAGTAAAACCCTCTCGAAGACAGAAATAATACTTTCTTTCTCTGGAAGTGTGATGATTTTTCATCTGTCTAAAAGAATAATTCTGATTTCCTTCTTACTATTAGAAGAAAAGTAATTGATACACATGAAAACAAACACACAGTAAACAGATGTTTGCTATATTTTGGTCATTAACACTCCTGGTTTTTAAATTAATTTTGCTTTTATTTTGTGTGTGAGCATATATGCATGCAAGCACACATGTATGCCAGCTAATACACAGTGGACAGAGTGAGTCCTCTCTTCCAATTGGATTCTGGGGATCAAGATCAGGCTGACAGGATTGGTAGAAAGTGACTTTACCAAGTGATTCATCTCACCAACCTTGGTTTTAGTTTTGAATCCCCTTCAATGTCGGCAGCTCTGATAGGTTCTTGATAGTTTAGATTTGAAAGACCAAACATTTTGATGAAACTTAAATTTTCTTTATGAAGAAGGAAAATATCTTAATTTTAACATCAGCCAGTGGGACAGAGAGAAGCCATAAAGGGTCACAAATGAACAATGGATCCTAAATAATTCACATGCTGTGGATTGCCATGAAAACACAAATCTATTCAGTCTATAGTTCATCTCATGGCCATTGTCATAAACTGAATTTCAGCATAAGGACTAAGCTGGCCAGTCTAGACCTGGGCAGTGTTCTTACATTTGCATGCTAGTCACAAGACCAAGATTCACTTCCCAGCTCACTTATATTTGATGTCGGTAGAAGACATACCAAGGTCAATGATATAACCAGTTCAACCATAGCTGGAGAACTGAAGTACTTATTAATTTAATTTTTTCCCATGACAGAGAGTATTTAGAACTCTTCCTGAGTTGTCTCAAAATGAGACAGATCTCTCAGCCTTAATTTTTATCAGTTCAGAGTTGTTTCCTTTCTTTCTTGGCATCTTCCAGTTTTGTTCTAGAGAAAATGCTGTATGCCTTTTGCTGGTTATCATCCATGGGCTGGCTTTCCAGGCAGTTGCATGAGTAAGTCCTGAAGGATTTGCAGATCTGCTGGAGCATAGGCTTCCACGGATACCCAGCGCTCCTGTTTCCATGTGTCCCTGCTCTTTGGCAATGAGGAGGTCCCATGGGAGAGCCTTATTATTGCTGTTTCTGAATCTGCAGGCACCTGTGTGACACAGCCACCTTCTGCTCAAGACTTGGATTTTTGTTTATATATCAGCACATGTGCTTAGAAACAAATATATTATGTTAATAAAAATTCAATAATGTTTACTAGAGAAATAAAAAATATTTTCATGAAAATATGTTAATAACAATAAACAAGGAGGAATTCTAAAACAAATGAGGTGACTCTAGACAAGTGATCCACATGATATATAACTACAGTTATAACTATTTAAAAATATGCTCCTGAAAATTCTTTGTTTAGCTCTGTACCCCATTTTTGATAGGGTTATTTGATTTTTGAGGGTCTAACTTCTTGAATTCTTTGTACATATTGGATATTAGCCCCCTGTCGGATGTAGGATTGGTGAAGATCTTTTCCCAGTTTGTTGATGGCTGTTTTGTCCTTCTGACTGTGTCCTTTTCCTTACAGAAACTTTGTAATTTTATGAGGTCCCATTTGTCAATTCTTGATCTTAGGGCATAAACTATTGGTGTTATGTTCAGAAACTTTCCCCCTGTGCCCATGTCCTCCAGGGTCTTCCCAAGTTTCTTTTCTATTAGGTTCAGTGTGTCTGGTTTTATGTGGAGGTCCTTGATCCACTTGGAGTTGATCTTACTACAAGGAGATAAGAGTGGGTCAATTCGCATTCTTCTGCATGTTGACCTCCAGTTGAACCAGCACCATTTGTTGAAAAGGCTATCTTTTTTCCACTGGATGGTTGTAGCTCCTTTAAATTTGGATGGCTGAGAAACACCTTAAGAGATGTTCAACATCATTAGTCATCAGGGAAATGCAAATCACAACAACCCTGAGATTCCACCTCACACCAGTCAGAATCGCTAAGATTAAAAACTCAAGAGACAACAGGTGCTGGCAAGGATGTGGAGAAGGAGGAACACTCCTACACTGTTGGTGGGAGTGCAAGATGGTACAACCACTCTGGAAATCAGTCTGGCGGTTCCTCAGAAAATTGGGCATGACACTTCCAGAGGACCCTGTCATATCAGTCCTTGGCATATACCCAGAGGATTCCCCTGCATACAATAAAGACACATGCTCCACTATGTTCATAGCAGCCTTATTTATAATAGCCAGAAGTTAGAAGGAGCCCAGATGTCCCTCAAAGGAAGAATGGATACAGAAAATGTGGTATATTTATACAATGGAATACTACTCAGCAATTAAAAATAATGAATTCATGCAATTTGTAGGCAAATGGTTAGATCTGTTAAACATCATCCTAAGTGAGTTAACCCAATCACAAAATAATACACATGAAATGCAATCACTGATAAGTGGATATTAATGAGCCCAGAAGCTGTGAATACTCAAGGCACAATTAGCAAATCAAAAGATTCCCAAGAATAAGGAAGGAGAGGACCCTGGTCCTGAAAAGACTGGATCCAGTTTTGTAGGAGAGTACCAGAACAGAAGAGAGAAATGGTGGGGTGGTGATTGGGGAATAGGCAGGGCGGGGGGGGGGGCGTGGTGGAGGGGGGAGGGGGAAGAGGACTTATGGAACATATGGTAAGGGAGGAACTGGGAAAGGGGAAAGCCTTAGGAATGTAAACAAAGAATATAGAAAATTAAAAAAAAATGCTCCTAAGTGATTTCACTGTTGTGAAAAGCCCTTCTCTTTGGATGACTACTAGGCTCGGGCCCTGTGATGGCAGAATCAACACACTCAACTACCTTGGCTTATACCATAGTGAACCATGGGCAGACAGAGTCCAGACATTATCCATAAACATTTCCTGAGTAAGCCCATGCTATCAGAGGAGAGACATTCAAACCTCAGCAACTCTACTCTGGGAGGCATCCTAGCAAGAATATTGCAAAGCTCTCTCCTCTCAAGCTCACTTTGTCTGTGTGACTAGGGTATTTCTTTTTGCTTTTTTTTAAACTTGTTTAATCAGCTAAAGTTCTAATTTTTAATCAACTTCTTTTATTATGTTTTTGTCCTTTGAGACCAGTTATAGGAGTTAGATGTTCCCTGATTATTAAAGAATAAATTGTCATGTCTCTCTCTACCCCTAGTCTGGACTTTTGTAGCTTGCATTCAATTCATTAGCTATTTTCATTTATTATACCGCTCAAAAATAACTCTCTGCTTCTTTTTCCCATCGGATGATGACACTGGTTTTGGTGGCTGTAAAGGAAGAAGTATATATTGAAGTAGCTTCATAGTAGTGAGGTCTGGTACAGATCATAAGACCAGAGTCATACCAGCCTGAGCTCTCTGTAAAATAGAATAATCTGAAAAATATAAAGAAATGTGAATAAATAATAATAATAATAATAATAATAATAATTTTAGAGATTGTCTTGGTCTTTTTTATTCAGAATACTATGATAATTTTATCAAAGCATAGCAAAATGATTATACAGTTTGTTATTTGGGTTAGCATGTTAGTATAGAATTGGTTTCACGACACTTTCATACATACATAGAAGGTATTTTGAGCATTTTCAACCTATCACCCTGTTTGTCCCCTTAATTTCCACTGATATACTGTCTATTACCAAGTAGCCCCACCTGCCCTTTCTTGTCTGTTTAAAAGGTTCCCAAAGACTTTCAGGAGAGCTGACTACAGGAGCAGGAGTGGGGTTATTTCCAGGAGCACAGACAACTTGCCAGTGGCTATATTACTGGAAAAAAGTCTCCTCCCCTGCAGCTACCATTAACTCCCTATAGATCCACAGGGAGAGGTGGGGCCTCTCGAGCCTCTGCCCCATCTCCATGACAGTATAGTCATAGGCCCAGCCTTATGTGTAACTTGTGCAGGATATTGAAGCTGCTTCAAGTTCCAAAGTACAGTGGCCACATCAGCAGTACAACCTCTTCCTTTTAGCTTATAATTTACAATTGTGCTTTTACAATTTATTGTAAGTTACTTGCTGAGCTTTGCATATCTCTAGCTCCTTGAAAGGGATCTCAAACATACTTTTTTACTGTAACTGTTTTTGCTTGTATAGATTTTCTTCTTTTCTTTTTTATTCTTTAATAAAATGACTTTATCCCCATCCTGGTCTGCCCCGCCCCCTCCAACTACTCCCCATCCCATCCCTTATCCTCCCAACCAGTCTCCAAGAGGATACCCCTCACCCCTAGGTCTCTCCAAGTTTCTCAAGGGTTAGAGGGTTAGGTGCATCTTCTCTTACTGAGACCAGACCAGGCAGTCCTCTGCTGTATTTGTGTCCGGGGCCTCCAATCAGCTGGTGTAGGCTGCCTGGTTAGTGTCTCAGTGTCTGAGAGATCTCGGGGGTCCAGGTCAATTGAAACTGCTGGTCTTCCCATGGGGCACCCTCCTCCTCAACTTCCTTCAGCTTTTCCCCAATTCCACCACAGGGGTACCTGGCTTCTGTCCATTCATTGGGTGCTAGTATCTGCATCTGACTCTTTCAGCTACTTGTTGGACCTCTCAGAGGGCATTCATGCTAGGGTCCTGTCTACAAGCACACTACAGCATCAGTAACAGTGTCATACCCCCATGCCTCCCTTTGAGCTGGATACCAATTTGGACCTTTTCTTTAAGAGTGTCCAATCTAACTAGTGTAGAAGTCAAGGAAAATGCAAGTTTCTGCCCATTAAGAAGAGAAATCATTTATTCTTGAACAGCTCATGAACAGCTTGTTGTTATGCTTAAGTAGGTTAATATGTAACTATAATTTTAAAATATAATTTATGAATAGCAATTTGCAAATATAAATACTATAACCCTAAAAAGTTTGTCAATTCAAGAGCAGGGAAAAAAATAAGACTTTTAGAAGGTAGAGTTCTATGGTTAAATTTGAAATTAAGAAGAAAAAAATCAAAGAAAGTTTCTTTTTTTTATTTTCTATATTCTATGTTTACATTCCAAAGGCTTTCCCCTTTCCCAGTTCCCACCCACCATACTTCCCATAGTTCCTCTCCCCCCCAACTATTCCCCAATCATTCCCCCTCCCCCCTCGGTTTCTTTACTAAACTGGATGCAATCTTTACAGGCCCAGGGTCCTCTCCTTTCTTCTTCTTGGGAATCATTTGACTTGCTATTTGTGTCTTGAGTATTTAGGGCTTCTGGGCTCATTAATATCTACTTATCAGTGATTGCATTTCATGTGCATTCTTTTGTGATTGGGTTAATTCACTCAGGATGATATTTTCCAGGTCTAACCATTTACCTACAAATTGCATGAGTTCATTATTTTTAATTGCTGAGTAGTATTCCATTGTATAAATATACCACATTTTCTGTATCCATTCCTCCTTTGAGGGATATTTGGGCTCCTTCCAATTTCTGGCTATTATAAACAAGGCTGCTATAAACATAGTGGAGCATGTGTCTTTATTGCATGCAGGGGAATCCTCTGGGTATATGCCCAGGAGTGGTATGCCAGGGTCCTCTGGAAGTGACATGCTCAATTTTCTGAGGAACCGCCAAACTGATCAAAGAAAGTTTCTTAAAACATTATTACATAAAATAAACGTTTGACAAGTCAAATACTGTAGAAATATGAATAAGTCTTGCAAGATGTAGCAAGTAATTTTTCTAAAAAGCAGTGGTCACCAACAATCAGTAAAAGTGATGACAGTAAGTTATCACAGACTAAGGCCCCACCCAGTGGATCCAACATCAGAGCAGATGGGAAGAGAATGTTTTCACTCATCACAGGCTGTGAAGACAGGATGACTGGAAGACACAGAAACATTGGCTGTCAGACTAGATAGTAAGCGAGGAGAACCTGGTAGCCACCATCAAAAGGGGGTAGGTGGGAATTTGATTAAAAAATTTTTCAACATGTATGAAAATGGTCTTTTCTAAAAAAATCCCCCCAAAAAAGATTAGGAGAACTTTCATGGTTAAAAGCTTTGATAGAGAGGTCATAAGCTTGCTGCATGGACATAAGCTTAAAGTCCTCTTAGCTCTTTGAAGTTTAGACACCAGTGAAGTATTGACAGACTTCGTAATCCTCAGTCTTTTTTCCTATGAGTAAAAGTTATATTAAAAAATTATTTGTTTGTTTGTTTATTAGTTACCCATTACCAACCACCTTTCCCCTTTCTCTCATTAATCCAAGTAGCTAGTCTGGGCTATCTCCCCACCCTCATCTTCTGCCTCTGTCCCTTCTGCCATGCTCCTTGCATGTGGCAGTTTCAGAAACTTCATCCTTTCTGCTGTCACTCTTTAGAGTAGTTTCTGGCACACACCATCTCTGTTTACAAGCCCTCGCACCATAGACCTGCGCTTATGGGACTCAGCCTCTCTGCATGGAAAATTGACATCAAGTTCTCTGCTCAGCAGCTGCTGCTTTTTCTTCTGGGAACATTTCACAGTTTTACTCTGTATGTTTTTGGTGATAATCTGATAGCCATCTCCTTTCCCACAAGGTTACAATTTTCCTATCAATAAGGACCATATCCTTGTATTTTAATGACTGTGTTCCTACACCTGTTTTGGTGTGTGGGCTATAACAGAAGCATAATAAATACTCTTTAACAAATTCAATGCTACTAGAATCCATTCCTGTTTCCTTTAGATAAGGCTGTGCTGTCAAGTATCTGTTTAAAGACAAACAACTACTTGTCTCTGTTGTGATATCCATATCTGATAACCACTTAATAAATTTCCAGGTAACGGGCATTTGTATATATAAAGTATGCATGTTAATGGACTAGAAAGATTTTCCAGTAATGACATTCTCAGGCAGACTATCACAGACATTATAAAGAAAATGGGAAAAACAAAATCATTTTGCTCATATCATAGCACATGGGTATCATCAGTATCAAGGGTTACATCTGGTGAAGGGCAAATTGTACTAATATATAAACAGTACAGAAGCAATAGAAATACATTTTCTGGCTTTCAGTAATGCCATCATTATTAGAAGTACTGCAAAGAGACTGTCAAATGTCCCTTTTTATATTAAAAATATTAATAACTTTTTTCTGATCTGCTTTTTCCCTAAAATGTCTCGTTTTTCTCTGAGGAAGAAACAGTATTTGTTGAAATAAGTTACAGGTCTATTATACACATTAAACTATATTAGATTGGTGATACTTTGAGCATACATTCTATAGGTGATCATTCATGAATACCTCAGAGATGATCCTCAATTTTCCCACAGATACTTGATAAACTAGATTAATAAACTAACATAAGGTAGAAAGATGGATGGACAGTTAAGAGCACTTGTTACTATTACAAAGGACTCAAGTTTGATTCTCAGCACCTGTGTCAAAACAATTCACAGCTACCTTTAACTGCACATCCAGGGGGATCAGCACCCTCTTCAGGCCTCCACTGGTACTGCACTTATGCAGTATACCCATAAACAAACATTCATATACACATAGTTAAAAATAAAAATTTAAAAGTAAGATAAACACCCAGGAGCTGGAGACACAGCTCAGTGGTGGTGTACTTTATTCTACAATAAGAGAAGGAGTTTCAGACCCATGATGGTCAGTCTAAGACTAACGACAGTAGCCTACTTGCACATACATATATAAACATGAGTAGCCGAAACCTGCAATTTTGAGTTGAGTCTTCCTGATGAAAAAAAACAAAAACAAAAACAAAAAGGTCTCTTGTGCTGAGCATCTTGTGCCGGAGGTTAATAAAGGCAGGCATTGTTCTTTCAGGGGGGACATTGACATCCATGTCAGTTCACCAATTAAACAGCCAACACTCTTCTTTGGTTACTAATTTTGATCTTTTAAAGGTGCACTTTATTTTTTTAAATTATGGGGCACACATAAGTGTAGGGGCCTGCAGTGGCCAGAAGAAAGCATCTGAACCCGTGTGACTGGAGTTATAGGTATTTATGAACAATTCATGTGGTGTTAAGAATCTATCTTGGGTCCTCTGTAAGAACAGCAGTGCTCTTAACTGCTGAGCCACCCCTTCAGCCACATTTACTTTGAAATTGTATTTCAGGGCATCATGGCTGATAAGTTTGGAAATTTCTAGGTCATACCTTACCACTGGCATTTATTTGTGTGAAGCTCTAAGCTGCTAATACAAGCAAAATATGACTTTTTAAATACTCAGACCAATGTGTTGTTTATGGTTCATGTAGAAATCTCTGGAAAAACTAATGTTGAAGGAGGAGCTTAGAGACCTAAGTATATCTCTACCTTTTGTAAGAAGCTATCAGCTATTAGCTCCAGAATAGCAAGAAAGGGTTAAGCTGCCAAAAGTCAGCAGCTTTTGGCCCCACTAGCCAAGGCCATACCCCTTTTGCTGCCTTCCTCGGGTACCTAAATGCTGACAGCCCTCGGCAACGCTTCTTTAGGTAAAGCCTATAAATGTTAGCATCACACTGTCTTTTTGACTTAAGTAGACTGTTAACTTGGGTTTCTAATAAATGGAGGATGGCAAAGTAAACTGTGTGGGTCTTGAATCCACAAGTCAACAACTTTCATGCAGTGCCAATAGGAAGAAAATATATATATAAAAAAAAAAGAAGGAATATACACGGGAGAAAAACACCAGCACAGAATGGTGCAAGCACCACATGAAAGCCACAACATCCAATATAAGAGGATGCCAGGCTGTTACAAATATAGTTGGCCTTATACTTTGAGCTTGACCTATTGGCGTAGTAAATCCACAGTCAGTAAAGACATGAAGATGAATGTGAACAGAGAGACTGGAACAGGAGATGGGTGGTCCTTTCCTCACAGATGCTGGTGTGGTTCAGTGACGTTCACCCCTGTCCACAGAAACAGGAACCAAAGCAAGGGTCAAACACCTTTCTAGTGACAATACTGCTCTAACGTGCCAGCTCATGAATGGGGATGCCTAGTTGATCGGGTTCTGCCAAGGTAACATTTTTGTGCAGTGTGAAGGTTTTCATTGCAGTATTCTATTGTTAATTCAGTACCAGCAGCTTAATACTGTCCAGACTTTGTTATAATTATTCTTACAGTTCATATCTGTGTCTTTATTTTGTAAAGAAAGTCTGACAATAGGGTGCATAACTCAAGGTATAGAATTGCTATGATTATACATAGTATAATCATATATAGAGCCATTATATGCAGGGATTTGACAAAAATCACCACTCACTGCAATTTTCTTGAATAGGGAAAACATTTCATGCCTAAAATAATGAACCCTGTATGTTGAATTCTCTTTCCATACCCCTATTTAGCAAACTTCTCCTTAACACTTAGTGTATATATTTTTTAAAATGTGTTTTCTGTAGTATATCCCTTCATTCTAAACTTATGCAATCAAATGTGTCCTAAGATGATTCTGGAAGGATATATAGTATAAACCCTCTTTAGCTATAATGCTCTGAATCTATATTTTTTTATTTAATCTTGGAGAACTTCATGTATGGATAAACTGCATTTTTGTGGTTCCTGCCTGAGTCTTCACCATCCAGTTCTCCTAGATCCCTTCATGTCGCTTCCCCACCTCCGTGTCTTCCTTTTTAAAAGCCCATTGTGTGCACTAGGGATGCACATGTGCACTCTGAGGCATCCAGGGGGATGTGGACAACACCAGGGTACACATTGCTTAAGAAGACAGGCCCTCTCCCCATCTTCTACTGCTGTGCAGCTTTTTTCTCTGGTATTTATACCAAGGAATTTCATAATTCTACAATGTTTACTTTTAATCTACAAATTGTACCATGGGCAGTGTCTCCTAGAAGATAAAGGAGATTCTATTAAAGTTTCTGGGCTTATTATCATCTATCAAATATTAAATTATATACCTTTTTAAGTTGTGCCTTGTTGGGTTTAGAAAGGTGACTGCTCATGACTCCAGCACCACAGACATTGTCTCTAATCCATGTTCTCATCTCACAATCATTTCTATAAATATTAGACAGCAACACATGAGCTCAGAACAAGGCTTGAAATATTTAAGGCCTTTATCACAAAGTTTTTGATGACCAAGACAGAATTCTAATAACTTGCATCCCTATGAGACCAAAGAGAAAAAAAATGGCTTGCAAAGCAATGTCATGAAAATCTGACATTGAAAAATAAATTTAATATTTAAAAAACAGTAGTTTAAAAACACAACTGAGGTACAGGTATTGGTAGTAATATTTTTGGATGGAGATATCAGACCAAAACAGAGGGGTTTAGGTTTGCCACGCAGTTATGATTTCCACAGTCCTGTGGGGCACAAAGATGAATACACAGTTATGACTTCCACAATGCTCTGTGGAGCACAGAGGTATTTGGAGAAGCCAACTTATAATTTCTTAGATAAGTCACACATGTCTCCAGCATCCATCAGGTTAAGACAAAGATAGCTTTGTATTCTTTGTCATGTGGTCTCCAGTAGCACTAAGATCAACATTCTACTGTCTTTACGCCTAGAAATCTGCACACACATAAAGTGACAATGTTAAAACATATTCTAGGTTGACACCATATATATTGTCCTAGTCAGGGTTTTATTGCTATGAAGAGACACCATGACCAAGGCAACTCTTATAAAGGCAAACATTCAATTAGGGCTGGCTTACAATTTCAGAGGTTTAGTCTGTTATCACCATGGTGGGAAATACAGTAGCATGCATGCAGACTTAATGCTGGAGGAGACGAGAGTTCTATATCTTGATCCAAAGGTAATCAGGAGGAGACTATTCCACACTGGAAAGAGCTTGAGCATAGGAGACCTCAAAGTCCACCTCCACAGTGATGCACTTCCTCTGACAAGACCACACTTCCTCCAACAAGCCTTCCCACCAAAAGTTCCACTCCCTATGGGCTAAGCATTTAAACTCAGGAGTCCATGGGAGCCATTCCTATTCAAAACACCACATATATCAAGGAAGTTGATTCTGGCTGCTGCACTGTTGTGTCACACCATTCCAAGGAATACATGAAGAGATATCCACTCACTTCATTTAGGGAACTGATGATAGGCCAAAGTAATGTTAGTACCAAATTCCAATTGTGAATCAATGAGTTTTACAGTAGTATATGTAAAGGGTTACTTATAGAAGTAGAAGTTACTCAAAGTCAGCTTCGTCGCTAAAGCCCACTCCAGCATGGGTAATGGATCAGGAAGCCGGAAGCCTGAGGAACACTGTACAACTTGCAGAAAGCACCTCAGATTGGAAAGTGTTGCTTTAAGTGCCTTGACTGGTCTGAGTATCTTCTGGACAGCTCAATTTGGCTTGAGAGTATCTCTCACCAGTCCTTCCAACTCATAAAAGCTTGGGGAGGGAGGAGCCTAGTGTATCTCATTAGTTTTGGGGACTTCCTGGGGCTATTTGAATTGTTTGCTTCCTATGTTTTAAGGAGCTTCCATGCAACATGGAATGCTCACTATCCTGTGACCGAATCCACTTCCCTCAAAGATGGAAGTCTACCTTGGAGGAAATTACTACATAGCAGTCCATTGCTATTCTTCCTGCCCAGGCTGCTGCTCCTGGTAGTGTAATTAGGAAATTTTCTCTCTGTTACATGTTCTAAATCCACCAATGAGTCAATTCTTTCACTACCTGCCAATGCTCTGCATCAATGAAAGATTCTTGATTCTATGCAGAAACATTTCATTAAAATTCTACCAACACTAGACTGCTACTAATAGTAATAAATACCATCTGGAAATGGGAAAAGCAGTGTTTGTCCAAAATCAGTCATTGGTGGGACATGGAATTATTCTTTAAAAATGTCGGAAAATACTGAAATAAGTAAGTTTAAGCCTTTACAACGCAAAAGTTGGCTCAAGCAACTTACATTCTGGGAAAGACTGCATTCAGCCTTATACATAAATTTAAGTAAATAAATATTTAAATAAAATAAATATTCAAGCATAAACATACATATATGCATATATACACATATATACATACACAAATACACACACACATATATATGTGTATATATATATATATATATATATATATATATATAAGTTCAAGTAAAAATCAGATAGAAAAAGATCCATTCTTCCATTCTTCTGTAACTATGGCTTCTACATGTTTTAATTCAACTGAGGGCAGGTTGAATATATTCTAGAAAAATATATCTATACTTACCACATGCAGACCCTTTCTTTTCTTAAACAATATGATACATCAGCCACTGACAGAGCATTTAGATTGCATTCGACATTGTAACTAACCTAGAGGTGCTTTACAGCAAGTAGGTGATGTGTATTGAGCCTCTGCCATTCTGTGCTCTGATATAAAAGACTTGGGAATCCAAATGTTCTGTTATCCAGCAGGTTTGTGGAACAAACCTGGAACAGGAGTCTGTACAGTGGGTTCTAGCATGAGCCACACTACTGAGAGGTTAACGTAGGACTATAGAACAACTCAGCAGGGTGGAACCATATGTATTTTTACTTTTGCTTCTCTGTATATCTTTGTCTATAGATCTGTTTCCTGGTGATGTACTTGAAAACTAGCTCTTGCTTTTAATTTAAATGTGACATACACAGTCTTATGCATCCTGAGTTACTCAACAAAGCCTGCAGAATGCCCCCTCTTTATTATGCCATTATACAGAGTTATTGCCATGTATACATAGTTATTAGTGTATATTCCTTCTCTTCCTGAATTAGTAATGTATAACATCCATTATATTTCATCCTCAAGAGAGCGATTTTTCTATTACAACAGACAAAATTCTATTTCCTTGACTATATTAAGGCAGTATTTAAACATCCTCTTTCTTTAATATCCCTAGTCTGCCTTTCTGTCTGTTTCTTGTCTGATTTGTGGCCTGTGACTCTATAGGAATTTATTATTTAGAATTTTTGCTTATGCAAAGTTTATTTGAGTACACTGTTTTGTTTAAAAACACAGCAGCATTCAATTTTTTATCTTTGCTTTTAACCATCATCACGATATTGTTCTTTTAAGGAGAGGGTTAGCCATTGCATTTTCAACTCCATCAAGCCTAGTGCTGGGTTCTCTTTTAAGCAGCATACTGACCCTTGGGTGTATGTAGGGCAATTTAAAGCAAGTTTGTTTAGTTTGCGATGATATCTAAACTTATCTAGAAGAAGACAGATCCTTCAAATTCTTTTTCCCCCTTGATCTTTCTCAACTCAACTGAGGATAGCCGCCCATATCTCGTGAATGGCTTCTAAGAATAATTGAATTTTTAAAGCCATCCAATGAGGTACTCCAAAATAAAGTGTTTTAGTATGTACCCTGGTGAGTAACTGTTAGACTCCTAAATAACCCATGTTTAATAGTAGTGTCAGCGAAGGCTGATGATGTTCACTGAGAGGCTACTCCAAGAGGGACATGCATGCTAAAGGTGCAAAGTTTGACCCTTGAACTCTTATTCTCTTCAAGTAGTGAGCAATTCTCAAAGTGAAGGGCCAGAATTTGCTCACACATGGGAATAAAATTACTAATATTTGTATGCTGAGGTCAACATGCCAATGCACTCAGAGCCCAGGGATTCTATGGTTATCACTCATGGCCTATTTGCTAAATTTGAGAGATGTGATGAGAGCAAGGGACTAGCATAGGATTTCACATTCATATGCTACAGAAGGAAGCAAGGGTTATCTCTCTTGAGGAAAAAACTGCCTTAAAACACAGTTTGCCTCTGCATAAGATCCTTACCAAATTTAGAAGCACAAATGGAAGGACAGGTAGCAGAGCTCAAAACCTACAAATACTAACCATGGTCTCCATTGTCACATAAAAGCAGAGACTATTGATCTCTTTGTTAGAGCCCTGGGGCCTGGCTGAAGAACTAACAAGGAATAAATAGATTATTAATACAAACAAGCATTCAGGCCATGACTCATCTCAGTCCACAATTAATAAGCACCCCCTTTATGCATGTCTTTGACCTAGGATTCTTCTCTTTTTTCTCTATTCCAATTATTCTGAGATTTGGTCTTTTCATGGTGTCCCAGATTCCTGTATGTTTTGTGTCAGGAGTTTTTTAGATTTAGCATTTCTTTGTCTGATTTATTCATTCCTTCTATCATGTCCTCAAAGCCTGAAGTTTTCTCTTCCATCTCTTGTATTCTGGTGTTGAAGCTTGCCTTTGTATTTCCTGTTCAAATTCCTAAATTTTTCATTTCCAGCCTTCCCCTAGTTTGGGTTTCCTTTATTGATTCTATTTTCATTTTTTGGTCTTGAATGTTTTATTTCCTTTCACTGTTTGTGTTTTCCTTGATTTCAATAAGGTATTTCTTCATTTCCTCTTGCAGAGCCTCTATCATATTCTTAAGGCTGTTTTAAGGTCCTTTTCTTGTGCTTCAGCTATGTTGGAATATTCAGGGTCTGCTGAGGTAGTGTGACTGTGTTTCAATGGAGACAAATCATTCTGACCTGACTGTTATTCTGTTTTTATGCTGGTATCTAAGCTTCTAAGATTCAGATGATTATAGGTGTAGGTGTTGAAATCTGACTTTATCTTTTTTTTTATTTCCCATATTCTTTGTTTATATTCTGAAGTCTTTCCCCTTTCCCAGTTCCCCCCTCACCATATGTCCCCACGGCCCCCGCCCATTCCCCAATAACCCCCTATCACCACCACCATTTCTCTGTTCTGGTACCCTCGTACAAAACTGGATCCAGTCTTTTCGGGACCAGGATCCTCTCCTTCCTTATTCTTGGGAATCTTTTGATTTGCTAATTGTGCCTTGAGTATTCACAGCTTCTGGGCTCATTAATATCCACTTATCAGTGATTGCATTTCATGTGTATTCTCTTGTGATTGGATTAACTTACTTAGGATGATATGTTCCAGATCCAACCACTTGCCTACAAATTGCATGAATTCATTATTTTTAATTGCTGAGTAGTATTCCATTGTATAAATATACCACATTTTTTGTATCCATTCCTCCTTTGAGGGACATCTGGGCTCCTTCTAATTTCTGGCTATTATAAATAAGGATGCTATGAACATAGTGGAGCATGTGTCTTTATTGCATGCAGGGGAATCCTCTGGGTATATGCCCAGGAGTGGTATGACAGGGTCCTCTGGAAGTGTCATGCCCAATTTTCTGAGGAACCTCCAGACTGATTTCCAGAGCAGTTGTACCATCTTGCAGTCCCACCAACAGTGTAGGAGTGTTCCTCTTTCTCCACATACTTGCCAGCACCTGTTGTCTCTTGAGTTTTTAATCTTAGCGATTCTGACTGGAGTGAGGTGGAATCTCAGGATTGTTTTTGATTTGCATTTCCCTGATGACTAATAATGTTGAACATCTCTTAAGGTGCTTCTCAGCCATCCAAATTTCTTCAGGTGAAAATTCTTTGTTTAGATCTGTACCCCATTTTTAATAGGGTTATTTGGTTCTTTGGGGTCTAACTTCTTGAGTTCTCTGTATATATTGGATATTAGCCCTCTGTCAGATGTGGGGTTGGTATAGAGCTTTTCCCAATTGGTTGGTTTCCGTTTTGTCCTTCTGACAGTGTCCTTTGCCTTACAGAAACTTTTTAATTTTATGAGGTCCCATTTGTCAATTCTTGATCTTAGAGCATAAGCTATTGGTGTTCTGTTCAGGAACTTTCCCCCTGTTCCCATGTCCTCCAGGGTCTCCCTCAGTTTCTTTTCTATTAGTTTCAGTATGTCTGGTTTTATGTAGAGGTCCTTGATCCACTTGGAGTTGATCTTAGTGCAAGGAGATAAGAGTGGGTCAATTCGCATTCTTCTGCATGTTGACCTCCAGTTGAACCAGCACCATTTGTTGAAAAGGCTATCTTTTTTCCATTGGATGGTTGTAGCTCCTTTATCAAAGATCAATGACCATAACTCTGTCGGTTCATTTCTGGGTCTTCAATTCTATTTCATTGATCTACTTGCCTGTCGCTGTACCAATACCATGCAGTTTTAAACACAATTGCTCTGTAGTACTGCTTGAGGTCAAGGATATTGATTCCCCCAGAAGTCCTTTTATTGTTGAGAATAGTTTCAGCTATCCTGGGTTTTTTGTACTCCAGATGAATTTGAGAATTGCTCTTTCTAGATCTATGAAGAATTGAGTTGGGATTATGATGGGGATCGCATTGAATCTGTAGATTGCTTTTGGCAAGATGGCCATTTTTACTATATTGATCCTGCCAATCCAGGAGCAAGAAATATTTTTCCATCTTCTGAGGTCTTCTTCGATTTCTTTCTCCAAGGGCTTGAAGTTCCTGTCATACAGATCTTTCACTTGTTTGGTTAGAGTCATGCCAAGATACTTTATATTGTTTGTGGCTATTGTGAAGGGTGTTATTTCCCTAACTTCTTTCTCAGCCTGCTTGTCCTTTGAGTACAAAAGGCTACTGATTTGCTTGAGATGATTTTATAACCAGCTACTTTGCTGAAGTTGTTTATCAGCTGTAGGAGTTCTCTGTTGGAGGTTTTTGGATTGCTTAAGTATACTATCATATCATCTGCAAATAGTGATAGTTTGACTTCTTCCTTTCCAATTTGTATCCCTTTGACTTCCTTAGGTTGTCTAATTGCTCTCACTAGAACATCAAGTACTATATTGAAAAGATATGGAGAGAGAGAGGGCAGCCTTGTCTAGTCCCCGATTTTAGTGGGATTGCTTCAAGTTTCTCTCCATTTATTTTGATGTTGGCTACTGGTTTGCTGTATATTGCTTTTACTATGTTTAGGTATGGGCCTTGAATTCCTGTTCTTTCCAAAACTTTTATCATGAAAGGATGCTAAATTTTGTCAAATGCTTTTTCAGCAACTAATGAGGTAACCATGTGGTTTTTTTCTTTTAGTTTGTTTATGTAGTGAATTACATTGATGGATTTCCATATATTGAACCATCCCTGCATCCCTGGGATGAAGTCTACTTGATCATGGTGAATGATCATTTTGATGTGCTCTTGGATTCGGTTGGCAAGAATTTTATTTAGAATTTTTGCATCAATATTCATAAGGGAAATTGGCCTGTAGATCTCTTTCTTTGTTGGGTCTTTCTGTGGTTTTGGTATCAGCGTAATTGTGGCTTCATAGAACGAGTTGGGCAGAGTTCCTTCTGTTTCTATTTGTGAAATAGTTTGAAGAGTATTGGTGTGAGGTCTTCTTTGAAGGTCTGATAGAATTCAGCACTAAAACTATCTGGTCCCGTACTTTTTTTGGTTGGAAAACTTTCTATAACCCCTTCTATTTCTCAAGGGACTATGGAACTATTTAGCTGATCTAGTTGATCCTGATTTAATTTTGGTATTTGGTACCTGTCTCAGAAATTTTCCATTTCCTCCAGATTCTCCAGTTATGTGAAGTATCGGCTTTTGTAATAGGATCTGATGATTTTTTGAATTTCCTCAATTTCTGTTGCTATATCCCCCTTTTCGTTTCAAATTTTGTTAATTTCGATACTGTTTCTGTGCCCTTTGGTTAGTCTGGCTAAGGGTTTATCTATCTTATTGATTTTCTCAAAGAACCAGCTTCTGGTTTTGTTGATTCTTTGTATGGTTCTCTTTGTTTCTACTTGATTGATTTCAGCCCTTAGTTTGATGATTTCCTGTCTTCTACTCCTCCTGGGTCAATTAGCTTCTTTTTGTTCCAGGGCTTTCAGGTGTGCTGTTGAGCTACTAGGGTATGCTCTCTCCAGTTTCTTTCTCTTTCTTTCTTTCTTTCTTTCTTTCTTTCTTTCTTTCTTTCTTTCTTCCTTCCTTCCTTCCTTCCTTCCTTCCTTTCTTCCTTTCTTTCCTTCTTTCTTTCTTTTTTATTTTTTTATACCTCGTCAGGATTCCTAACTTTTGAATCTAGAGTGGTTTGAAGAAGAATCCAAAAGACAAGAAATGTTATACAAGTTTTTTGTTTGTTTTTTTGTTTTGGATATATTCTATATTTACATTTCATTTCCCTTTTTCTGGTTCCCTGGCCCCCAACGGTTCCACATGCCCTTTTCCCTCCCCGTGTTCCCCCATCCACCCCTTCCTATTTCCCTGTTCTGGTATTCCCTTACACTGATGTTTTGAGCCTTTCCAGAACCAGGGTCCACTCCTTTCTTCTTGTTGGACATCATTTGGTATGTGGATTGTGTCTTTGGTGTCCCAAGATTCTAGGCTAATATCCACTTATCAGTGACTGCATACCATGGGTATTCTTTTGAGACTGGGTTTCCTCACTTAGTATGATGTTATCCAGCTCCATCCATTTCTCTAAGAATTTCATGAATTCATTGTTTCTAACGGCTGAATAGTACTCTATTGTGTATATATACCACATTTTTTGTATCCATTTTTCCATTGAGGGACATCTGGATTCTTTCCAGCTTCTGGCTATTATAAAGAAGGCTGCTATGAACATAGTGGAGCATGTATCCTTATTGCATGCTGGGAAATCTTCTGGGTATATGCCCAGGAGTGGTATGACTGGGTCCTCCGGAAGTATCATGTCCAGTTTTCTGAGAAACCGCCAGACTAATTCACAGAGTGGTTGTACCAGCTTGCAGTCCCACCAGCAGTGGAGGGGTGTTCCTCTTTCTCCACATCCTTGCCAACACCTGCTGTTTCCTGAGTTTTTAATCTTAGCCATTCTGACTGGTGTGAGGTGAAATCTCAGGGTTGTTTTGATTTGCGTTTCTCTAATGACTAATGATGTTGGGTACAGAGCTAAACAAAGACTTTTCACCTGAAGAAATTCGGATGGCTGAGAAACACCTTAATAAATGCTCCCCCCATTTTCTTTTTGGAGGCACTCAGGGCTATGAGTTTTCCTTTTAGCACTGCTTTCATTGTGTCCCATAGATTTGGGTAGGTTGTACCTTCATTTTCATTGAATTCTAAAAAGTCTTTGATTTCTTTCTTTATTTCTTCCTTGACCAAGGTGTCATTGTGTAGAGTATTGTTCAGTTTCCATGTGTATGTGGGCTTTCTGTTGTTCTTCTTGCTATTGAAGACCACTTTTACTCCATAGTGATCTGATAGGAGGCATGGGATAAGTTCGATCTTCTTGTATTTGTTGACGCAGGTTTTGTGACCAATTATATGATCAATTTTGGAGAAGGTGCCATGGGGCACTGAGAAAAAGTTATATTCTTTTGCTTTAGGATGAAATGTTATATATATATATATATATATATATATATATATATATATATATATATATGTTAAATCCAATTGGTTCAAAGCTTCAATTAGTTTCACTGTGTCCCTTTTTAGTTTCTGGTTTCCTGATTGGTCCATTGAGGAGAGTGGAGTGTTGAAATCATCCACAATTATTGTGTTAGGTGCAATGTGTGCTTTAAGCTTTAGCAAAGTTTCTTTTATGAATGAGGGTACCCTTGCATTTGGGTATGTTCAGAATTGAGGGTTCTTCTTGGTGGATTTTCCCTTTGACCAGCAAGAAGTGACCTTCTGTGTCTCTTTTGATGACTTTGGGTTGAAAGTCAGTTTAAATTGACGTTCATCCTGACTATCTTTGTTAGGTGTTTTGTTGCTTAGTTTCTGTTTCCTCTCTGGGGTTAGGAGAGTGTAGCATCTGTGTGTTGCCTGGTAAAACAATTTTCTGTAGAACTGAAAGGTGTGACCACAGGGGGTTCCAGGTAAAATGTGTTTCTGGGTATTGATTGCTGACACTTGTTATTTGTGGACTCTGCAGTTTAAATTGCCTTTAGTGGTATGTGATGGAGAACATGAATTCTGATATACACAGTTGATAAACTCTCTTTAGCCCAGAGTAAATACAACCAAGTATTATAACACTGAAACTTTTTCTTGCATCTATAGCATATTTTTAAATTCTAGAACCAAACTGACGCCTAAGTTTTATATCATACAACATAATTTTATTAAGACAAATAATTTAAATTATGATTTTATAAATCGAAGCAAACACCTTCCAATATGAAGAATGTGTAACCATGGCTTACAGTAAATAAGAAACACAGCTTAAGACGTGAATTTTGTAGGCAATTTTGTTTACATGGTTAAGAATACATATACTATGGGTATTACTCAACATACATGTGTCATATTTGCACACGAGAGAGTGCAAATATAGTCTTTTCTGAGACTGATCTTTCAAATTGAACCAAACTTCTAAATATCTTTTAAATCCCTCTGCTTGTTATCACCAATCCTCTTTCCTGACTGGTGCTTCCCTCCTAGTCTCCTAAGCAAGATGCTTATGCTGAGCCTTTCCCCATGACAAGCTATTCTGTCTACAATAGCCAGAATAAAGTAATCCAAATACAGCTATTACTATGTTACTCTAAGACTCACAAAATATCCTATCAGGTCTCCATAATTTAGATTTTAAGAATCATGGATTTCTGGTTTCTGGGCTGTTTTCATCTGTTTCTACCACCAGTCATCTATTGTGGAAGTCTCCTCTGGTCAACATAGTCTCCCCCCTTCTGCCTTTACATAGTTAACTCTGTTCATCCATCCAGCCTGTGTCAGCACTAAATGAGGTCAAGGTGTATTAAGTAGCATCCATGCCAAAGGAATACATATAGTTCTCAATCATATAAACAAAATGCCCCACAAACACAAAAGCTGTGTTCTTTGGAGAGGTTGTCAGCCCACCCTTACTATAACTCAGGGTTACACATCTCTTCTATCGGAAGTGGTTTTCTCCCACTGATAAAAACCCTAGTATACCTTATTTTGTCTTGATAAAATTACGTGGTATGGTAGAATGACTAAATCCATTGCTGATGACCTAGGCAGTGGTTTCCTTTCTTTCAGTGAGAGTCTCACAGGCCCCATGTGAGTCTCCTTAACCCCCAGGCAGCTACTACTCTGCTCAGTTTTAACTGTCACAGTGGCACAACCTAAAATCACTGAGAGACAGTCTCCATGAAGAATTGTCTAGATCAGGGTGGCCCATGGCTATGCTTGTCAGGGATGTTCTTGACTGTTTTGAGGTGTGTGAAAAATACCCTGAACGTGGCCTGCACCATGTCATGGGCTGAGCCCTGAACTGGGTAGGGGTGAATGCAGATAGCTGAGCAGAAGCAGTGAACGAGCAAGGGTACATTAGTTCTCTCACTGCTCTAGGCCACTGATATGCTGTCACTAGCTGCTTGGGTTCCTGCCTTGGTTTCCTCTCACTGATAGATTAGAACCTGAAATTGCAAGTTGGATAGACCCTCTCCTCCCACCTATAGTCACAGTAATTGAAATAAAGCTAATGCAGCCGTTTTCCATGTTATTGATCTTAAAATTTAATGGACATCTTCTCTCTACCAAGTGATAAACTCTACTAGATTCTAGACTGTATTTTAATTTACCACTGGTTCCCCATGACCCATCAGAAAGTATTTAGCATTTAGAACATAATAAAATTATATCATCATCTACATTATTTAAGCTAAATATAAAGTCATGCCAAAGTTAACTTCAACGGCATAAAAATTGATTTTTGTTTTAGACAAACATAAGATTTAATAAACATTCAATTGTGAATATACAAATACAATATAAAATGTACTTCTGTCGACCTTGCATCATGGAAATTTGCAATAAAATTACATAAAATGAAATTACAGTATTACAGTCAAACATGCAATTTTAATACAAAGAATTAAATAAGTTCTTATAATGATACTAAGAACACCAAACTTCATTTATTTTGAATTCCTATATAAGTGGAATTATGATGAACAATTTTCAAACATTATCTGATTTAATCCTCATAAACTCAGCACTGAATGGGTTTCAAAACAAGATTGCCTGACCACAGTGAAAACTGCTGTGTCAATTCCATGTATACAACATTAGCCATCATTTTCTGGGCACCTGGTATGTCTAGACACTCTGCAAAGTCCTTATGTGCACATGCTTCTACACTCATAGATAGTATTCTTATTAGAAACTTTCTTTGGATAATTGTGTTATCAGACATTTGAAACTGATGCGTCCGCACAAAGAAAAGTGACCAATGCTCCCATGACATCTTTTCCAAATGATCTCTCCCCCTCTCTAGCCCCTCTGGAAAACACTGATGCTTGCTTTTCCACTGTCACATATCCTAAATTTCTACAGTCACAGTGTGAATTCATATGTAAGACTATTATATATGAATTATGGTTAAAACTGTATCAAAAATGAAATCTGTTGTTTGGACTGTGATTTTTGAGCATATGATATCCAAAAGGTCACTCATTATCAAACAATGGAGACTTCTACACCCCAAAATAAGTAAATATGTGCTCATAAGAAGCTACACGCATGTCATGTTCTCAGCCTCTCCAGCAATTGTCTGAGCCCAGAGTCAAATGCATAGAATAGGCCTAGGAGAATCCATCTTCTTAAGCAGGAAATAAACACTCCCAGGGCACACAGGGAGAGGGGGTTTGGAGAACGAGGATGTTCGGCTTGCCTGTTCAGAGTCTATTTAGGATTTTCTTATAAGTTGAGATTTTTTGATGTTTACCATTTTTTAAAATTCAATTTACGTTAATGGCACTTTCCAGGAAAGCCACCTCTCCACAGCACCAGCTGCTCACTAGATCTTTAAAAACCATTAGGAAAATGAGTTTCATGCTAGTAACTACTTCTTTTGAAGTGATGGAAATTTTCAAAGTGTCATGGGATGTTTAGCTGTGTCTGCAAAGGCAAAGAGATGCTTTAAACCACTTTGTAGATACTTCAGGTAAACAGAAAATATGTGTAAGGTAATTGGATTGAACAAGGCTTCTCCTTTAAATCAATAGTTTTACCTTTAATGAGTCATTGTTGGGAAAGTTTTAGGGCCAAATTCAACCGAGTGTTCATGATGGAGGGAAACTCCTCAAGCCCTACAGCATTTTGGCATCCTTATTTTTCACACTCTATGATACCTATTTCAGTAAAATTCCAATGCACTGCAAGGATAGAATTGAATTAAATAATTCGGGGAAATAGAAAAACATTATGTAACATTCCAGGTAGATAATCCTATTTTAGATAATACTTTGGCATTTCTAAGAAGACGTCAAGGGCTGAAATGCTTCTACAGAATTGTCAAATGATGCTTCACCTTACATGCAGAGTGCATGTACAGCCCAGAGAGGAAGGTCAGGCTTCCTAGTGCCCTGGTCCTTCAGGCAGCTAGACCCTGAACCTATTAAAATACTCTTGACCCCGTAGCTGTAGCAATGAAGCACATTCACATTCCTGTAACCAGTAATCAGCAAGGCCAAGACTGAAATCATAGTCACTGACTTGAAAGCTCTTACTCAAGGAAAAAAGTATTTAATTAAATGGGTAATCTATACATATGATAAGAAAGTTTTATTGGATATTTTATTTATTTACATTTCAAATGTTATCCACTTTCTCAGTTTGCCCTCCACAAACCCCCTATCCCATCTCCCCTCCCCCTGCTTCTATGATGGTGGAATATTGGCTCCTACCTCACTGCCCTAGCATTCTGCTACACTGGGGCGTCGAGCCTTCACAGGACCAAGGGCCTCCCCTCCCATCGATGCTAGATAAGGCCATCCTCTGCTGCATATACAGCTGGAGCCATGGGTCCCTCCATGTGTTCTCTTGGGGGTTTAGTCCCTGGGGGCTCTGGGGATCCAATGCCCTTGCCCTTTTTTGTCTTCTGGGATCACTGCATGCATTTGGTACACAGATACACATACAGGTAAAACACTCATACACACAAAACAATAAAAAATAATTAAAAGTATTAAGCAATGTAATCAAAATGTAAATACAATTTAGGCTGTTTGGGGGTATTATCAGCAAACTAGAAGTAACTGAAAGTATACAGAAGAAAACACATAGGGTTTTGTTTTGTTTTGTTTTGTTTTGTTTTGTTTTGTTTCAAATGCTAAGCCATTCTTCGACTTCCACATTACCCTCTATGGATATTGGCAGGTATGTGAGTGAAGCAGCAGAATGGAACCTGAGACAATCTTCCATGAAGATGTCCATAAGAACATGGAAGATTGTCTCCAGATCCTCTCTACTGCCTCGCTCCTGAATACCTGTCCTTTTCTTAGATTAGCATAAGAATCTCACTAGTCATACTATGTGTGCTGCAATCACTTTTGTGTTGTCATGCATGTAAAGTAACAAATAATGAAATACCATAGCATAGACTCTTCTTCCACAAAGACTAAGCTACCTTCTGTCCTCAGCACTGTGAGTAGTCCTCAGTCAGTACAAGGCAAATGCCTGCTCCCATTCCCTCTGCTACTGTGTTCCCAGTGCTCTGCTTTTCAAAGTAATCACTTACAATTGCCTACTTCATGTAAGCAGTCAGTCATCTCCATCACCACCACAGCTGAAGCTCTGGGCACCTGTGTGTTTTCTCTTCTACTGTGTAAAGTAATAAGAAAGAAGTTTTGAATCTGTGAAAAATAAGGGGGAAGGGAAAGGTTTGAGGTCCGAGGACAATTGCTATCATTGAAGTTCAGAACTTTCATCTATCTGACAAGAAATCAAAAAAAAATTCTACCTCAGGTATGGTCAGCCTTGGAAACCCTGTGCCATGCTTGGGAGCATCATGAGTTACTGCTCCACTACACTTGATCTTAACCAAAGGGCCAAAAAGTAATCTAAGTTGCTACTCAATAGACATTGGGAATGTAGTCTCACCTATACCCAACAGGTATGAGTTCTTTACATTGAAGAAACAGTTTTCTTTCTTTTAGTGTATGTCTTTTTTCTCCTTCTTCTCTAAAGTCCACCACTTTCTTATTCTCTATTTTTTCCTCATCCACTTTCTACTTTGGAAGCTTCTATCTATGGTATGCTTCCTCTTCAGTTTGTTACTTTTAATTCTTCTCTAGTTCTAACCACCAGAACTCTGCACTCATATTCTGGCTCCAAAGTACTTTTGCCATTTAAAAGCAAACAAACAAAAAAAAACCCAGCAAAATAAAACTCTATACAAGTAAATTAAATTAAAGAACCAAGCAACTTACTCTCAACCCCATCTTACTAGAAATGGACCAAGGAGAGAGGAGGTTAGAGATAAGCCTTGAGTCTGCTTGTAGTCATCTTGCTGACTAATCTTCCTTCTCTAACATTAGAACTAGCTTCTTCAGTCTTCCAAAGCAGAATAAAAACAGCAGTTTTCCAGGAATCCCCCATGCCTTCCACATCAGGCTGGGACTGCTAAGACTACCAACCTCATAGACTGAGCAAGTATCACATTATCAGCCTCTCTCATGAAGACAGTCAGTGTTGGAATATCCAGACCATAAAGTAAGCCAGTATATTGCTCTAAAGAACCATAAACAATATGTATTTCTCTTAAGGGAAATCCACCACCATTCTGAAATTTTTCTGTGATCTGTGAAGCATTGATTATTTGTTGACAAATCTTGACTTCATTTCTCATCTCCCTCTAAGTCCATGTTCCAAAAGAATGAATGACTAATGAATTTCACACTAAACAAATATATTTAGATGTGTCTATTTAGCAAGTGGCTGTTAACCACATGCACTGCATGAGTACCTCTAGCCCTATCGTACCCATAAAATATGATGAAATCTCTCAGGGCTGAAGAGATGGCTCATCCATCAAGAGCACTAGCTACTCTTTCAGAGTCTAGGTTTGTCTCGTGGCACCCACATGGTGGCCCAGTCATCTATGACTGCAGTTCCAGGAAATCAGTGCTCTCTTCTGGCCTCCTAGGGCACCAGACATACAAGTGATACACACATATGTGTACAGGCAAGCCCTCATAGACATAAAAATAAAAGTAAGCAATCTTAAATAAAAGAACCTGTCTCCAAAATTCTACAAGCAAATTTTCTCACAGAAATTACATTTTATTATATTCAGAAAAAACATATAAATAGGCAAGAAATGATCCTGATAGAGAGATGGCTCAGCGATTAAGAGCACCGACTGTTCTGAAGGTCCTGAGTTCAAATCCCAACAACCACATGGTGGCTCACAACCATCTGTAACAAGAGCTAAAAGCCTCAAAAAAGCCTCAGACAGCAGGAAATGCACAGATGGCTTTCCTGAAGCTCCCTGCTTAGTTAGTTTCCAGTCATCCACACAGGCAGCCTCCTCCCTACAGACATAGGTAAATGCTTCTGAGTCAGCTATACTCTTAAAATGAAGTGCAAAAAGTTTAGCACATATATGTGTGTATTTAAAACCATCAATAAACATTAGTCATTTAATAAGACTAAAGAAAGACACAAGTCAAAAGTCCTCCGTGAAATGGAAATAGGATGTGATGGTATTATCCATAATCTGAAATCCCTGTCCATAGATTGTTATTGGTTTTCATCAAAACCAGATTTCTGGGACTGGAGAGAATGTGCAACCATTAAGGACACTTCCTGCTCTTGCAGAAGACTGAAGCTTATTTCCTGGAACCCAGACACTGCCTGCAACTCCACCTCCAGTGGATCCAATGCCTTCTTTTTGTCTCTTTGGCCACTGCATTCATGTACACACACACACACATACACACACACACACACACACACACACACACACACACACACACACACACAGACAGAGAATAATATATTTCCCTATTTGCATTCATGCATCAAATGTTTAATGTGTCTGCATGTATTTGTAATATTTTTTCATTCCTTCCCATCATTTCCCATCACTTGTGAGGAAGGTAGAGTTTCAAGCATGTTTCTGGTCCAGTTGGTAACCACTCACAAAATAGCTGGCTAACATGGAGAACAGGGTTCACTGTCCATGACAGGGATCAGGTATGTTCTGCAGTTTAGTATCTGAATCTCAGACATGTTTATCAGGAAAGCTGTCATTTCATCACCTAATGATTCTAACACCACCACTCAAAGAGCCTTACCCACTAAGCTTAGTGTGGAATTAGTGCACAAGAAACTAGTTTAGAAATGAGCTGTGATTTGCCAACTCTTTATGACCACCCAGTATGCTAGTTATTTGTGATAAAAACAAAAAACAAAACAAAACAAAAAAACCATTCTGACCAAAAGCAACTTGAGAAAGAAAGGTTTCAATGTGGCTTACAGTTCCAGAAAGATGCAGTCCACCAGGCAGGGAAGGCAGGACAACAGCAAGGAAAAGCAGGGCAGCAAATCAGGCAGCAAGCTGATTCCACCTTGCCTACACATACGAAGTGGGGTAAAACTATAAACCCTCCGAGGAACTGCCAGACTGATTTCCAGAGTGGTTTTACCAGCTTGCAATCCCACCAACAATAGAGAAGTGTTTCTTCTTCTCCACATCCTCTCCAGCAACTGCTGTCCTCTGAGTTGTTCATCTTAGCCATTCTGACTGGTGTAAGGTGGAATCTCAGCGTTGCTTTGATTTGCATTTCCCTGATAACTAAGGATGCTGAACATTTCTTTAGGTGCTTTAGAGCCATTTGAGTTTCCTCAGGTGAGAATTCCCTGTTTAGCTCTGGACCCCACTTTCTTTATTTTCAATATTCTTTGTTTACATTCCAAATAATTTTCCATTTCCTGGTTCCCCTGTCCTCCTAAGTCCCATTAGCCTTCTTCCCTCTGTCTGCCCATTCCCTAATCAACCCCCTCCCACTTCTCTGTCCTGGTAATCCCCTACATTGCTGCATCAAGCCTTTCCAGGACCAGGGCCCTCTCCTTCCTTCTTCTTGGGAATGATTTGATATGTGAGTTGTGTCTTGGGTATTCAGAACTTGGGGGCTAATACCCACTTATCAGTGACTGCATTCCATGTGTGTTCTTTTGTGAATGATTTACCTCACTTGTATGATATTTTCCAGTTCCAACCATTTGCCTAAAAATTTCATGAATTCAATGTTTTTAATTGCTGGGTAGTTACTGTATTTTCTGTATCCATTCCTCCATTGAGGAATATCTGGGTTATTTCAACTTCTGGCTATTATAAATAAGGCTACTATGAACATAGTGGAGCATGTGTCCTTATTGCATGCCCGGGAATTCTCTGGGTAAATGACCAGGAGTGGTATAGCAGGGTCCTCCGGAACTGTCATGCCCAGTTTTCTGAGGAGCCTCCAGACTGATTTCCAGAGTGGTTGTACCATCTTGCAATCCCACCAGCCAGTGGAGGAGTGTTCTTCTTTCTCCACACCCTCACCAACACCTGCTGTCTCCTGAGTTTTTAATCTTAGCCATTCTGACTGGTGTGAGATGAAATCTCAGGGTTGGTTTGATTTGCATTTCCCTAATGACTAATGATGTTGAACATTTCTTAAGGTGCTTCTCAGTCATCCAAAGTTCTTCAGGTGAAAAGTCTTTGTTTATCTCTGGACCCCATTTTTAATAGGGTTATTTGGTTCTCTGGAGACTAACTTCTTGAGTTCTTTGTATACATTGGATATTAGCCCTCTATCGGATGTAGGGTTGGTAAAGATATTTTCCCAATTTGCTGGGAAAAAATTCCCATTTTATAATAGGGTTATTTGTTGGATCTTTGTGTGGTTTTGGCATCAGCATAATTGTGGCCCTTCTGTTTCTATTTTGTGGAATAGTTTGAAGAGTATTGGTGTTAGGTCTTCTTTGAAGGTCTGATAGAATTCTGCACTAAAACCATCTGGTCCTGTGGGGGTTTTTTTTGTTGTTGTTGTTTTTATTTTTTTGTTTTTTTTGTTTTTTGTTTTGTTTTGTTTTTGTTTTTGTTTTTGTTTTGTTGTTGTTGTTGTTGTTTTTAGTTGGAAAACTTTCTATGACCCCTTCTATTTCTTTAGGGGTTATGGAACTGTTTAGATGATCTATTTGATTCTGATTTAATTTTGGTATTTGGTATTTGTCTAGGAAATTGTCCATTCCCTCCAGATTCTCCAGTTGTGTTGAGTATAGGCTTTTTTAGTAGGATCTGATGATTTTTTGAATTTCCTCAGTTTCTGTTGTTATATCTCCCTTTTCATTTCTAATTTTGTTAATTTGGATACTGTTTCTGTGCCCTTTGGTTAGTCTGGCTAAGGGTTTATCTATCTTGTTGATTTTCTCAAAAAAAAAAAAAAACAGCTCCTGGTTTTGTTGATTCTTTATATGGTTCTCTTTGTTTCTACTTGATTGATTTCAGCCCTGAAGTTGATGATCTCCTGTCTTCTACTCCTCCTGGGTGAATTTGTTTCCGTTTGTTCCAGGGCTTTCAGGTGTGCTGTTAAGCTGCTAGTGTACCCCATCTTGTAATAGGATTATTTGACTATCTAGAGACTAACTTCTTGAGTTCTTTGTATACATTGGATATTAGCTCTCTATTGGATGTAGGGTTGGTAAAGATCTTTTCCCAATTTGTTGGTTGCAGTTTTGTCCTATTGACTGAGTCCTTTGCTTTACAGAAGCTTTACAGTTTTATGAGATCCCATTTGTCGATTCTTGTTCTTAGAGCATAAGCCATTGGTGTTCTGTTCAGGAACTTTTCCCCTGTGCCCACGTGTTCAAGATTCGTCCCCACTTTCTCCTCTATAAGCTTCAGTGTGTCTGGTTTTTATGTGTAGATCCTTGATCCACTTGGACTTGAGCTTTGTACAAGGAGATAAGAATGGGTCGATTTGCATTTTTCTGCATGCTGACCTCCAGTTGAACCAGCACCATTTGTTGAAAAGGCTATCTTTTTTTCACTGGATGGTTTTAGCTCCTTTGTCAAAGATCAAGTGACCATAGCTGTCTGGGTTCATTTCTGGGTCTTCAATTCTATTCCATTGATCTTCTTGCCTGTCTGCATACTAATACCAAACAGTTTTTATCACTACTGCTCTGTAGTAGAGCTTGAGGTCAGGGATGGTGATTTCCCCCAGAAGATCTTTTGTTGTGGAGAATAGTTTTTGTTATCCTGGGTTTTTTGTTATTCCAGATGAATTTGAAAATTGCTCTTTCTATATCTATGAAGAATTGATTTGGGATTTTTATGGGGATTGCACTGAATCTGTAGATTGCTTTTGGCAAGATGGTCATTTTTACTATATTGATTCTACCAATCCATGAACATTGGAGAATTTTCTACCTTCTGAGACTTTCTTCAATTTCTTTCTTCAGAAACTTAAAGTTCTTGTCATAAAGATCTTTCACTTGCTTTGTTAGGGTCACACCTAGGTATGACATATTATTTGGGGCTATTGTTAAGTGTGTCATTTCCCTAATTTCTTTCTCCTCTTGTTTATCCTTTGAGTAGAGGAAGGCTACTGATTTGCTTGAATTACCTTTATATCCAGCCACTTTGCTGAAATTGTTTATCAGCTTTAGGAGTTCTCTGGTGGAAGTTTTGGGGTTGCTTAAGTATACTATTATATCATCTGCAAATAGTGATATTTTGACTTCTTCCTTTCCAATTTTTATACCTTTGACCTCCTTTTGCTGCCTGATTGCTCTGGCTAGGACTTCAAGTACTATATAGAATATATAGGGAGAGAATGGGCAGGTTGGCAATTCCTCAGAAAATTAAACATAGTACTACCAGCGGACCCAGCTATACCACTCCTGGGCATATACCCGGAAGATGCTCCTACATGTAATAAGGACACATGCTCCACTATGTTCATAGCTGCCTTATTTATAATAGTCAGAAGATGGAAAGAACCCAGATGTCCTTCAACAGAGGAATGGATACAGAAACTATGGTATATATAAACAATGGAGTACTTACTATTTAGCTATTAAAGACAATGAATTCATGAAATTCTTAGGCAAATGGATGGAACTAGAAAATGCCATCCTGAGCGAGGCAACCCAATCACAAAAGAACACACATGGTATGCACTCACTAGTAAGTGGATGTTAGCCCAAAAGCTCAAAATAAACAAGTTTCAATTCACCAAGATCAAGAAGAAGGAGGACTTAAGTGAGGGTGCTTTAGTTCCTCTAAGAAAGGGAACAAAATAGTCACAGGAGCAATAAGGAAGACAATGTGTGGAGCAGAGACTGAAGTAAAGGCCACCCAGAGACTGCCCCACCTGGAGATTCATCCTATAAACAGTCAACAAACCCTGACACTACTATGGACCACAAGAAGTGTACACCAAAAGGAGCATGCCATGGTTGTCTCTGGAGGGGCCCTGCCAACTATTGGACTGGGCATGGGGTCCCCAATGGAGGAACTGGAGGATGGTACAGAGGAGTTGAAGGGGTTTACAACCCCATGGGAAGAACAATGATTTTGGCCACCCAAACACCCCAAGACTCCCAGGGACTGAACCATCAACTAAGAAGCATACATGGTTCCAGCCAAAAATGTGGCAGAGGAAGGCCTTGTTGGGCATCAGTGGGAGGAATGGTCCTTAATCAGGTAAAGGCTCAACAGAGGCCTGAACAAAGGGAAACCAAGGGCGGGGAGGGAGGGAGTTAGGTGGAGAAGCATATATGTGGAGGCAGGGAACAAGGAAGGGAAGGGGTTGGCGGGGTCTTCAGGGAGGGGGGATATTGGAAAGATTTTACCATTGGCAATGTAAATGAAGACAATATTCAATTAAAAAAAACCTATAAACCCTCAAAGTGCACCCCCTGTGATGTACTTCCGCCAACAAGGCTCCACCTCCTAAAGGTTGCATGGACAGCCTCTCCAAATAGAACCAAGTATTTAAATACATGAGCCTTATGGGGCCTATTTCTCATTCAAACCACTCTGCCCCATAAACAATGTTAAGTAGCCAACTCTCTATGTTCCGGAAATTAGAGGTGATTGGATGGCGCGAGGATGGAGGAAGCCCCTGGTGCTCCGAGGATGCAGCAGATAATAAAGCATGAGGACTGTGAAGTTACAAACATGCAAGGCCAGTTAAACTCGAATGCTTAAACAAAATACATGATGCGTCTGTTCCTCAATCTCCATCCTTTTAACAGATAAACCTCTTTTGTTACCCTTCAGCTTGAACTGCCTTTACATCAGGACTAACAGGGGTGTTTTGGTTTTGTAAAGAGTGCAGGATGAGGTTTGGGAGAAGCGAAGCAAAGAACGCAGATGGCTTCAGAGAGGGCAGTTGGTCAAGGCTGTCCTAATTTTCTTCAAATGCATTAGAGGTGAATTAATTTAAAGTGACCAGTCCAGCTTATGTTCTTGTAACTGTGGCTTTTTTATCCCGTTGTGGCCTTCGTGTGTATCTACAGAATTTGCTGTCTCTTATTACCAAATCAGAACAGTCCGTTTTTTTCTTCCAAACCTGCTGAGTCCAGGAGTATTTTTCTTTGTCTACCAGAAGAGTATGCTTCAATATTTTGGAACTCTTTCCTGTTCTATATTCTATATTCCTTAAACTTAAAAAAAAAATCATCCAGTTAAGTTATGGTTGCGTTTACACAAAATAATTGAAATTCTTGTAGGACAAACAGGAAACCGCAGTATGAATACTTAAAGGAGAACAGTGGGAAGCTGAGGACTGCCCTGGGGAGTGTCATGATCTTCCAAACCTACATCTTCAGTTTTAGCTGTTTGAAGGTCAGAGGAGAGAAAAATCTAGGTCTTCTAAAAACAAGGCTTTGTTGTAGAGAGCCTGCAGAAAGCACTATGCTAGAACATAGGATCTTTTTTGCCACAAAGAAAATAAAACACATTTTTGAACTTATCTGCCAAACTGATGTGACCTTGATATGTCCTTGATATGGGGAGAATAAAAAGCCAGAAGGTTTTATACAATACTTGAGCACAAACAGAAAATCATTAAATAAAATGTTGCTCAGTATCCACAATGTAGAACATGGCAATACCTTATGATTGAGCTAGGTTTATCCAAGGATTGCTAGCTCAATAGAAAATGTGCTAATCTACACGGGCTGATTGAAGTATGTACATTCAGAAATCACTTAAATAGATGAATAGAAATTAATTATTTGTAATTAAATAGAAAATAGCCATTAAAAGCAAAAGTGAATTTATGATTTTGGTAAGAAAAAATTCCAGAAAATTCAGTCATCTTAACCCAAAGAACTTATATAATGAAAACGTATAGAGAACATGATGTCAAATTGACAAGGAATGAACAAAAAGAGTTTGTATCACTATACCAGAATCTTCTAGCATTGTTTTATACATTCTAAGTGACATCTTCAAAGGTGAATACCAAGGCCCTAACATTTTCAAGGATGAAAATTTTCCCAGCAGTTTTCTAAAGATCATTAGTAAAAATGAATCATTTGTATGAAGTTGCAAATAACAAGCATTTTGTTCCTAGAGTGTGGAAATAGGAATCTTTTGATGCTGCTAAAGTTAGATAAAGAACTAACTCTTTGTATTGTGTGTTTTTTTCCCAATCTGAGAATTAAGTGATGGTGATAGGAGGCTGATGATGATGGTGATGGTGACCGTGGTGATGGGAGCAGGGATGAGGGTACAAATTGTGATGAGGGTGATGGGGAGTGCATTAGTTGCTTTTCTGTTGCTGGGCTAAAGCACCATGACCAAATACAACTTAAGAAAGAGAGTTTATTTAGGCTTTTAGTTTTATCGCAATAAGTGTCCATCATGGTGAGGCAGCATGAAGAACAGAATAGAGAGTGAATTGGATGTAGGGTAAGGCAATAATCCCTTCCGGCCCTCAGTGACATATATTTTTTAAGCAAGGCTACACCACCTTCATTCTCTAGCAACAACACCAACTAAGACCAAGTGCTCAAAACCCCTAAGCTTAGGGTATACATATTTTCATTAAAACCACCACAATTACGATAATGTTGATATTAATAGTGGTGATAGTAGTGATGATGATAGTAAAGATAGTGAAAATGGTACTTGTGATGATGGAGTGGTGATTGTTGTGGTGGTAGGATGGTTTTGATAATGATGATTATTATGATGACAGTGGAGTTGGTCATAATGGTAATGATGGTGATCATGAGGTTGGTGGTAGTGATGGGTCGATGGTGATGATGATGACATGATGATGATGATGATAATGGTGGTCATAATTGCAATGACAGTAATGATGATGATAAGAATGATGAGGGTGGTGGTGATGGTTGTGGATGTAGAGATGATTTTGATACTGTTGCTGTTGCGGAGGCTGGGAAGATTTTGATGATGCTGCTGCTGACAACAATGATGGTGATGATGATGTTGGTGATAATTATGACTATGACATAATGGTAATGATAATGATGGTCATAGTTGTAATAATAGTGATAATGATGGTAATAATGGTGGTGGTGGTGGTGGTGGTTGTAGAGGTAGAGATGATTTTGATGCTGTTGCTGATAATAATGGTGATGGTGATGGTGATGGTGATGGTGATGGCGTTAGTGATGGTAATGATGATGACATGGCAGTAATGATAATGGTGGTCATAATTGCAATGACAATGATGATGATGGACATGAGAGTGATAGTAATTTATTATGATGGAAAATTAGAAAAGAGGAGGACAAGAGCAGAGCTGGAAATGGGAGAAAATGAGAGGAATTCAAACAATAAAGGGAGAAAATTAGAACTGCAACTTTGCCTTTTAGCATTCTAGAGCTATTCAAGTTCACAAGAAAGCTGGGCTAGCTCATTGAAATTGTACAGATAGCTGAAGTAACTATTAAAGATATATTAAAATTAATATTTTATTGAATTATTTTATTAAGTATCTTTATTTAAAAGACTTTATGCATCTCTGCCCTCTTAAAATATTCAAAGAATAACTTATGTATCTTTAAAAAATGACTCAGTCACCATTATGAAGGACAGCACTGTAGTTGTCCAAAGACAGGCTCTGTCATTAGGTTGCCTGGATTAAAATTTCATCTCCGTATTTTATAACTGTGAAATTTTATAACAAGATGTTTACTATCTCATTACTTTAGTATGCTAAATAGGAATAGTTTTGAGTCATAAATTTCCTCTTTGGACTCAGTGAATGGATTGTGTATTGCATGTGTAATAGTCCTTGCAGTGTGATAGGGCCTGAAATAATTGTTATTGGACAGGTTGAAATTCTTTCATTCATGTATAATTTAAATATTTATTGAGTAACCACTATGTGCCTGCTCTTGTTCAAAGCACCTGATAATAAACTGAAGATGAATCCTCAATTTGAATAAAGTGGATGAGGGAAGCATAAATATGTGAATTAGATAATGTATAAAGAAGAAATAAAAATTATGTAAGTAGACAAGGTTGAGCAGTATAAGACTAATGACTAATTTACAGGCTACAGTACAGCATAGATAGCTACAGTTATATTAGCCTGACTGAAAATAACTGAAAATCAGAAAGAATAAAAGTTATACAATATATACAACAAATATGCCTCAACAATAATACTTTCACTTTCTTGTGTCCTGTCTTATGGGACAAAAGTGTAGAAGGTAGCAAAAGACATCAGATGCCTAGTCAAAGATGAAGAAATATATTCTTCATTCATTATGAACAATATTCAATATTTAATATGAAGAGGCAGCAAGAGCTTCATGCTTGCATATGTTTCCCTTCTGTCCGTGCCCCAGGATGACATAAGGGTGGACCTAGGTATAGAACACACGATGAGTTGGTCTCCATCTCTGAGTTTTGGAAAAATGTAATCGTTGTAAACAGTAAAGTCATGGGCTGGAGATGTAACTCAGTTGGTCCAATAGTTGCCTAGCATGTACAAAGTTCTAGCCTCCATTCCAAGCACTCCATAAACCAGAGGTTATGTGCACACCTGTAATCTTGGCATTTGGGAGGCTGTAGCAGGAGGGTCAGAAGTTCAGTGTCATCAGTAACTACACAGAGAGTTTGAAGTTCAACTCGAGTCCCTATCTCAAAAATTAAAACAAAATAAAACCAAAACAACTAACTTATTTACTGGTCTATTGCTATGAGGAGACCATGACAGAGGCAACTCATAAAAGAAAGCATTGAATTAAGGGCTTGATTAGAGTTTCAGAGGGTTTGTCCATTATTGACATGGTAGGGAGAATAGCAAGCATAACACTGGAGCAGTAACGGAGAACTTACATCTGATCCACATCAGATTGGGGTTGGAGGAGCTGTCCATTGACACAACTCCCCCAACAAGGCCACACCTCCTAACTCTTCCCTAACAGTTCCATCAACCGCAGAACAAGCTTCAGGTGCATGAGCCTATGGCAGAAGGGCAGGAGGGTGGGGCCAGGCCAGTGGCGTTGGTCAGAGTGATAATGATGGTGATCATGAGGTTGGTGACCTCATGATCATTCAAACCACCACCACAACAAACTAAAGCTTTGCTTCACAGAGACATTGCATTTATTATGTTGATCAGCAAGTAAACCTATCCAGTACTCCAGAGAAGCATGCACTACCACAGGCACTCAGTGACTTCACTAGCAACATACCCAGAAATGCAAGAGGCTTAAGGATAATCATCTTTCAAACTTGACACTTGAGGAACCTAAACATACAATGGAAATGTACTCAGGACTTCAGTGACCTCAGCCAGAGAATCATCTTCAAAGGGTGCTGAACTGAAGTCATTACCAAATCACGTGACTAGACTATTTCACTTGAGTTTTTCAATACATTTTTAAAAATGTATTGTACTTACTTATTTTAGCTTGTGTGTGTGTGTATGTGTGTGTGTAGTGTGTGTGTATGTTTGTTTGTGTGTGTGTGTGTGTGTGTGTGTGTGTGTGCATGCCCACGTGCCATATTGCATGAATGAAGTTCAAAGACAATTAGTAGGTGGTTCTCTACTTTCACCACATACATTCTGTGGATCAAACTCAAGTCACCAAGCTTGCTGGCAATAACTCTTTAAGTCGTCTTACTGACCCTGAGACATTTAATTTTAAGAGCTTAAATATTGGTATGAGCAAGATATAGAAAGATTTTCAGGGTCCATGTCCATCAACAATAGGCTGAAGAGGACAAAGAAACTGGGTGGTAGTGATGTAACAAGTTACTGCAATACCTGAGTGGCGTTAACCAGAGGTGTGGTCACAGGTATGCTGGCAGGTAGCTTAAAACTGGTTCTCCATTGAAAGGCCCTCATCTGTAGCATTTACCTGTTTTCCTAGTTGGACTGTGATAAATTGCAAGCTATTGCTATGGTAGGTCTGAGCTGCAAGTAAGGAAATGTGTTTAGCCTGCGGTCCATTGCTACAGGGCCAGCACCAGCACACTACTGGCCGAGTTATACAGCATGGAACCAACCTCCCCCAGGGTTGCCTTGTCCCATTGCTGTGCCTCAATGTGAACAGAACTGAGTGCAAGGCTGGGCAGTTCCTCAGAATGTTCTACATTTGGAAAAGTCAAAGCTTCATCACTTTTTCTAAATTACAAAAAAAAAGATGAGAGCATGTCTCTTGACATGACCTCTTGCTATCTCTTTACTCCCAGCATACAGTTATATTATAAAGTTTCCAATCAACACGACATCATATGTTTTAACTTCCCCAGAGAGACTTGTTACTAAGCTATGACTCCAGGGATGCAGAGATGGAGAAAGATGACCACACCTGCTCCTTTACAAAAATGTTTATAGTTTGTAAATCAGGCTAGCCTATCTCTTCCTTTCCTCATTTCCCAAGGCAGGGGAATCAAGACAATGTAAATAACGGAGCCTTCAACATTCCAAACTGCTGAGGAGGGATCTACGTCATAGGTGGTATGGACGAACACCAGGCAGGTGGCTGAAAGAGTGCCTGTGTGATAGGTATTATGGATGGATATCAGGCAGGTGTGCGCCCAAAGGAAAGCTTCAGGTGGGGTTTTATTGTCTGCTTCCAAGAAACCATATGTACCACTGGCAGGTGTTTTGTCTATAAACTTAGAGACTCCTACCATATCACTAAAACTCACTGTCCCATCTAGCCACACTGAAAGACTATAACTAAGGTCTGTGTCTCTTTGTGACTGTCTAGAGCAGTGGGTCTCAACCTTTCTTAATGACTGTGACTCTTTAATGTTGTGGTGGCTCCCCAACTGTAAAATCATTTCATTGCTATTTTATAGGAGCTATTTTGCTACTATCATTAATCACAATGTAAATATCTTATATTTAGAATATCTAATATGTGAGCCCCCAAATGGGGTCACAACCCAAAGGTTGGGATTTGCTGGCCTAAAGCTTTCCCGATACGTGTCTCCTTGTGCCCATTCACTCTAATTATGCCTATGTTTGTATCTTAAATGCTATGTTTGAATAAAAGTTCTAGAAAACTAGTCAGCCAGCTCACAGAGTGATTTCACCATTTAAGCTGGACAGTGATGGATTATTATTATTTAACATGATGGCTTGCCATGAGTTCCCAGCAACTTGAACTGAAGTGCCAGGTGCCTCCCTTAGGTTTACATGCATTCTTCACTTTCACCTCTGATTGTGAGGAGGACACAAAATGCCCCTTTGCTCGCACCAGCAAGAACAGTTGGATTAGGGAAATATCAAATTAAATTCTTCTCCAGTGACCACAGCAGCATACCAGTCACAACTATTATCTGAACCTCCCGAGAGTAAAGGAGCCTGGGGCAGTCTTTAACTTCATAGATACCGCACCTCTGTGTGCGCATGCCTGTATATGTGGGCATGTTTGCTCCAATAGAGAGTGGTTTAAAAGATAATTCTTCTGCTCATTAATTTTCATAGGTAGTGTGTGTAAAGTCCTACTCTAAATGCTAGAGATGACAGTAAATATTTATAGCTTCTGGGTTTGGTGAGTCTCTAATCTGAAGCAGCCATACTCAAGCAAGCAACTATGGTTGGCGAGTCACTTAATGTGTATCCTGAGCAAAAAACAGCACAATGCTAAAGGGCTGGTTGGCCTTTGCCTCTTCAATTCACCTATTTAAGAGCCTGCAGTGGGAGCCTGTGTACTCTGTAAGCTTCTTGCCATTTACACAGTATTGGGTAATCTCTTCTTGGAGTACCCTCATGGTTTATAGGTGAATTATTTTGTAACACATGAATTATTTTGTAACACATGAATTATTTTGTACCTTGCTAAGCACAAGAGCTAGTCAACTCCAAACCTTCAGGGATGAGAGATTATTATATGTTGCAGAGGTGCCAGCACGTGGTTAATCACAAGAGTGTCAATCATGTACCTGAGAAAGTAAAGGGACAGCCGAAGCTGCCCACAGTGAAACCTACGGGGAGAGAGGAGGCTCCTGCACATATGAATATTTAAAAGCTATACTACCATGATATGTCATGGCAAACTATACTCCATATGTTTACACATTGTATTGATTGGAATCCCTATAGCACCTGCCCCTGGACAACAGTGGATTAAAACCATTACAGTATGCATGTGACTCTAGCTCTGCACTAAGAATCTGCTGTCTCCTTGAAGCTCTGCAGTAACCACTGTGTCCCTCACAACCAAGACCTGGGTCTGTGGTCTTCTCTGAGGGCACAGGGATTCCTGAGATGAATGTTTGTTCTTCTCATTCTTCACTCTATCCTTGAGATAAGAGAGCCAGAAAGGCCTTGCCCAGGTGCTACCCAGAGATGCTGAGTGTGTCTTCAGTTGCTGGTTGCATACACCATCATCAGGAAACAAGAAGCTCCCAGAGAAAGGCTACGGACGAGACACATTGTCTACAAACCAGAGGGAGTTGAGCTGGGAAGGCCAGGAGCCACCTAATACCTTAACATTTGCCTTTGGGCTGTGCTGATTCTCAGTACTAATGGGAGAGACTTAAACTGTTATTTTTTTCAGGGATTAAAATATGCAGCAGGTTTCTAACAAACTATAATTAAAATGAATCTACAACCTCAGTTTTTAAGAAATACAGTTTCTTTGCTATTGGATATTTGATTCCATTTAATGACATTTGAGTCTAGCCTATTAAGCAGCTGGCCTTTCATTAATTACGAATGATTGTATTTTGCAAACTGTGTGTAAATGGAGCCAGAGATTTCCCAGAAAAGATTACTCAGGAAATTAGCTCCAAGCCAAGGTAAAATTGTATACACAATTTCATAGTTAGTACAGAAGTTATAATACTAGCTCTCTAAGGGGAGACCCTATCCAGCATGAGTTTTAGTTTAAGGGAAATTGTTTTCTAATTGTAATTGATGCTTAATTATGAGAAGGTGTGGGGGCTGCATATTTTCTGCTCTGCAGCATACTATAATGTATGCGGGTTAGCTGGGGGCATATAAACCACAGGGAGGCGATGAGGGGAACGAGAGCTGCACTGTCTAGTTGACAGTGTGTTAGGCAATAAATATAAGAACATATATTGTAACTGCGTGGTTAGAAGTTAGTCTCTGACAGCTGACATTGTCCCTGGCTTAAATGAGAAAACTGGCTACACACTCAAAAGTCATGTTTAGGTTTTACCCTATAGAGTAGCATGGTAGCCTTTTCTTTTGCTATGAAAAAAAAAGTGCTGATTTTTGGAGATCAATTTCTTTTTCACATGTATGTGCATGCCTGAGTCTATGTGCATGAGTGCATGCCTGAGTCTACACATATGCATCATTAGCACTCAGGTGCTCACAGAGGCTAGAAGAGGGTGTCAGGTTCCCTGGATCTGGTGTCACAGGGAATCCTGAGCCACCTGATGTGGGTGCTTGAACTGAAGTGAGTAGCAACCACTGAGCCACCTGTGCAGCCCATCTTTAGTTACTGGAAATATGGCTTACATCCCCCTCCCCTTTCCAACAGAATAGTAAGCTTTCACACGGAGTATCTCTTTCAGAAAACTTCGCTAGTGGCTTCTTAAAAATTATGTAAAAATTATGGGAAATAAGGAGGTCAATTCTTCTGGAAATGTGCTTTGAAAGAACATGGTTTGACAGAGAGAGGGAGGGAAGAAGGGAGGGGAAGATATATATATATATATATATATATATATATATATATATAGAGAGAGAGAGAGAGAGAGAGAGAGAGAGAGAGAAACAAAGACAGACAGAGAGCCCTGCCTAAATTGTTAAGAGGCATTATGGGGCTTTAAGAGGTCAAATGCCCAAGGAAGGAGCAAGTAATTTAGAGAACACAAAGTGTCTCTGACATAGAGGCCATTTATTCTTTAAAATATTACAGTAGTTCAAATTGGGGATTTTACCAAAGTTCATAAAGTGGAATGGAGGGCTGGGAAAGAAAATGGAGAAACCACCTCAGTTGTGACCCTCATTAAGGAATCCATTAAGACGTATAGTATTACTTCCACGATCCATAGACCATCTCTCTGCGTCCTTGGTTTGCCCCTCAATATATTAGGAAAAAACTGCTGGCTGGTCTTAAAACATACATCTGATCACATTGGTCTCATATCCAAGCACTTATAGCAAGCTGGATGCAGTCACTTCATTCAGGGTAGGAAGAATCAAAAAGCCAGATCGAGAATCTGAGTAGTGGAAAAGTCAATGAAAACATTACAGACATAATATTCTAATATCCACAATTAAAATATGGGGAGTGCTGGTGAGAGGGAATGAGTAACACGAGGTTCTCTCCTTCCACCATGTGAGACCCTGGGGTTGAGCTCAGGTTGTCAGGCTTGGGAGCTGGCTCTGAGTCAAGTCATTGCCCCTCCTGTTAGAGGGTAGAATAGATAGACTGGTGTGTTGTGTGAAGCCCTGGGCATTTCTAGTTTGTGAGCAATAGTCTGATGTCTTGGGTGGGATTATATGTGTGCTCAAACAGCATATAGGAACTAGTGATTTATGCTAGTGAATTCAGGAATGCATCTTCAATTCCACAAGCAAATATCTATTCACTCTTAACAGTAATAAAAACCAGAGGTTGGGTGGGAAGGAAATACCTCGGCTACTTTACATCCAGAGGGTTTGGGCATGCACGACTGTTGTCAGAACAACTGTGTTAAATGTACGTGAAATATAATATTTAGCAAAAAAAAAAAAAACCCTCACTATTGAGTGCTTACTAGTCAAGGATTAAGCTAAATGGATTTAGAATGACTTGTTATTAATCTCTCACGGTCTTAAATGTACCTTAATTCTAAAAAGACGAATCACACAGTTATCCCCAACCATTTGACTTGGAAACCCAGAAATAATCAGAAATGCTAGGCATTGTGTTTTTGGGACTTCAATTAGCTTGGCATGTCTTTTGTATATAAATAGTTAACCCATTTTCTCATTTCAGACAGGAATTAGCTCTTCAATAGATATTAGCCAGCTAGCCATCACCCTCAGGTGGAAACCAAATAGTTTTGCTTTATATTCAGACAGCTCAACCTCTGGAGGGAAAGTGCTTGCTGTATTTCTTTTTGTAAATAACATTACCCATCATTATTATTTTTTAATAAGCAGAAAAAACTGTGCATGCTTTTACTATGTACAGTAATTTAAAGTATACACACTGTGAGGAGTGAAGCCCACAGCTAGCTAATATACATCATGTCACATATTTACCATTTTACAATAAAAATGTTTAGTATTCACCCAGCAATTTTTGAAAACACAATATATTGACTAAATTCACTGAGGTACCAGTATCCAGATTAAACTTTATATCCTCTAATGATCATTTTTCTGCTTATCAGCCACCCCAGATCCTAATAACTGGCATTTCACAAGATGAACATCTTTAAATTCCTCTTCTAGAGATCATGGCATGTCTGTGGTTCTGAGCCTGGTGTACTTCGGAGCCACCCCTCACTGTCACAACTGGCTGGGTAGTGTCCTGTGATATGCCCCGTCCCCTCGGTCATTCATCTGCACGTGGTCCCTCATGCTGCCTGTCTTCTCCTAGCATCTTTCTAGAGTTCTTTTCCAGTCTCCATGCACTTAGCATGTTATCAGGTCTATTCCGAAGATAAGATGATTGGAGCAAGAATCAGTTTAAAGCATATCAGTCTAGAGTGCTGGCCACTACATGCTCACAACCATCTCTAACTCTAGGCCCAAGAGATTGTATGCCCTCTGCTGGCGTCCACAGGCACGGCATGCCTGGGGTGCACATACATACATGCAGACAGAACATCAATACACATAAAATAAAATAATTTTGAAAACAAGAACATAATCATTATTTCTCTGTCAAGATGCGACACTTCTCAAAATTTACAAAATATGTATTTTATAGAGAGTTTGTCCTCTATTTATTTTGTAATAACACGAATAACAGAAAACCATGTTCATCAGAATTAAGAGTTTTGTAGGAAGAAACAGAAATAGCAAAAAAGCAAAAGAAAATAGTAAAATTATTTTACCTAATAGTATAAGTTTTTAAAATCTCACTATAATAAACATGGTAAGTATGAAAGTGTATATATATATATATATATATATATATATATATATACTGTGTGTATGCACATATATACATATACATATATATCAATTAGATTCATTTAATTACATATGTTGCATACTTAACCAAAACACCACACTGAGGCCAACAAGGTACAAGGTACAGCTGCTGACTTTACAGTTAAAATAACATTTATTTAAGCCTTTTATGATAGGCATGGTGGCACATGCTTATAATCCCTACACTTTGGAGAAAAAGAAAAGAGGATCATAAATTTGAAGGCATCCAGGGTCACATAAAAAGTCCTATAAGAGCCTAGGCTTCATGGTTATGCCGGGTCTCAAAAAGCAAATAACAATAATAATAATAACTTCAAAATCTTGTGTAATCAAGCAAAGTTCTACCAGAACACTTCTTTTCTGATTTATGTTCAAAATCACATCCATTTTGTCAGGTTCATGTGATTCTTAATGTTCCTGAGAGTTCAGTGTAGCTTGTCACCACTGCACCCCATTTGTGAGGTCTGCAGTCTTAGTGGCTCCCCTGGCTAGCAACAATTCTTGTATACTAGAAGGCAGCCATTTGCACAGGATTGGGGCTAGAGTGAGGTGTGTTTCCTAATCTGAAGATAATAACTCTCTTGAGATGTTTTGAAAATAACCCCAACATGAGCCATGACTCTAGGTCATCCAGCCAGTCACATCTGGGTCAGAGCTTTTCTTCCCCTTAAGCACATGAGGATTGAGGCAAAATAATCTTTCAGTAAAGTCAAATTCGACCCCATATCAGCTATGTGATCTGACAGACTAGGTGTTCAACTTCAGTCTCGAGACCTGTGGAATTGGACTGTTGTGGCCTCAACTTATCACCCTGGCAGATAATAGAATAAATCTAGTCTTTGGGTCATTTCATAGCCTCAGGGTATGAGTTCAAATCCTACCACTGCTGTTTTAGGTAGTGCCTTCTAGATGATTCTGAGGGATTCTAGGTCTTCCTTTCCTCAGTCATAAAATGAGGGCAGTAATTATAATTGTACTTCAGAGTACTCTCTTAAGATAAAAGGAATACATGTGCTTAGAATAATAAGCCCAATGTCAATGCTAGTTATAATTTATTCATTGTGCCTGGCACCTGGTGAGTCCCCCATTAAGGATTAACAATCATCTTTAACTAGTTTATTGGTCACAGTCAGAGTTCCAATCAACAGCAGCAAAGGTGCTGCCCCTGAGATTTCACCTCACACCAGTCAGAATGGCTAAGATTAAAAACTCAGGAAACAGGTGTTGGTGAGGATGTGAAGAAAGAAGAACACTCCTCCACTGCTGGTAGGACTGCAAGCTGGTACAACCACTCTGGAAATCAGTCTGGCGGTTCCTCAGAAAACTGGACATGATACTTCCAGAGGACCCAGCCATACCACTCCTGGGCATATACCCAGAAGATTCCCCAGCATGCAGTAAGGATACATACTCCACTATGTTCATAGCAGTCTTATTTATAATAGCCAGAAACTGGAAAGAACCCAGATGTCCCTCAACGGAAGAATGGATACAAAAAATGTGGTATATATACACAATGGAGTACTATTCAGCCATTAGAAACAATGAATTCATGAAATTCTTAGAGAAATGGATAGAGCTGGAGAACATCATCCTAAGTGAGGTAACCCAGTCTCAAAAGATACCCATGGTATGCAGTCACTGATAAGTGGATATTAGCCTAGAATCTTGGAACACAAAAGACACAATCCATATACCAAATGATGTTCAACAAGAAAGAAGGAGTGGACCCTGGTTCTGGAAAGGCTCAATGCATCAGTGTAGGGAAATACCAGAACAGGGAAGTGGGAAGGGGTGGATGGGGGAACAAGGGGAGGGAAAAGGGCATGTGAGAACTTTGGGGTGGGGAACCAGGAAAAGGGGAATGAAATGTACATATAGAATATATCCAATAATAAATAAATAAATGAATAAATAAATGAATAAATACATAAATACATAAATAAATAAATAAATAAATAAATAAATAAATAAATAAAATGCATCTGCCTAAAGTCAGCCCCCTCCTTCCGTCTCTTGTCTGCTGGATGTTTTGGCAGCCTTCTCTAGACAGTTGCTGGACTTAGAGTATCACACTTGGCCTCTTGTCTGGGAGGTCAGCGATTTGCCTACTATTCTTTTCTTTATTTTAAAGATTTATTTTTTTATTTCATGTATGTGAGTACACTGTTGCTGTCTTCAAACACACCAGAAGAGGGCATTAGATCCGCATTACCGATGGTTGTGAGCCACCATGTGGTTGCTGGGAATTGAACTCAGGACCTCTGGAAGAGCAGTCAGTGCTCTTAATCACTGGGCTATCTCTCCAGCCTCCAAACTACTGTTATTTTCAGTACTTCATTTTTAATGTTAATCCTCCCTCTCTCTCTCTCTCTCCTGGTAAGACTGCTTCTGCATTTTGTGTAGACTCACAGGATTTATCAAGTACGTAGTTGTGTTGTGAAGCCAATGAGCAGACTTTATTATTTTTCACTGCTGAGGATCTAACCCTCTTCTTCACAGGTAAGAACTCTAACACTAAGCTACACTATATACACTATAGTGGAGATAAAATTGTAAACGTAAAAAAGAAACATATACCTGATGTTAAAAAAAAAAATCACCAGATCACCAGCACCTGTATGTGTGGATTAAGAATTCATTTTTTGGCTCAAGTGATGGCTCAGTAATTAACAGTGCTAATTGATCTTGCAGAGGCCCTGAGTTCCAGGACCTGCACTGGAAGGCCTTACAACTTTCTGTAACTCCAGTTTGAGGCAATCTGACAGCATCTTCTGGCCTCCATGTGTACATGCATACACTTAGACAGACAGACAGACAGACAGACAGACACACACACACATGTGCAGGCACCAACAGACACACACACATATACACATGCACACACAGGTGCACACAGAGCCATGCACACCCATACACACATGCACACATGCAGACACACAAGATATACACACAGAGAGAGATACAGACATACCCATACATTATAAATCTACCTCACACTCATTGTCCCACAGTGCTGAGGATTAGCTGGGTCTTTGTATGTCTACGCTCTGCTAAAACCATCATAGGAGAGAAGTAGCAGCTCGAGAAGCATGTGAATCCTCTCAAACGTCCTAGTCTATCAGTTTAGCTTAAGGTTCCAGACATCTTTTGAATCATTTTCTGTAAGAAAACAGAAGAACATTTTTAAATGACAATTGATAGGAAATAAAATGCACACTCAATTACACAACAATTGTGTTTATACAACCTCTTTCTCAATCATTGTCTTCATTGATCCCCTTTCTTGGCATGGCTGTGTCTGTTATATTATTACAAGTCAAAATATTTTGAAACACCTGAAGGCAACAGTTAGTATGATGGATGTGCAGTGTTGTGGAAGGTATTAGATAATGTATAGCTTATATTATTATGGTTCAGAGGGAGGAAATGAAGACATTTCTTAGAATCGCAGCCTAAAATTGGTGTGAATGATACAGAAAATATTGTTGAGACTACTGCATGGCATATGAACTGTGTGTTTATGATTCATGAAGAAGGTAGAATTTAAAAGCAGGAGAGGATTCTAACAGGTTGGTGGTGGGCTCTGTGTGACGGCTAGACAGAAATAGATGTTTCTGGTTCTTTTTCCTTCTCTTTGTCTGCAGCCTTTTAAAGTTCAGAAGACTATGCTATGTTCGTGCTGTATATCACAAGTGAGAGGGGGACATGAGTTAATGTGATTAAAACATTATATGATTTATAGAGAGATTAAAACAATATAATTCATGCCACAAACATGCACAATTAATTGTTAAGATCAAATGTTAAAATAGAAAATATGAAGATGAATACCTATTCTATTATGAAAAAAGAATTAGAAGAAAAGGAGTATGTGAAAGAGGGGGGGGAAGAACAGGAGGGAGGGAGAAAGAAAAAGGAGGGACCGGAGGGGGAGGAGAAAGAAGAGGAGGAACAGGAGGAGGGGAGAGGAAGAGGAGGAACAGAAGAGGAGGAATGAAGAGGAACAGGAGGAGGAGGAAGAGGAGGAAGACAAGGAGCAGGAGGAGGAAAGGGAAGAGGAAGAAGAGGAACAGAAAGAAGAGATCAAGGAGGAAGAAGAGGAAAAGAAAGAGAAGAAAATGTTGCTGTCACCAATAGTACTTTTTGTGACCCCAAATCTGAAGCTTTGATTCACTGTGACTGTTAGAGCCCCTGGCCTAGAGTGCCAGTCAGAATATACTGGGAAATAGCTAAACTTTAGTTTGGGGAATTTGTAGGGGTAGAGGTGGGGGTGGGAGTGGGGGTGGGGGTGGGGTTGCTTTTCTTGGCTTTAGTTTATTTTCTTGAAATGTTGTCTCAGTCTATGCTACCCAGAATTGCTTAAACTGCTGGGCTCAACAAAATTATCTCTCTACCTCAGTCTTCTGTTATCTGGGACAGGCTAAATACCTGGCTCACATGTTATCATCTTTGCTACACAGTGACAAACAGGATCTTAGGTCTCATAAAGGAAGCATGTCACTTCCCCTCCTTGTCTCCTTTCATCCATCTTGATCCCTGCCCACGTTCAACTCCCTATGACCTAGGTCAGGCATGCTCAACCTTTCGACATTGTGACGTGATGTCATCTACAAAGTTCCTGCACTGTGCAACCAAGGTCTTTTTAAAAGCCGCCTATTTTAAAGTGAGCTCGAGATTCTGGGTGGGGCCGCATTCACACTGAAGCTGCTGCTTGTCAAAGCAGTTCTTTGGCACTGGCACCTTGCTAGCCTTCGGAAGCATTTCCCAAGTTTCACATTTATTGTGTCGTTTGATGTTTTATCTCCAAACTCAGGTGCACCTCTATTATCCATTCATTACTGCTTTATCATTATTACTGATACTTTTTATTACTATTTAATGAGTTGTATAATACTTTTGATAATTTATTTGATGATATATTTCATGAAAATATATTCCATGAAAGGTATTGAAGCTAAAACTATAGCCACCAGGAAAAAAAAATCCAGTAAGATAAAATTGTTCTCTGTCAAGGTAAAAAGCCACACCAGAGGCCAACTTTGTGCCAGTGGAAAATGTGGCTCTAAAATACCAATAACCTGCCATCAACCTTACAGGCCATCACCGAGGCACAGCTGCTAGCTTTGTCACAATAGACAGGAGCTGGGCTGTTCATAGTGAGTGTGCTAATCCCCAGAAGATGAGCAAAGCATCAATGGAGATTTATAGACCAATTCCACATAAGGAGACACTGTCATCAATTTGAGAACCTAACTGGCTGGGCAAAATGACAAGATTTGGTGCAATGAGAACCATCCTTGGACCTGAGGTGTGTCTTGGTGGGCAGAGTGCCTACAGAGCATGCGCAAGGCTCTGGGTTTAATTACCAGTACCACATAATGCAGGCAAGGTGGCACTGACCTGACATCTACCACGTGGGAGGTAAAGGCAAAAGAGTCAGAAGTTCAGAGCTATCCTTGGCTACAAAGAGATTTGGAAGCCAGCCTGGGCTATAGATAACCTTGTCTCAGAACAATCAAAAACAAAAGTGAGGAGAGGAGGACAGCCTCAGTGTACCAGGCTCACTTTTAAAGAAACACAAAAGAGTTTCTCTTAAAATTATTTTAACTGCAAAATGAAACATTGTTAAGAACTGTTTACCCATGTGAATCTCCTTTTCTCCCACTTGCCTTCATTCCACACAGTTAGCTACATTTCTTTTAAGTTTGACAAACAGCCTTTAATATGTTTTTTCTGAGCAATATTCACAGACACATACAGGATCACACTAAGCTTATAAATATGTATTCAATTATATATTGAAATATATATTCAATTATATTCAGTTTTGCTATTTGCACTTAAGCTTGTAAAGATTCATTTTATGCATCTATCTCTCTGTGCGTCTGTGTCTGTGAGCATGTTAAGAGTATGGGTGTACACAGATGTCAGAAAAGGGCACCAGCTGGGCTACCTGCTATACTTCTCCACCTATGCCTTTGAGGCAAGGTCTCTCCCTAAACCTGTGGCTTGAATTTTCTAGGCAAGCCCTGTCCATCCATCCTCCGGTTTCCACACATCCCTACTTTGAAGTTATAGGTGTTGTGAGACATCTACCTTTTTGCAGTGCTGGGATTCGAACTCTAGTCCTTATGCTTATACAGCAAGTGCTCTTAGCCACTGAGCCATACTGTCAGCCCCTTATTACTCTTTTTTGTATATTTAAGTATCTACCTCACTATTTTGATTAATGTATTCTTAGAAATTCTTTTAGTCAATATACTCGAGATGAATATTTAGCTGACCCAGCCTTTGTTACAATTACAAAATATAAAGGACAACAAATTCTTTTAATCTTGTGCATTTATTTGTTAGGTAAATTCAGGTAAAAATAAGTCTATGATTTAGTGCCTAAAAGTTTCCCATGGTCCTTGAGATGCCATTCGGAGTTGAGTCTATGCCAATGTAGCACATAGAAAAAAATTATGCAACTTAGAGAACAGATGTCTTCAGCACTCTTGCACTACGAATACTTTGGTTGTGATTTCTGCTGGAGACACCAACTTCTATGTATCTAAAACTTTTGAATCTCCCCTCAATGATACTGATAGAAAAACAGCATCTTCACTCAAGTCATCAGCAGGGGCAGCAGCTGGAGTTTCACCCTAGACAAAGACCTAGAGTCCTGGATCTTTTGATAGTCTGCAAATTAATTGAAAACCATGGCCTCTGCTTGACACTTTCACAGCCTTTTATAGGATGAACAGTGGGGACTTTTTTCCTTGGACAATGTTACTTTGACTGTAGTAATCATTGTTTCTGTGTCCCATTCAGGGCTGGGCGTGGACTGTATGGTATAGATAGCATGCCTGATCTCCGCAGGAAAAAGACACTGCCTATTGTACGGGATGTGGTGAGTTACTCCTTCTTAATTCTCACTAGCTGCATACCTTGATGTTTTCTTTGTTAAAATGTAAATCTTTTCTCATTGACTACCTAGCCCATAAATATTTCATAGAGTACAATATGCAGGGCCAGAATCTGCCCAGCACTAACACATTTGTTATTTCTTTATTATGCTTCTGATGGAAGAAAGGGCTCTAACCTTTCAACTGCTTTTGACTTCAGTAGGAATCACAGGTTTTTAGTTTAACTGACTTTATAACTGAGCTAAAAAGTAATGGCACGGAAGACCAAGTAAGCTGTCAGGCTGAGCTTTGATGTTCAGTACTGTGAGGGATTTCAAGATTAAATTAGGAAGTTTTTGCTTTGAGTTTGGGTTTTGCTTGCTTTGGGTTTGTTCACTTCAACACAGCAGACTCCAGACTTTATAATGGAAACATACAATGATAACCAATCTTCTAACATGTGACAATTGACTCTAGCTAAATTATTAATCCCCTCCATCCAAGAAGGTGGCCGTTTCCAAGTCTAATGGCAAACAAATGTGTGTGCTAGTCCTGAACATGACTCTGAAGAAGCTAGCTTCCTATAAGGAAATATTTTGAGACTGCTCAGAAATGCCAGTAACTGACAGTTATTGTTTAATGTTCTATCAATCATTAAAAAGAAAAGTCCTAGGCCTGGAGAGATATATAAGTAGTTTTAAAATTTTACTGCTCTTGAGGAAATCTGAGGTGAGTTCTCAGTATCCAAGTTCAGTGACTCACAACTAACTGTAACACTAGCCGCAGTGGGATCTGCTGCTCTCTAGCGGCCTCTACACACACACACACACACACACATACACACACACACACACACACACACACACACACAATTGAAAAGAAAACTTAAAAGGAAAAGCCCTTCAGTATGATTAATGCTATTGCTGTCAGATCTTACAGTGGAAAGCATGCTTTCTTGGCGTACTTAGCTCAGATTTCTTGCTAGCTAGACTTCTTGCAAGCCTGGTATGGCGTCACAGAGCTGTGACAGCAGTATTTATGAGTGAGAATGTATGAATGAGCCAGAATAAGTTAAAATTTTCTGTGGGCATGTAATTCTCTTAACAGTTTAGTATCAAAAATTGCTTTGCACAAAAAATTAATTTTTCTTTTAGCATCAATGTGCATAATTTTTAATGCCAGTAATATTTGATTTTTGCTAAGAAACCCTTCTAAAAGCAATCACTTTAATTTTAAAATGAAAGTTATTGGGCTGAGAGATGAGTCAGTGGTTGGGAGGACATACAACTCTTGCAGAGGACCATAGTTTGGATCACAGAGCCCATTCCATGTATCTCACAACCACCTCTAACTTAGCTCTCCAGGACACGCTCTTTCGTACTCTGTGGACACACACACACACACACACACACACACACACACACACACTAAAGATAAATCTCCAAAAAGTTAATTAACTAAAGAGGTGTCCTGTCAGATCTTACAGTGGAAACCATACCATCTTGGTGTAGTTAGCTCAGATTCTCATCAGGATAGTATGGGCACTTTAGAAAATTACACTAAGTATGATTGTTATGCTTTTCCCATTTCTCATATGTTTAAATATTTAAATTTTGTTTCCTTTCGCTCCCGGAATCTTCAGGCCATGGTAAGTGCTTTTCAATTTATTCCATCACTCTCTGCTCTTCTCAAACAGACACTGATTTTATTCATGAGGTAAAAAGAGGGCAAGATCCTGGAACAGAGCTACTTGGAAATAAGTTTAAGTCTCCACACATATCTGCAATCTCAGCACTTGGAGAGTAGCAAGGGATGAGCTGCCCGTGAGTTAGGGGTCGACTTAGTATACAGAGTGAGTTCTAGGCTAGCCTGGGCCTCAAAGTGATTCACACATACATGCATGGGGTGTGGGGAGGGGTGTACTGTGAAGTAGCCTTCACAGATTAATTAGCACAGTGAGTAGAGGTGAGCACAGGGTCACTTGCTGACTTTGGCGTATGTCCGAGGGTACTTCTGAGCAGATGGGCACAGTGCTTAGGTAGGAAGTAGGTAGTGATGGCTGTTTTGTAAGCAAGGCTTTTGAAGATGATGTCCATCTGAGCACCATGGTACTCACTTGCAAAGGTGTGCAGAAGTATGTATCCCCACAAGATATGCAGAATATTCTAGGAAACACCCCGGGAATCATGCAGTATCTGCTGTGGTTCAGATCAGCCCTCGAGTCAGGCTGGGTAAAATCAGCACACATGTTTCTTAATGGATTGTGACTACCTGTACCCTGGGGAATAACAAACTTCTAGATGTCTCTTGCTATCCCAGAAACTTTTAAGTAGTCATATCTCTAGGATGGACTTCAGTGTTGTCAAGGGTCAAATGTCAGGTTGGGTTTGGGGTCTCCGGCTTTGACATTCAGTGAGTTCTAGTTAAGTTGGTCTGATGTCAAAGCCCCTTTCCCCAAAACAGCAACAGCTAGCATTATCAAATCTTTGCTTTCTGAAATGCACACAAGCCACTTACGCCACATATTTACCCGGCATTATCCTGCCTATTTCAGACCCTGGCTGCCAGGAAATCTGGTCTCTCCCTTGCTATGGTCATCAGGACATCACTGAACAATGAGGAGCTGGTAAGTGCAGTATCTTTCCAGTTACTAACTGTATTGATCAGATCCTCAGGAGCATAAGCATTCTATGAGATCTTGTTTGTCATGCTTAGCCTAATGTCCCAGGAGTGACTGGGAACACAAGGAATGTCTGGTTGGCTCCAACTAAACCTCCTGGGAGCTCTGGCTTCACTATAGATGGTGCTCACACACATTTTTGTTTCTATGGCTTCTATTCTATCCTGATAGCACTTTTCTGTTTAGCTTCTCCCACCCCCAGGAAACTCCTAAAGGTATTTTACACTGAAATTTTCCTTAACTTAAGGCAGCCCCTCTCTTCTGGTTGAATTGCTAGTTTTCTCCTCCAATATTTCACTGTGACCTTCTTGGTATGGTATGGTATGGTATGGTATGGTATGGTATGGTACGGTACGGTACGGTACGGTATGGTATGGTATGGTATGGTATGGTAAGGTATTGCTAGGCTACTAGATGCCACATAATCAACATTTTTATTTCTATACATTATGCACATTCTTATATATAAAGTGAAGTACTAGCAAAATAGAAGATTATGGAAATAAATATGTGCTTATCATTTGGCTAGCACAGAGCTTAGTGAATAATATCAATGAGCTACTGTTCTGTTCCTTATTAGACTGGATATGAGAATTTTGCATAAATGTCTTCACACAGCCTCTGATGTTCTGGAGGGCAGTTGTGTGTGCCATTCATTGTTCTCGTTAAGTTCTCTCTCTCATGGCTGCTGCTTGGAACAATGTCAGGCACAGGGTAGATGTTTTACAAGGTCTTGTTGAATGCAAGAACCATTCTGCTTAGAAGACACAAGGAGGATGCCAAGATCTAGGTCAGCGATTCTTAAACCTGGCTCATTAGAAGCCCGGAGGGAGCTTTAAAACCTGCTGATAGCTGGTCACTCCCAGCAGTTCTCTCATAATTGGCTTCGGGTACAGCCTGGGGAGAGAGGACAAGTTAACAATGTTCATGCCTCAGCCATCCTACTGCAGGGACTCAGACCCTCTCACTCAGCAGCCTGGGAGAGAGGACAAGTTAACAATGCATGTGGCCTGGACATCCTGTTGCAGGGACTCAGTCCCTCTCACTCAGCAGCCTGGGAGAGAGGACAAGTTAACAATGCGTGTGCCCTGGACATCCTGCTGCAGGGACTCAGTCCTGCCCACCCAGACAGGGATTTGCATAAAATGTCTCAGCCTGAGCCAAACTACTTCTGAAGGGAAAATGTGTTCCTTATCTTGGGTCTCAGGACACAAGATAATATAATAACCTTCCTGGAAATAATGTTTCCTATTTCTCTCTGTCATCATCACAGAACAAACATGCTGTGAACATTTCTTATCTCCTTTTAACTGTCATTGTACCTGGCTTCTACTAACAACATATTTCATATATTTTGCTCTGCTTCCTGATTGTCTTCTTGCATCTTTAAGCTCTTTCTTAGACCTTTCTATCAGAATACAGCCCCGACATACATACATATACATTCACACACACATATACATGCACACACACATATACATACAGACCCATACACACATATACATACACACATACTTACACATAATACACTCTCACATACACATATACATGCACACATATATACATATGCACACATACATATATACACACATGTGCACATGTATACACACATACACACGCACATGCATACACACCCATACATACAGATACTTCAGTGCACAGGTGCTCATTCAGAGTTGTGACGTGATAGAGAAACCCTTGCTATTCCTTACACACATTCATTCGATATATCTTGATACATTTTCTTTTGTGGCACAGGATTAAAAATATTGTGACTATATTCTAATTTTTTTCTAACCAATCAGGCTTATGATATTCTGGTATAAGAGAAAAACTCATGGAATCCCAAGAAATTTGCACATTTTCTTTTGAGGAAATGAAGTTGAAGGATTTGACTAAGAACTTCTGTATTTTGACTTTCTTATATTTTAAAAGATGCCATTGTTCTTATATTGTAACTCAGTGGCAGTGTTTACTCATTCTTAGTCCCTACATTCAATGCCCTGGTAACCCCAAGACAAGACAAAACAAAGAAAAAATCACAACCCAAAAGCCTGTTTCCAAATCCTTTGGCAACTACAATATACCATTTCATTCGAGATGTGAAGACTTATTTCAGTGAACAGTAGAAGTCAGTGGGATGCCTTGTGTTTCCTGAGACCCCAGACAAGGAGCACATCTTCCCTCCAGTAAATTACCCATCAGTCTTATTTGTCAGCAACCTAAAAATACTGCCTTTCTTGTTTAAAGGAGCCTTGAGCAGAGAACTTATCTGGGGGTGTTAGATAGATGAATGGACTGCATTAGCTTCCTCTCAAACCCACCAAGCTCATGTCCCTGGGGTCCCTGTCTTGAAAGGTAATGAAATATGACTTGTGTAGAGCAGGCATATTAAATGTCACTCCTGACAAGCTGTCAGATTTGGTCATTACATGGGCAAATGACATAAATGCTGAAATGAACAATTTCCATGCTGCATCTCTGAAGTCCTTCTGGGTATTCCCAGTCAGAAATGACAGGGACATCACCTGTGCACGAAGGGAGGGATCTGGCTGCCTGAGAAACAGCAGGCAGTAGCATTTCAGTATTGGAGAGATAGACAGTCAAAAGCACCGTCATCTCTTCTAAAAATGGAAGGGGGCTAATGTCTGTAGTAAGACGAGAGACTGTCTGCTTCATGTAGGAATGCCTCCCTGGCTCCTGGCACATGGGGCTTGGATTCCTTTCTAGAAATGCTGATGTGGAAACTAGCCACTGTGATACAGTTTAAAATTATGCCTTATTCACAAGCACTTCTACTGGTCTGGCATCTGTTCTTTTTAAAGATTTTTTTTAAGTATGTATTTGCTGGGAACTAAACTCAAGTCCTCTGCAAAAGCAGCCAGCTCTGTGAGACATCTCTCCTGCAGTGCTAGAAATTGTCCCCAGGCCTCACACACACGAGGCCTATATTTTGCCACTGGCTGTCAATCCCAACTTCCTTTTACTACACTTTAGATTTCAGTTTTGTTCTTCCTCAACACAGTCTTTAGCTTGAGGTTCTTAGGAACACAATTCCACAGTTTATTCACTGCAAGTCAAAAACACACTCCTGGCCTCAAGTTTTTAATATGTTTACTAATACAAACATATTGGTTTTCTGTTGTATATATTATATTATGTTATATTATATAAATATATTTGATATATATATATACACAATATAACATATATATGTGTGTGTCGGTACCATTTATGTATATATTTACATTCAGAAATCAAAATAGCCTTTGATTTGTCAAATTCTTGAAAACTTGTGACCCCCATATTAAACTTGCTTCAGAAAACAGCTCAGGGGCTTCCTTTCCTTGAGATCTAGGACTGTCTGCACGAGTGAGGTGCTATGCCAAACGTGCCTTAAATCACAAGAACTTGATGCTTATTTGGGTGTGACTGTATGACTCCTGCATCCAGTCATTTCCTGTACAGTTGCAACCATGTTCTTTAAATAATATTTCTTCACTTGGCTTCGAATTAACACTCATGTCAATTATGGAAGGGTGTCTTCTCTCTGCTGGTGTTGTCATCGTGGCCAGTGTTACATATTGTCCCCAAGACTCACACACAAGATGCCTGTACTTTGCCACGGGCTGTCAATCCCAACCTCTTCATTCTAGACTTTAGAATTCAATACTGTTTACTTGCTTGTCTAACTAAAATCTGTAAAGATGTGTGTCTTTATAGTCCTGTTATTATATACTTGTATTTTCTCAATTTTGTAAAATCAGCCCTGTAAGAAATTCATCTTTGCCAACTCTGGATCTTTTTTTTTCTTTTCTTTGTTTTCAATCATATCTTTCTCTTATTTGTTCCCTCCCTTCTCTGTCCTTTTATTTTTTTACTTTATTTTATTTTATAGAAGTTCTCATTTCTATAGGCCAGGTTGGCATTAGCTTCAGTAAGCAATAATTATTATTTATAAATTAATAAATGAATTGCTTTAATTTATTTTTTATTCTTTTATATTTTTATTGCATATATTCTATATTTACATTTCAATTCCTTTTTTCTGGTTCCCTACCCCCCATGCCCTTTTCCCTCCCCGTGTTCCTCCATCCACCCTTTCCCACTTTCCTGTTCTGGTATTCCCTTACACTGATGCTTTGAGCCTTTCCAGGACCAGGGTCCACTCCTTCCTTCTTGTTGGACATCATTTGGTATGTGGATTGTGTCTTTGGTGTCCCAGTATTCTAGGCTAATATCCACTTATCAGTGAGTGCATACCATGGGTATTCTTTTGAGACTGGGTTACCTCACTTGGTATGATGTGCTCCAGCTCCATCCATTTCTCTAAGAATTTCATGAATTCATTGTTTCTAATGGCTGAGTAGTATTCAATTGTGTATATATACCACATGTTTTGTATCCATTCTTCCACTGAGGGACATCTGGGTTCTTTCCAGCTTCTGGCTATTATAAATAGGAATGCTATGAACATAGTAGAGCATGTATCCTTATTGCATGCTAGGGAATCTTCTGGGTATATGCCCAGGAGTGGTATCATGTCCAGTCACCAGACTGATTTCCAGAGTGGTTGTACAAGCTTGCAGTCCCACCAGCAGTGGAGGAGTGTTCCTCTTACTCCACATCCTTGCCAACACCTGTTGTTTCCTGAGTTTTTAATCTTAGCCATTCTGACTGGTGTGAGGTGAAATCTCAGGGTTGTTTTGATTTGCATTTCCCTAATGACTAATGATGTTGAACATTTTTTAAGGTGTTTCTCAGCCATCTGAATTTCTTCAGGTGAAAAGTCTTTTTTTAGCTCTATACCCCATTTTTTGATAGGGTTATTTGGTTTTCCGTGGTCTAATTTCTTGAGTTCTTTGTATACATTGGATATTAGCCCTCTGTCAGATGTAGGGTTGATGAAGATCCTTTCCCAATTTGTTGGTTGCCAATTTGTCCTTTTGACATTGTCTTTTGCCTTGCAGAAACTTTGTAATTTTATAAGGTCCCATTTGTCTATTCTTGATCTTAGAGCATAAGCTATTGGTGTTCTGTTCAGGAACTTTCCCCCTGAGTCAATGTCCTCAAGGGTCTTCCCCAGCTTCTTTTCTATTAATTTTAGTGTGTCTGGTTTAATGTGGAGGTCCTTGATCCGCTTGGAGTTGAGCTTAGTACAAGGATATAAGAGTGGATCGATTCTCATTCTTCTGCATGTTGACCTCCAGTTGAGCCAGCACCACTTGTTAAAAAGGCTATCTTTTTTCCACTGGATGTTTTCAGCTCCTTTGTCAAAGATCAATTGGCCATAGATGTGTGGGTTCAATTCTGGGTCTTTAATCCTATTCCATTGATCCACCTCTCTGTCACTGTACCAATACCATGCAGTTTTTAACACTACTGCTCTGTAGTATTGCTTGAGGTCCGGGATATTGATTCCTCCAGAAGATCTTTTACTGTTGATAATAGTTTTAGCTATTCTGGGTTTTTTGTTATTCCAGATGAATTTCAGAATTGCTCTTTCTAATTCTATGAAGAACTGAGTTGGGATTTTGATGGGGATTACGTTGAATCTGTATATTGCTTTTGGCAAGATTGCCATTTTAACTATATTAATTCTGCCAACCCACGAGCATGGAAGTTTTTTTTCCAATTAAATTCAAGAAGGATATTTATAAAATACAAAAATAAATATCAATAATTATATATCCTCATGTGTATCCATTTGACAATAGTGAGTGTGCCATGCTGTGTCATACTGTCCTTTGGTCTCCACGTCACTCTCTGTATCCTTTTCCACCCTCTTTTGGAGTTAACTCTAAAATTTCTTTGGGGTATGATAATTATCATCTCTAATGTAATAATATAAGTAAAATAGTATTATTTACTTAGGTTTGTTTTTTAACTCTATTAAAACCTTACCTAAATAAATATTAAGATCATGAATCAGCTTTCCAAGTGATACTAATGAGTTAATCCACTCTGACATTGTATCCAGTTTTTCACACTGGTAAACTTGTAGCAATGTTATAGCAGTGAATTTCCTGTTCAAAGGATATTTCAAAGGTCACACTGTATGCTTTGTTCACTCTGTGGGTCTCACTGATGCTTGTATCTATAAATAGTAACCTTGTGCAGGAACACTCCTGCATTTCTCTCCTGAAAGGTATGAGCCTAGTGAGTGTTCAGTGCAGGAACACTGTTTCAATCAAGAATCATACTTTTCTTCAAGGTATCATAATGAGACTCTTTGGATGTGTGTAAAGTTGTTGATATACATAGTCTCCAGAGGGAACCCCATTGAGTACTGTGAAAATGGACCTTCACCAGTTAACTGTGTGGCGGGAAACCAGGGAAGAACATGACACAGAGGCAGCCAAGTTTGCTCCTGATGTATCTATTAACATTGGCAGATGGCGGTACTGGAGATGGCTTACACAACCATGTGCTGCTCTGCTCTTGGCAAGAAGTCTGATTATTTTTCAGTCATTTTATATTTCTATGATACTTACAATAAAGAAGGCTATTTATTTCTGTCCAGTGTCCTAACACTTCAAAAAATAAGGTATTAAAGTAATACCTTGATTTCTCTCTCAGCACAGAGATTTTTAAACCGAACACGTGTTTAAGATCAGAGAAGCCTATTCCCTCTCCTTTCTGCAGAGGCTTTTCAGAACATGAGACAATCCATACTCCCCTTTGAAGAGTCTAAGGACTGTCTGCACACACCAAAAATGGCCTTCCTTGTAAAAATCTGTTAAGCAATATAAAAATAATATTGTTGTTTTCCTACTTTTACATAGATTCAAACACTACAAGGGCATTCATCGAACCATGCCTAACTCAGAAAAAAATAACTTAATTATATAATTTTTATTTTTGTTTTCAGTTTCTTTCTATTTGACTAGTTATGTTATAGCATATGTGATTTATTATAATTTGAAAAATAAATGTCTTTTAGAATGTAATGTTTGTTCTGAAAGGTTTCAAAGATTTAAAATAGATTAGTGTCTTAGTCGGGGTTTGACTAAGACAATGAAACATCATGACCAAGAAACAAGTTGTGAGGAAAGGGTTTATTCAGCTCATACTTCCACATTGCTGTTCATCACCAAAGGAAATCAGGACTGGAACTAAAACAGGTCAGGAACCTGGTGGCAGGAGCTGATGCAGAGGCCCTGGAGGAGTGCTGCTTACTGGCTTGCTTCCCCTGGCTTGCTCAGCATACCTTGTTAGAGTACCCAGGTCTACCAGGCCAGGGGTAACAACTCTCACATTGTGCCCTCCCACACTGATCACTAATTCAGAAAATGCTTTACAGCTGGATCTCATGGAGGCATTTCCTCAACTGAGGTTCTTTTCTCTGGGGTAACTCTTGCTAGGGTCAAATTGACACACAAACCAAGCCAGAACAATTAGCAACATGCCATTAGCCAAAGGAATCCATGTAAAGTATCACATGCTTTTATTAGATAACTCTGGATAATCATTGGGTTAATGTTTGTAATCCACCAATGGCTATTATAGTCATCTGCCTGGACAGTACCAGGCACGGTGGAGAATACCCCATTTAACTTTTATCTACAGCAAGACCTTTCTTATGAATTAGTTGGTAAAAATCCTTTCTAAGTGATGCGTGTTGAAAATCATTCCTTGCAGAATAAATTACATAAAACATTGAAGGTGACATGTTAGCAAGGTTCCCCAGTCAGGAAAGAAGGGTCTGGGCGGAATATGAAACAGCATGGAGATATGTTCAGACAGTTATGGTTAGCATTAAAAATGCTTTCCACATACTTAATAATTTTACTATAAGCCAACTAAGGCTAAGATTAGTCATATAAATTAGTGTTTTGATTTAATAAGACAGGGCCTTGCTCAGGCTCTGAGCACTGCTATGAGTGGTAAGATATCCATCCTTGCTCTCCATGTGTGGCACAGTGGGGTACGGTCATGAACAGGTGATTAGAACTATGGGGAACTATAGAAAAAGACTGTTCAAGAATGGAGGCTAGTGCTGTTTGCAAGATTTCTGGGGAGTTCTTTAGTTAAAACACTGAACTGGACTTTAAAACAGTAAATGAGCAGAATGACAGGTTAAAAATCATTACTTACATCAAAATCAAAAGCTCTCCCAAAATAGCAATTTCAGTGGAAAATGATAAAATGGTCTATTTTGTGCTGAAGTTCCCCAGATCCACTGATTTGCTTTGCCTTGTTCCCGCTCTCAAACTCACAGAAAATGCACGTCTTCAGGAAGACCTTGCAGGCATTGATCTACCCCATTTCTTCCACCACTCCCCACAACTTCGAGGTCTGGACGGCTACCACACCCACCTACTGCTATGAATGTGAGGGGCTGCTGTGGGGCATCGCAAGGCAAGGCATGAAGTGTCTGGAGTGTGGGGTGAAATGTCACGAGAAGTGTCAGGACCTGCTCAACGCCGACTGTCTGCAACGTGAGTATTCAGGCTGGAGAGCCTGCATGTGTCTTCACACTAGAGCTCTGCAGCCCTGCAGAGCCTGCATGTGACTTCATACTAGAAGCCCTTTGTGTCAACATATCCTATGGGCTTTCCCCTACCACGTATGCAAATGAGCCACTGGTGGCCGACTGGTCATAGACTTGATGGTATAGCCTCTGGTCTTATTTACTTTTCTATTGCTGTAATAAAACACTCAAAACACTCGAACCAAATATGGAGAAGAAAGGATTCATTTCATCTTATAGATCACAGTCTATAAATAAGGGAAATTGGAATGGAGACTCAAGCAGGAACTAAAATGGAAATGTTGGAGTGTTGCTTATTGGCTCACTCTCTGGGTAATGCTAAGCTATCTTTCCTAGAAAGCCTAGGGAACTGTGCCCCTCAAAGTGGGCTGGGCAATCCTGTAGCAGTCATCAGTTAGCAAAGTCCCTCATATGTATGTCCATAGGCCAACATGATTGAAGCTGTTCTTCAGTGGAAATTTCTAAAGTCCGAGTGACTTAAGATTGTGTCAAGCAGACGCAATTCAAGGTGGTAAGAGGAACACTCCTCCACTGCTGGTGGGATTGCAAGTTGGTACAACCATTCTTGAAATCAGTCTGGTGGTTCCTCAGTAAACTGGTCATAATACTTCTGGAGGACCCTACTATACCACTCCTGGGCATATACCCAGAGGATTCCCCAGCGTGAAAACTAACCAGGGCATCCCTAGAGGACTGAATTAGGAACCAGGGGGAGTAGTCCTCAGGCTGAAAGAATAGCCTCAGTAATTGTAGAACCTCAAAGTGACCTCCAGTCTGTTCTGTTAGCAGTTTCATGTGACTGTGCCCATATACAATGTTACCCAAACTAGAGCCAGGACACACTTTCCCAATTTTGTCTTCACTGCCTGATGGGTATCCATCCACGTGAATATTGGAATTGGGGCTCTTGTCTTCAAAGATTAAAGGCAAATGCAGCTAGGCATATGGCCCTTGCTCTATTTTCTTAATTTCATCCAAATCTTTCTCTGAAGTGAATGAATATGGCTGATAAAATTTACCTCAGAGATTAACTGAGAAGGCTGCGTGAACTAGTCCATGTTGACTCTAGCTATACCAGAGGCAATATGAATGAATATGGCTAATAAACTTTACCTCAGGTATTTATTGATTTTTTGAGAAGGCTGAGTGAAATAGTTTGTGTTACTCTAGGTATCCTGCAGGCCTGTGTGGATAGGCTCTTTATCCTTTGATACTTCTGAATGGACATACTCACCCTGTTTCTTATTAACAATTTCTTTTACATTTTTTGTTTAAAATTATTTATCTAACAGAATATTCAGAAATTTCTACCCTCAATATTCTTGGCTATACATAAGTTGACTCTATACCCCTGAACTTTATTCAGAGATTCTCTTTGAAAAGTGTTATCTCCCATCCAAGTACTAACCAGGCCCAACCCTGCTTAGCTTCTGAGATCAGGTGCATTCAAGGTGGTAAGAGGAACACTCCTCCACTGCTGGTGGGATTGCAAGTTGGTACAACCACTCTTGAAATCAGTCTGGTGGTTCCTCAGTAAACTGGTCACAATACTTCCGGAGGACCCTGCTATACCACTCCTGGGCATATACCCAGAGGATTCCCCAGCATGTAATAAGGATACATGCTCCACTATGTTCATAGCAGCCCTATTTATAATAGCCAGAAGCTGGAAAGAACCCAGATGTCCCTCAGTGGAGGAATGGATACAAAATGTATGGTATATATACACAATGGAGTACTATTCAGCCATTAGAAAGAATAAATTCATGAATTTCTTAGACAAATGGATGGAGCTGGAGAACATCATCCTAAGTGAGGTAACCCAATCTCAAAAGAACACTCATGGTATGCACTCACTGATAAGCGGATATTAGCCTAGAAGACTGGAATACCTAAGACACAATCCACATATCAAATGATGTCCAAGAAGAAGGAAGGAAGGGCCCCTGACTCTGGAAAGTCTTAATGCAGCAGTGTAGGGAAATACCAGAACAGGGAAGAGGGAAGTGGTGAATGGGGGAACAGTGGGAGGGAAGAGGGTTTATGGAACTTGTGGGGACGGGGGAGCCTGGAAAGGGGGAAATCATATGAAATGTAAATTAATATATCGAATAAAAATATTTTAAAAAAAGAAAGAGTCTCCATGTCTAATCTGGAGAAAATTTACAACAAGTTAAAACCAATAAACATTTTTTAAATTTCCTAATGGTAAAAAAAAAAAGAAGAAAAGAAAAGAAAAGAAAAGAAAAGAAAAGAAAAGAAAAGAAAAAAGTGTTATCAAAGAAATCTATTTTGTGTGAGTTCTGGTGTGCCTTTTCATAGCAACATATTGTCTTCCCCCTCTGCAGTCAGGGCAAGGCTCATGGATTGCCTGGAACTGAGTGAGACAGAGGAAAGTGTAAGACCAGAGACTTAGTGACAGCTGGCCAGCTGCAGTTGGTAGTGGACATAGAGAATCCTCATGTTCTCTGTGCATTAGCATTCCCTCAGCACAGCAGGATCAGAATAAAGCTAAGTTAAGGTTAAACAATACTGTGTCTTAACAAAACATCTAGTTTCCCACCCACCTATCCCCTCCTTTGTAAACCTTGAGGCAGAATCTCATGTAACCCAGGCTAGCCTTAACTCATTCTGTAGCTGAGGCTGACCTTGAACTCCTGATTCTTCTGCCTCTATGACTTATGTGCTGGGTAATGGGTGTGTGTTGCCATACATAACACCTTCTTTGAAAAAAGTGTGATTAGAAATGATCTCTTAAAATAACTCAATGTTATTTATTCAACTTAATTACAATTAAAATTTAATCTAGAGGGTTGAGAGATGGCTCAGCATCTAAGAGCATGCATGGTTTTCCAGAGGATCTGAGTGTAGTTCCCAGCATCCATATTGGGTGGCGAACAACTATCTGTAATTTCAGCTCCAAGGGATCCACTGTCACTTCTGGCCTCTGTGAGCATTGCACCCATGAAAACACACACACACACACACACACACACACACACACACACAGTGTTTACATTTTAACCCTTGTGTTTGTAATGAATTGTAAACAAGCATCTTAATGAAGAAGAATAGAACAAAACAGTTATAAAAAGTATTGCCATCTTAAATATTGTGAATCTCTTAGAGAAAAAATGCTTTGGATCATGCATAAGAAATGGGTTTGTTCCTTTTTTAAGCTTTTTTTTTAGTAAAAAATCCCTCATCCATTTAACTCTAGAAATATTTCCATGTTCTATTTCTATTTCTTTTTTTTAATTTTTATTTTCTATATTCAATGTTTACATTCCAAAGGCTTTCCCCTTTCCCAGTTCCTCCCCTCCCTATTTCTATTTCTTAAACCAGTACTTCTTATTTGATATTGAGTAAATGATATAATTAAAATTTTCAAAGATTTTTTTCATTAAGATGAACTTATATTAATTAAGAAAGTACCCCATAGACATACCATAAGGCCAACATAATGTAGACAAAGCATCATTGAGACTCACTTTTCAGGGCATTCTAGGTTGTGTCAAGCTCATAATTAAAGCTATCTATCACGTGTATGCCTTTTGTGGTAGTTAATGTAAGAGAGACGAGCCTATCACAGGTGGTACCATTCCCTAGGCAGAGAGCCATGACTTGGTAGAGACATTTAACTGAACATTTTCAAGTAAGGAAGTAACTGTGCATGTGTGTATTCATTTTTCTCTGCTCTTGACTGAATGTGATATGACTTCCTTTCTGTGATGCAATGGGTTGTAACTTTGAACCATGGGCTAATATAAACACTTTCACTTCTACTTTTTTTAAGAAAAGATGAATTTGCCGGGCAGTGGTGGCGCACGCCTTTAATCCCAGCACTTGGGAGGCAGAGGCAGGCGGATTCCTGAGTTCGAGGCCAGCCTGGTCTACAGAGTGAGTTCCAGGTCGGCCAAGGCTACACAGGGAAACCCTGTCTCGAAAAAACAAAAAAACAAAAAAACAAACAAACAAAAAAAAAAAACAAGAAAAGATGAATTTATAGGTAAGTTAGAGAAATTAGAAGAATTAAAAATGCCATATAATAGTCAAGACAGATGCGGACAACCAGGAGGGGACATTTTCTTTAATAACCCTGACTTGTTTCTTCTATAAAAATCAACATTTCCACATGGATCAGAATGGACTTCTGCAAATATATGCATTTAGCATCACAGGGTTTCCTAAGAACTAGCAAGAAATTTTGAAAATCTCTCTCCAAAATGAGTCATGTTTTGTTAAGAAATGCCTCTTTCTTGTTTGAACTGAGCAGTTGATGATAGTTTACATTTGTATCTGCCTCACAAGTGCTGAGATTATGGGTGTGAGCCATCATGCCTGGTTCAAATTATTTTAATTGATCATCCACAAAATTTAGAAAAGATTCAAATATAGAAACAACAAAAATATACACATAGTGTTGGATCCTAAACTAACGAGGCTCTAGAGTCCCACAAAATATGTGTTTTAGCCCATATTAATTCCTGAGGAGTTCAAATATGACATAAGGTCAGACAGAGTCTGTTACCAAGCACTCAGCAAGCAGGCATTGGAAGGTATGTCCTCTGTCTCCTCCAGTGATGGTATGCCACACTTCTGTGCCCTAATACAAGCCCTTTTAAATTCACAGCATTAATAAGATCTGGCTATTTCTGTTGTTTGCAAATTGGATATTGATTCCTCTCCCTCTGTGGTCCCATTACCAATGTTTTGCAACCATGATATTTTGAGACACTTAAATAGGTTGAATATATTGAGCATCCCCATGGGTAGAGGATTTATTCTTGGAAGAAAGTAAACAATATTTACTTCTCTATAGCTTAACCCTTATGTAAGCTCTAGAGATGATTAATAAATAAATGTGGTATAAACAATGGGTAAAGGCATTAAAAACTACAACGAAAAGTCACCAGGCAAGAGAAGGCTAGTATAGGGATAGCTTGGTGAATATAAGCAGTGGCTATTCCTGTACAGGATGTAGGTTTGGGTTCCAGAACACTCATAGTCACTTATAATCATCCACAACTCCAGTGCCAATGGATCTGATGCTCTCGGACCTCTATGGGCAGGAGGTACACATATGGCATACGTACATACATACATGCAGGCCAAACACTTATACACATTAAATAAATAAATAAATAAATAAATAAATAAATAAATAAATAAATTTTAGGTGGCCTGTGTTGACTTGATGATCATCTTTCTGTATTGCCATACCCAGTTGGAGACACTAGGTTGAAGAGCCCAGTGGACTACTGAACTCAGAGTATTTGGTGTTATCAAGAACTGAATGCTTATTTCAGGCCATGTTTCAGCTAGAAGCCAGATCTCAGAACCCACCCACCAGCATTCTTTTCTAACTTTCAAATAAATGTATAAAATTGGTCCAAACTAAATAACTAGATCCCCTAAAGTTTGAGGCATTTTACTGTTTCACTAGATACCTGTCTTCTTAGACATTATGCTATCCTGGCCTGGGCTTCCCACGGTTCCCTTCATGAGTCCTCAAGGCTTATGATGCACACCCAGCCCAGGAGTTTACCCTTCACACCACCAGCTACAATCCATGCTGAGTTTTCTACAGCACAAAGAGAGCTGAGGATAAAATCAGTTTGAGTAACAGTGGAATCACCTATTGACTTACCTTGGAGTGACAATGAACCCATTAAAAAGCTATAGGGGTAGAGGAGAGCTTTTACATGCTCTTGTCAGCCACAAAGGAGGGGACAGGAAGGAAAATGTGCCCACATAATACCACAGAAGCAGCAACCCTGTAGTAACCCAGTGCATGCTAACAGACATGAAAGACAGTTTACAGCCTTGAACTCCATTTAAAGGGTCTGACCCCCAACTCTGTTGCTACTCTAATTTTATGTGAATTAAGTGATAAATTGACCAGTTTCATAAATGCATATACTGTATACTGATCTTATTTGCCCCCATTACTATCTCTTGTTCCTCCCCCTCCCTCTGAATCACTTCTTCCAAAATGGTCCCCTTCTAATTTCTCTCTTTTCTCCCTCTCTCCCTCTCCTTCTCTCCCTCTCTCCCTCTCTCCCTCCCTCCCTCCCTCCCTCCCTCCCTCTCTCCCTCCCTCTCTCCCTCCCTCTATCCCTCCCTCTATTCCTCTCTCCCTCTCTCCCTCCCCCTCTCTCTCCCCCTCCCCCCCTCTGTGTGTGTGTGTGTGTGTGTGTGTGTGTGTGTGTGTGTGGCCAATGAGTTTAATTACAGCTGCTTGGACGAGCATGGTATTTACTGAACCAAAGGCAACTGACCAGTGTCTAGACCAGTGAGAAAAATAAATGATACCTAAGACCTTTCCCACATACAACCCTAGCTACATAGCTCATCATAAAGGGGAATTGCCTATGAGCATCTTCTCCACCCAGTTAGGAATATTGACAAGCCCACCCAGAGCAGAACTAATGCAGATAACCACAGCTGCTGAGAGTTAACAGATGCAACATCTGTGTGTTCTGAGCAGGGTTCGACAGCACTCTTTCCCATCCTCCAGCTCTTAAATTATTTTTCTTCCTTTTTTTCCTGGATGTACTAGGATCCTTGAAGAATATGATATAGACATCGCACTTAAAACCTCCCTGGCCTCATTTGTCACATAAAAGAGAGTTAATAATACCTGCCTCCATATCCAGCTAACATCCAGAAGAACATATCTGTGGCTTTAAAAGCTCTCTGTTTTTGTATGTCTGTCTGTCCCTGTCTCTGTTTGTCTGTTTGCCTCTGTCACTCTCTTTCTTTCTCCCTCCCCAAGCCTGTACACACAAACGTGTACATGAACACCTTGACAAATGATCGAAGCTTGTCTGTTTGATACTTGCATGGATGGATATAAAACTTCAAGCCTTTTTGTAATAGATGATTCAAAGCAAAATGGTAATCTTTAAGCTAATTTAACTTAAAATAAAAAACACTGATTAGCACCATTTATAAGAAAAGTATTTAGTATTAAGAATTTTCACTTTCTCTACAAAACAAATAGCACATCCAACTCTCTTAAAGCAAGAAGGGAAAAGTAAAAAAAAAAAAAATAAAGTAATGCCTATGCAACACCATGATGTTTTTATAGTGAATAAAATGTTAAGATTAAGATACATAAAAGTATCCATGGAGAATTATGTTATTGAATTTGTCCTAATACCTAGGGGGAAATTCAGGAAAAGAGAACAGATGGCAAAGTTGAGAAAAACTTTAGATGGAAAGTCTATTCCCCAACAAGGAAAAATCAATAAATCCTACAAACTTCCATTTTCTGGTTTATAATGTTTTCACATTAGTCTAAGCTCTACCCCAGATCCAGCCAGACATTACAAAGATTAAGTGGGCAATGGGCCCAGCCTGCTACACTTCCAGTTTTGCCTTCAGTGCTATTTCAGCAATGGTGGCTACATTTGTGGTGGACAGAGGTGGAACGAAAGGAGAATTGCTCCTCTTCAACCCTACCCAGCGCCTGCTTACCTGTGCTTTGACGTGAATGGAGCCTCCGAACACATGTGTGCTCTTTAGTCCTGTGACGGTGAAGGAAGTGGCATCTGGGAGTTCCTCAGGAGCGAGGAATGTGAGGACATTATAGGCCATGTCTGGAGCACAGTATCTGCAAGGACTTTGTAGAGTCCATTATTCCAAACCACTTGCCTTTGTGGAGGAGAACATAGAGATCATCCATAACACTTCCCTGGATTATATGTTCTGGGTTTAGTCCATGATGTCTATACCTCAGGATCAACTGTCCCGAGTGTATGGGATAAAAGACAAAACAGGTCTGAGACCTATGCCACCCCTCATATGTAGATCCTAGCCTCTGGGGTCTATATGCAAACAGTTGAAAGTGAGATTGAGGCTCAAAAATTTAGGCAGAAAACAAAGAAAAGGAAATAATAGGTGGTGAGGAAGAATGGGATGGGGGTAAAGAAAATATGAAACAGAGATGAGGAAGTGAGTCTGTAAGATGGCGGCTACAAGCAGAGATGGGGCAAGAGGATGGCAGAGATGGGCTTGGGGAAGAACCATATAAACACCCTTAGTTTAAAAATGTCCAGTGCTGATAGGATGGCTCAGTGATTAAGAGCACCCACTGCTCTTGCAAAGGATCTGAGCTTGGTTTTTAATATCTACATGGGGCGGCTCCCAACTGCCTGTCACTCCAACTCCAGGAGATCTTACATCCTATTCTGGCCTCTGTGGGCATCTGCATTCATACACACACACACACACACACACACACACACACACACACACACCTTAAAATACCATAATGATCTCTAACCTGTTATGTATTGTTTGTAAGATAGATAGATAGATAGATAGATAGATAGATAGATAGATAGATAGATAGATAGGTAGATAGATAGATAGCTCCAAGCAGCCCAAAACAGAAGCCTCACCTTGAAGGACAGTAGGATTGCATGGAGTGAATTCTACCTCCTAAGGAAGCAGTAGCTCCTCATCTCAGAGGTGTCTGATGCTTAGCCTAGTCAACTTCTTTTCTCTGTACCTAGACAAACCGATGAAGAAGCCTGTTCACCCTATCACAGCCTGTCACAGGGGAATAGGGTTGGAGATGCTGCCCTAGGACATGTCCACATCCCACTAGGAAGTGGCATGTAGATCAGTAAGACTTAGGCAGCCTCCCAGCAGCAGTCTGACCTCCTTGTATCAAACTTCCTGGGTATCAGAGGTCATTGAAGGGTGAACCTAAGCAGAAAGCAACCTGTGTTTGAAAGTTTTCATGTGTTGTTGTAGTTTTGTTTTGTTGTTGTTGTTTTCATTTTTTTCATTTCTGAATAGGATGTGAAGAAACTAAATGTGATATTAAAAACACACACACATCTTTTCTTCTTTAATCTTTTCCTTAATTTTGCCTTGACATATTTGAAAAACCAAGCACATTTAAAAATTATTGATCTGTCCTCTGAAGCCATTAAGATATTTCGTTACACTAAATGGGAAATCACAGGAATTACCAATGAGATATAAGAACTCGTCCTGATTTTTTTTTTTAATTATAGTGAAAGCATTTCCCAAATTCATCCTAGGAGATTGCATTTGCTGGTCAGGATGCTTAACTACAGTGGAGATGATACAGGCAGAGCCAGAGTAGGAGAAGTTAGGGTTTGGCTTGGCTTGGGGGCAGATCCAGTGACAGCCAAATCACTTCTGTAGAAGGTGGCAGCTCCTCATGAGGGGCCCCCTGCCCACGTGCCCCATTTTCATCACAGAGCCACCTACAGGGGTGGGAGAGATGTTCCATCACACCGCAGCTCCTCCCCCACCCCCCAGTTATCTAGGCCTTTGTATGCAGCTTTGAGTCTCTGAGGAGGGGGTGGCCTCTGGGGGAGTCGTGGGTCTGTTCCATGAAGAGACTGAAAGCATGTGAAAGGAGGAGGGTTGGGGTTACCTCAGATACAAAGCAACTAATGGGAAGGGTGGGAAGATGTCAACTCTGTGCCCACCTACATGATTCCCCAGAAAGAAAACAGGCATCCAAGGAGGACCACCCACATGATGTCACAGGGAAAGACACGTTTCTAGGCTACAAACTGCTAGACAGCAAGAGTAGTACTCATATGCCTCAGCCCTGATAGCCCGGGGGCTTACCCTGCATACTAACCCACCACCACAAAATGAACTAACAAATGAAATTTTCCAGAGTCCTTGGACTTTAATGTCTTTTGTCTTTAGGCACTGCATTGGCCCTAACTGGCTATGGAGACAGTAGCCTTTACGGGTACTGAGCATGACTCTGTTCATGGATGCTTCACAGTAATTAGAGAGCTTGAAGTCCTGCAGTTCCTTGCTAGCATGAAATACTTTGATAGATGTCTCTTATTTTGCTGGTTTGACTTTCTAAAATCCCACAGTTAATCATCATTAGATGACTCTATCTATCATTAACTATCATTATTTATTACTCTACTTATCTGAGCTGGATTCTCACCTGACCTCATTAAAAGAAATATCACCGTTATACCTGTTTGCCTATGGATGAGGCAGCCAAGGCTTAGGGTGAGGAAGTAACTATGGGGGTTGAAGTGAAATCAATTGGTAGTGCTTGCTTAACAGTAATGAAAGGCCCAGGGTACAGTGCTCTTGTACTTCATAAAACCATGCGTAGCATGAAATACTTACCAGCACTCAGGATGTAGAGACAGGAGGATCAGAAGTCTAAGAACATAATCAGCTACACAGCAAATTCAAGGTCAGCCTGGGAAATGAGACCCTGTCTAAAAAGAAAGGGAAGGAAGTTCAAGAAGTGGGGGAAAGACGAAGGGAGCGAGGGAAGGAGGAAGGGAGGGGAGGAAAGCAAGGAGAATTCAAATTCAAAAGGATGATGTTCTGGTTCATTTGCAACTCTGTAGCAAATCGCCATAAACTAGGTAGTTGCTAAATATCAAAACTTCTTCTCTCACTGCATCAGCTCCTAGGTACCCCTAACACTTGTCCCACTGCCAGCTATTGATCTTCTGTTCCCCACAGGGATAAAGTGGAGAAGGGCTCCCTTGGCCCTGTATTGTAAGACTATTATCCATCAAAGCTTTGCCTTCAGCACTTACCCATTCTCCTGAATGCCCACCTTCTGACACTGTTATGTTGGTGATTAGGTTTCAGTACTGACGTTTAGGGAACCACAAACATTCCGAACACATCAGCTAGCTCCCAGCAGGTGGGGATTTACTCCTTCTTTGCCCCAAACATGACAGCTACATACCTAGATAGATTGCCATGCTATCTTAACACATCCCTTCCATGTGTAGCTGTCTACTTGCCTTTGCATTGCCCTAACTGTGAGAGCATGCGCTGTGCAGCTCAACCAAGTTCATGTTCAGCAGGCTCAGCTTTCTGTTGATAGCCACACGACCTTTGTTTCCAATGAATTCCAGATCTGAAGCCAAGGGACACTTGCTTTCTCTTTATAACTGTATTCTTAGCCCTTTAATTATTGTGCATTATGGATCATTCTCCCTCCAGGATTATGGCCCAGGGCACAAGTCTGCAAGAAGCAGATGATTCATTAAATTGATGATGACTGTCTTTTTACCTTTAATTCCTTCAAGAAATAGCTTGGCATCCGTATCTCTTAAGCACACGCTATTTTCTAAACACCATGCTAGACATTAGGCTGTGCATTTAATAGAACATAGTCCTACCAGCTACACACGCACACACACACACACACACACACACACACACACACACACACACAGGTAAGTGGTCCATTCTGAGTGTTAAATACAGGGAGTTTGAGTGTTTACAGGTTGGCAATAATTATATCACATTATGGTGCTAGTGATACAAATGGGGCCTGACCATTGCTCTTGTTCTCTGTAGTGAGGGACTGATAGATTTGAGAGGACTGAATTTTCTGTTAAGGAGAACGCAAGAATGTGTTCTTAGAACAGGGGGTAAAGCAGTGAAGCAGGAGAGCTGAAGACTGCAGAGGTATGTGGAACACTTGTGAAGTGAATGAAGACAGAATGGGGCTGGCAAGAAAGGAGGAGGTTGAGGAACACACAAGAGTATACACATAAAGTACATAAGCACACACGTACACATCAGGTAGACAAATGGGAGATGGAGGCTGCATGGGGCAGCACGTCTGATGTGGCGGAGGCTTTGATGCAATGCATCTTCTTTGATCTGAGCCACTGTTGATCACCGGTGTCTTACTACTTCAGGAAGCTACCAGAGTATTTTGAAAGACTTCCATAAATGCTTATTTGCAGTTATCACTGATTACCTTGAAATTACTTTGAAATAAACAGAATAAGCCCAAAAGACTAGAAATTTGCGACAAATTGCAGCAATTTAAAAACACGGTCTGATTGGAAAATTAAGATGTGTGTTTGATGAACAATGATGAGCCAGGAAAAGGGCTTGCAGATCAGCTGCCAAATTCATTACGGGTTCATATCTGAAGCTCGGATCGAAGCTCTTCAGAAACAAAATGTAAACGCAGAAAATTTCCAAAGCTGTGTATCTTTTCTAGAAATGACAGATCAGGGTCTTAAACATAAGTTTCTGTCAGCCTTCCTTCCCCAAATTGGCAATTTCAGCTCACAGATCTGACTAATCCATACGCATTCAAGCAGGAACACAACTACAACATCCAAAGAAGGGGTAAGAGATTTCAAAGTTAATTGTCAGAGATTTGATACTTTGGCATAAGGAATCTCTTGACGTGCTAGCTTTAAATTTGTAGGCGCTGCTTATGTGAGCATTTGCTGTGTGAAAAGCACTCAGCTGGACTCCTCCTTGCATTTAGAAGTTTAAGCCCAAGGCCCTTGACCATATAGGACTGGCAAATTCTTTCTAGAGCCTCTGGACTAACCAGTGGCCATGAGCTTAACCTTCTGGGTGTAAGGGTGGGAATGAATATCATCATCATGCTGCTTCTAAGCCTTCAAGTTTCTTAGTGTGACTGCCACCAAGCAAACACATTTCTCCAGACACTTTGAATCTTGCAGGTATTTTCCACTCAATCTTTGACATTTAAGGAGCATTCTAATGCTTGAAGCCAAATATGCCGGTTAGGTAGTGCAGACACGCAGTCCAACCTAACTAACTATATTTTACTGAGTAAGAATTATGCACTGTGTAGTCAAGCTGTTACTGGTAAATTACAAACACGCTTAATTACTTAATGGCACATAATTTACAAATACACAGCTGTTATAGGGCATGTTTTAACAGATGAGTAGGGTATTTAGAATGTTCTTTAAATTAGGATTCATTCTTTTTTAATCTTCTCATTTAAATATGTTTGGGGGCTGGCTGGTGAGATGGCAGAGCAGATAAAGGTGCTTTTCAACCAACACTGTCAGGGTGAGTTCAATCCCCAGAACGCACATTGTAGAAGGAACAGACTCTGACATCTCGATGTATGCCATGACACAGGCACACACACACACACACACACACACACACACACACGTGCATTTTCGAATCCCAGGAGGCCATGCCTAGTAGTGAGGATACCTCTGGTGGATGGGGGAGTTAAGCCACGGACATGGTACTTGGGAAATGTTCAATAGATTGTGGGATTCATTTGTGAATCCCACAATTCGATGTCTATCACAAAACAAATTGAAAGATTTTGGTTGAAAGTGAAATTTAGCCCATTTGACTATAAATGTTTGTCAGTGAGGATTTAAGTGTGCTGCCTGCTATGTGCTGTATCATCCAGACCAGTGGTTTCCAAATGCCTTTTGCAAAGAACTTCAGGTGAATGTTTCAATATGTTTCGGTATATAATGTATGTGTGGTATGGGAAATCTTTTAATGTAAATAAAGAAGCATTTCATTACAGTCCATACCACTGAAAAAAGTTGGATGATCTCTGAATTATTTGTCTCCAGTTGCAATGTGTCACTTATGTTTGATCCAGTTCTCAATTCTTTTTAGAATCATTAAATACTAACACGTCTTATGTGACATCCTGATTGCATGCAACAGTTTTTGAAGATTTTGTTGTTGTTGTTGTTGTTGTTGTTGTTTGTAATTCAAACCAAATACTTAGAGAACTCCTTCTCCATTCCAGTATTGTTTTTTTCATGGGTGCTGAAGTCTACTGGGTGGCCAATCTAATATGGACCAATGTTCTCAGTATAGTGATTCATTCATTCTCCTGATGTTTAACCAAAAAGCCGTCCCAGCTCCTCTAAACTCAGTCTTTGACATGCATGCATCTCCTTTCAAACCATCCCAGAGCGAGTCCTGTACACTCACACAGCCACTGGTTTTCCACCGTAGGAGCAGCAGAGAAGAGCTCTAAGCACGGTGCAGAGGACAAGACTCAGACCATCATCACAGCCATGAAAGAAAGAATGAAGATCAGGGAGAGGAACAGGCCAGAGGTGTTTGAAGTCATTCAGGAAATGTTCCAGATCTCCAAAGAGGATTTCGTGCAGTACACAAAGGCTGCCAAGCAGAGCGTGCTGGACGGGACGTCCAAGTGGTCAGCGAAAATAACTATCACAGGTAGAATACAGTTCTTAAGGGTTTTATCCCATATAGAGGTTTTTTATGTGAATCAGGAATCACCATTAATTTAAAAAAACTCAAGATAGAATAGATTTTTTTTAAAAAAAATCTTATCAATGTTGACAAATCTACTTATTTAATTTTCTCAAATAGATGAAGGAAAATTAGAATAATTTCACCCTATAGTCTGTTAATTTACTCATCAATACATTAATGATTTAATAAATTAGCTTTTCAAGTTGCCTACTGCTGAATAATGACAACAGTGTCAATAATATCCTTACTGAGGGTCACTACTAGTGTGTTGATTTAAGGGGAATCATTTTAGAACTACACACTCGTCCACCTGATCCTTAAGTAAATACCAGTGATGGATTAAATTCTTTAGATTAAAACTCTAAAATCTGTCCTCTGAATGACATTAACATACACATGGGAGCCGGGGAGATGGGTTATTGTTTAGTAAGTACTTACTGTTCTTACAGTAACCTGGTTTAAGTTCCTGATTTAAAGACCTGGTTTAAGTTGCCAGTACCAACATGAGGGCTTACAACCACCTACAATTCTAGGTCCAGAGGATCTGATACATTTTGCTCACCTCCATGAGCACTGCATACATCTGATGTACATGCAAACATGCAGGCAAAATACCCATATGCTAAAAGTAAGCAACACCAGAAACATAGGACAATCTTCTATCATCTTATTACATACTAAAATAAAGATCCTTTCTTTACTGGATTAAGCTGATCAATACTCATACTCTATTAAGTTTTTAAATCATTTGAATTTTGCCAAACAATTTTTTGCCTATGCTGCATGTAACCTAAGCCAATACACATATATAAGTACTTATGATTGGATGGTGCTTTCAAATACAAAGATGATTTAGAGTGATAAAATCTAGCTAGCTAATTTGTAAAGTGTCAGTTAGTTCTGAAAGCTCATGACACCTGTTCTGTGCTTTAAGAATGTACTACATAGTATTTGCTGTAGTCACTGTGATGTGTGATATGTCTCTTGACATATGTTCCTCCTACCAAATCATAAAATATACTATATGCACACACACACACACACACACACACACCACACACCATGCTATCTTTCTCTAGGAAGTCAACAACTTCTTGTACATCATTGTAGTTGTAGTCTTGTAGGAGTGACATCAGGTCCTTTCACTGAACACAGTCTCTTCCAGTTTCAGGCATGGTGTGGGAAATGGCAGTATTTTGTTATGAATTCCTATTAGTAAGGAAACGCTTGAGTCAACATTTATCAAAATGAGATTTATGCCTGGTCAATGGTACACAAAAAAATTGTTCCATATTTTATTATTATTAGAGAAATGCAGATCTCAAACAGTGAGCTACCTCTTCACACGTTAGAATGCTTACCCTCCAAATATACAAAAATTAACTGTAGAACAGAATATGGAGGGAAAGGAGTCCAGTAGAGTGGTGAGAGGAGTATAAATTAAAACCATTATTATGGAGAACAATAAGCAGAGTCCTATAAAATATTCAAAATGTAACTATCACATGCCTCAGTGGCCCCACAATGGAGTGTATACCCCAAAGAGACAAAACAAAAAACCACAATCTTAAGTAAATCACCTTACTCCTGTGCCACCTGAAGCACCATTCACAGCAGCTGAGGCATTGGTTCAGCACAGCTGTCCATCAACAGAGGGTCAAAGGAAACGTGGTAGGCACACACAGTGGGTAGAGCTCAGCAGGAGAAAGAACAGAGAAGATCTTACAGTCACTGTGCATATTCTGTTCTCGATGTTTGTGGAGTTCAGTGAGCCTTGAGAATGAGTGTAGTGAGGTCGAATCTCCAAACCCAGGGTAAAATGACAGAAAATATTCTCTCTAATGGTTTTGTTTCTGGAAGCATTGTCATATTGAAGCCTTTATTTCCGGTTCATTTCAGTGGTTTCTGCACAAGGCTTGCAGGCAAAAGACAAAACAGGGTCCAGTGACCCATACGTGACAGTTCAAGTTGGCAAGAATAAAAGAAGAACGAAAACTATCTTTGGAAACTTGAATCCAGTGTGGGATGAGAAGTTCTACTTGTAAGTACATACCATAACACTATCACATAGACAGGCTTGTGAATGCTAAAGAAGTCATCACTATATTCTAATCTCATGCAGAAATGTTGAAAAAGGAAACTCGAATTTTAAACTTAATATTATGGAATGTCTTGTTTATTCTTTAGAAGTCTAGTTGAGGCAGTATTGGAGGAAATAGCAAGAGGTTTTCTGTGTGGTCGGTAACTTGGGATGTGAGTCCTCAGAGTTGGGAATCCATGGACTGGACAAGTGCTGTGAGGATTTGTGACTAATGACAGAAGAGATATTTGGGGCGCCACCTCATCCATCCATCCATCATGGTAGCGATGAGACTAGACCACCCAGAGAAAATGGCTGATGATAACTTTATGACCTTTCACTCTCTAGGAGGACAGTTATTTATAAACTCTTACATCTTGCACCTAAGAGCAAGAAATCACTTTTCTCTCCAGGATCCTTTTCTTTCTATAACTCTCCTTGAGAAAAAATGATGCAATGATTTCTAGTTATAATCTGATAAAAAGTCACGAAGGGACTTAAGTCTGATGTGTCTTCTTTATATGTTAAGTAAGCAATCTTGGATCTGTTGAAGTGTTGAACACGTGAGGTATCAGGGTTGTGATTTGTTTGAATATAGACCAATGAAAAGTGTTTTTATAAAATTGGTTTAAAGAACCACTTGGGGTTGTGTAACTATGAAATGAATGATGAGGTTTGGGTGGTGTTTCTCTTCAGAGGCTCATCCCTAACTCTTTTTCAACAGAAGACAAGAAATCGATGGGTAGTTACAAATTGAGATTCTACTGGAGTTAAGTAAATGAATAAAGCCAGTTGGGCAACGGGGCAGAAGCAGGGGGTGGTGGTGGAGACCTGCCATAAACAAGATCAAAGACCTCAGGGCTGAGGCGGCTGGGCTGCCACAGCATCATGCAGACAGACAGGATGCTGTAGACAGACAGACAGGATGCTGTAGAGCCTGCGGATCTTTGGTGGGAGCGGCACACACACTTCACAAACACCGTGACCGAGGCATCACCGACAGACTGAATCTACACATAGGTGAATAGTTACGTTTTGCTATACGGCTGCTTCTGTAAAATTGTCACTGCAGACAAGATAGTGAGCCTGCCTCTCACTTCTAAAACACTTGTCATGCCCCACACACAGCTTTCCCTCTGCCTTCCCTTGTGCCGAGCAGAAGCCAGTCTGGGTGCTGATGTGACATGCTTTGTGTTTCTCGTTTTCTACATTTCCCATAGACGGAGTCACGAGACATGTGCTCCTCTCCCATAGAGCTCCATTTGCTCAATGTAGGTATTTTGAGTTTTAGAATACATCATTAGTTCTTATCATTTTTAGTGCTGGGTAGTATTCCAGTATCATTTCCTGTTTATCTCAAAAATCTACAGGAGTCCCGGGTCTAAGCCAAAGTTCCAATTCTTGGTAAGACTAAGTCGCAAATCTGTGAAATCTTAGCTTTCTGCCTTGTATACAGTGGCATCTTATGAGGGTTTTATTGTGTATCTTTCTAACAACTAAGAGTTGTTAAGCTTTGTTGTGCTTAGATGCTGTGTCTCTTCCTTGATTAAGTGGCTATTCAACCATTTTGGCATTTTTACACAGAGTATTGTGGGTTTTTTTTTTTTGGTTGCATATGCTTTGTAGTTTTACACTCAGACATTGATGTATATTTAAGTAGAATTTAGTATGGTATAGGTTATACCTATGAATATTTGAGTGTCCGTCATTTTGAAAGCATTGTTTGTTCTCAGCTAAATTGCTTCTTTACCTTTTGATGGAATTCAGCTCTGCATGTGTGGGTGGCTGCATTTGAGGACTCTCTGTTCTGTTTGTCTGTTTATACTCAGGACTGTGGAGGTCGATGGACCAAACCCTTATTAAGAAGTCTGAAATTAAGAAAGCCTGGGCCGCATGGTGTTCTTCCTTTTTTTCAAAGTTCTGTTCACTGCATTAAGATGGGTCCATTATTTTCATATTAATTTCATCATCAGTTTATTATTTGCTTTATAAAATAAAGCCATGAAAGAGTCAACTCCAAATAGACTTTTTATTTCTTAATAGCCCTGTATGAGATTCTAGTATTAAATCAAATGGAAATGACACAGCTAGCATCTCAGTCTCGTTCCTGTCTTACAAGGAAGCATTCTGGCCTTTGTTAATTCAAGTCCTAGCTGTGGCTTTATTGGGACTGCTCTTTCTTCATTTAGGAAAAACAGCTTCTACTGCATTCTCTATGTGCAGAGAGTTCTGATGAGAAAACCTACATTGGATTATGTCCCTGTTCTTTTTCCGAGTGCATTGACATGTCCATATTTGGTAAAATTATTTTTAATATCTGTTCCACTGTGTCTGTGTTCCCATTGCTTGCTGTGGGAAGTCTACGGGGTCCTTGTTTTCATAGGGCACATGTGCCTTCTCCCTTCCTGCTGCCTTTGATATTTTATTCTCTCTGCTCATTTCTGCAACATTATCACTGGGTGGTAGGGTGTCCCCCTTTCTGGTGTTTCTGATGCTTAGGATTTGTTGGGGTACTTGAGCCTGTAGATCCGAATTTCCTTTCATATTTGGGGAAAATCCTGGTTATTATTTCTGCTGCTCACCCCAGTTGTGAAAACTCCATTGATACATGCTTGAGGTGAAGACTTCCTCACAGTTTCGTGATGCTCTGACTTGATTCAATTTAATTTCTTTTGCTGTACAGAACGTTTTGGTTTTGATTTTTAAGATTTATTTTATGTTGTATGTATGAATGTCTCTCATATTGTTCTTTTTGCTCTTAATTATTTGACTAGTGGGTTTCTTTCTTATTTCTATATACATTTGTATATAAGACTTTGGATTTTTCCCTAGTTCTTTGAAGAACATCATATTGGTATTTTAGTGTGATTACATTGTTCTAACCATGTAGCCGGTTTCACACTATTAATTCATCCTATCCCTGAATGAAGATTATCTTTGCATCTGGAGAATTTTCTTCCATTTCTGCATTATTTAGTTCCACTGTGGAGGCTTGTTACCTCCTTGGTTGGGTTTCTTCCTAAGTTTTCATTTGTTCTTCAGAGTCCTAAGCAATGGCATATTCCTTGCCTGCTTTCTTCCTCAAGGGCTTCATCATGGTGTGTAGAAAAAAAGTATTTGGTTTTTATATATGGATTCTGAATTCTATTACTTAGTTGAATTTTTCCATTGGTCCTGAGAGTCTGTTAACTGTTTGAGCCTATATAATACCTACCATAAATGTTTGATGCCCTTGACCAACAATAACATTTCTGTCCACATAGCTTAGGTTTTTTTTCTGCAAGGTTTTATTAATCTACAGCATGTTTTTCTGTTTGCAAGTCTTTCTGTCTATATTGTGTCTTGGACAACATTGTGAATATCTCTGTCAGGAGCTGGGACAACATTGCGAATATCACTTTGTCGGCAGCTGGGCATTTTGACATTCTGCAAACATTCTTATTCTTTGTTCTGGAAATCAGTTATGTTGAAATTTTTCATTTGTTTGGATCTTGCTTTAAAAATTCTACTAGACAGAACTGAAATAGGGATTCAGGATAATCATGTTGTTCCCTGGGAAGGCCAGAGACTTAATGTGCACTCTGCTTACTGACTTCTTGAATTCGAAGGCTTTCTGGTCAGTTAAATGGAAACTTGGTAACTTTACCTGGTGGTCACAGGGCTTTGTTGCATCAACTCCATCTACAGTTCTTAAAGCAAATTTGAGGCGTTAGCACAAGCATGCCCTCATCATGATTCAAGTGACTTCTGACAAGGAGTCCTCCTTCTGTTCTGCTCTCTTCAGTGCTGCACCCAGTGACCTCGAGCTGCCCTGTTCCTCCTGGAGTTTGAGCTTTATCTTTTCATCCCAGAGAGCCAAAGTAGCTCTGAGTTTCTTGAACAGTGGCTGGGACAGTCTCCTCAGACAAGAAGCTGAAGTTTGATCCTATAGGGGTCAGCCCCTTGGTGGAACTCCATTATCTTTGCATGCCTTGTCAACTTTCTTCTTTTTAATGTAGAATAATATCCTTTGTTAGTCAGTGTTGCCTGGGATGAGAATCTGAGAACCTGAATTAAAAGATAAGAAAAAGTGAAATAAAACCATGTAAGAGTCATTGCAGGTCATGGTAGGCAAAATAAACACTTTTAAGGGATTTGATATGTAGATAGGCAGTAGCAGTCTGAGAAATAAAAAAAAAAAAACTACCCAACCATTCATATTTAATCTTATAAAGGTTCCCTATGAGAAATTAGCTAAGTGTTTGTATGCAGGAAAATTGTTTGTATAATAAGTATTCCTATGTAGAAAATATACCCCCATCAACATCAGGACCATATAGAAGGTCTGGCTATGCTAGTGGTCATTGTTCATATCAGCCAAAAATAATGTCAATCCAGACAACCTAGAAAGCATGGGATAAGCACCCAGAAGTGTATATCTAGATTCTGGGAAATATGGCGACCCAATGATAATATTCTCACATAAAAAGTTTTCTAACCCAAATAGCAAGGCAGGTGAGGACCAGGGCATGTGCAGTTGTAAGACTGCTAGAAGAGAATGGGAGCAGCTGGCCCGAAAGGTCGTTAGGTCTGTGGCTTTTATTTTGTTGATGAGAAAATTGAAGTTCAGATGGGTTGTGGAAGCCAGTTTTAAGAAGCATCCCCCTGTTGAGAAGCCAAGCATAAGTGATGATGGTCAGATATGCCCTTTCCCGCAGCCAGATTCCCTACTCTAAGAAGGGCTGCTACCCCAAAGGAGGCAAGCTGGCACAAATGTTGAAAAGATATAAAATAAAATAAAATAAAATAAAATAAAATAAAATAAAATAAAATAAAATAAATAAAAAAATAAAATAAAATAAAATAAAATAAAAACACAATGAAATCATTGTTCAGTTTTTGCATGTGTTATGCAATTTAAATGTCCCTTGGTAAAAGGCTCTTTGATGCTCTCTGGAGAATTTTATGATAAGATATTATATTTTTAATTTCTCTTACTTTTTGCAAAACTTAAATTGAGAATTTTTAAGTGTGTATATGTGTGTGTATACATGTTTGTGTGTAAGTTCATAAAACTAGAAACAGAAAAAGGAGAGCAGATATGACAGGAGAAGAGTAGAGAGAAGGACTAAGAAAAGGGACTGCAATGGGGAGTGTGTGTCAGGAGGGCAGAGAGGGATGCAGGCGGGAGGGAATGGGGCCATAAGAAGGACGAAGGGGAGCATATCAACCAGGGGATCGTGAAGATGCCATAACGAAATGAAATCCTCTGTATGCGAACTTACGATTAATTTTTAGAAATGTATGGGTGGCATGTGACTCAGCATGGGCCATCTAAGAGTGCTTCTGAGAAGAAAGGCGTGACCCCTGGAGCCCTTGCAGAAGCCTGGAGAACAAGGGGCTTTCATTTCCAAAAGCCACATGAAGATTAGCTGTGACAATGCTGGTTATAGTTCTTTGGAGATGAAAATGTCTCCTAGAGCTAAGCTGTTCTCAGTCCTGGCTCTTTGATAATCATTTGGGTGCCTGCTTCACAATTAATTGTGACATTTGATTCTATTTCCCCATGCTACAGAAAATGGTATCTTTTGTGCTTATAAACCATTCCCTAAAAGGGAGAAGAAGTTGTTCACATTGGGTTACAGAGAGAAAACAAGCCGTAGGTGTGTTCATTTAATGATGAACGTGGGAGCTAAGAAACTTGTGTCTCGTGTATATGTTGATGGGATGTTCCAGAGAATTCTCTAGTCAATCCTTCAAGCTTCATGTCCCCCTGGATTTTGTTTGCTTTGTGTTTTTGTTTGTTTGTTGTTTTCAAATTTCTGAAACAGAAAAAGTTTGTGCTGTATTCTTCCTAGATGGAAGGTAGTCATAAGATTGTAGTAGGGATAGGTTGTGTCATGTCATCTCATAAGAAGGAATTCTGTGAACAGGAAGTTTCATCAGCACAATGCTGTGGTAGGCACACAAACAGCTCTGCTTTACTGTGGTGTCAAAAAACAATAGTCCGTGGCTTCTGCTCACACAGTTCCCTGGAAAACCAGCTACACTTTCTTCAGGGGAATCAGTTAATCGACCCCCATACTTTACCTGAGCGCCCCCTATGTACAAAACACTATACTATGTGCCAATAAAAGAACTGGTATAAGGAGAGGTTTCCCTGTTTATGAAACATTATCTGCTCCAGATAATGCCTTGTAGAGCCATTCTGGGATCTAGCATCCTTCTTGATGTCTAAGGAAGCCTTTAAATTCTTCAAATCACGAGAAATGTCTCTATTTATTTTCTTGTTGATGCTGGGGATCAAATGTCTGGCAAGAAGCAACTCAGGGGAATGCTGGTTAATTCTAGCTTGCACTTTCCAGGGTAGAGTTTATCCTGGCAGGAAGGCGTGGCAGGGGAAGGATCGGTCCACCACTGAGGGCCAAGCACAAATGGGAATCGGTGAATTTGGAAGCTTGAAGGCTCACTTCCAAGAACGTGCTCCAGTGCGGCTACACTTCCAAAAGGTTCCATGGCCTTTGCCAACAGTGCCACCAGCTCAGGGCAAATGCCTGTGGGGGATGACACTCCACGTTCAAACCACTTCACTTACATACATAAATATTTTCCCCTCCAACTCCGTGTTGCTGTGGAGGTGCCGTAACCCAAGAACACCATGAACTTGGGACAGTGCTTATTCAGAGAGGCGATTGCCTTGACCCTGTAGAAGTGTTCATTAACTATATCCACTTCCAGACGCCCGGCTCTAGTAGCAGACAAAGAGCCACAGGCATCTGGCTGTCACCAGGCCATGTGCTGCTCAGCCAGGAATGAGTGTGAATTAAACATAAACTGTGCTGTATTCAGGATGGTTTATTTGACACTACAATTAAATAAAAATTCCTGCATACCACAGCAGATTAATATTTTAAGATGACAGGTGGAAAGCAATCAAGGCTTGATGTATTGCTTAGCTCACTCACACAGTCCCTCCTGCGGCTGGATGGGGAAGGCAGGGTTTCCTTAGCTTGCCATGATGGTATCTGCATTAGCATGTATCATTTGTCACAGAAGATGCTTTCATGTGTTTTTAGCAGGAGGGAGTCTACTCACCCTTTATGAGCTTAAATGTCTTTGTTTTTGCTAATCACAGACTCTAGTGTGGATGTGCCTAAAAGAGAAGAATTCCAGCCAGCATTGCTTCTCACTTGCGATGAAGTTGAGTCCTTCGTTACCCCTCTATAATCAGTAGAGACAATAAAGAGGAAGTTATTTTCCCATTGCTCTGCACTAGAACAACACAAATTGGAAACTCCAAGAAAATTAATAAACAGCAAACTGCGAAAAATACAGCCCTAAAAACTGTCCTGTGGTGTTCTGTGGGCAGAGATAGAGGAGGTCATGATCTCTGCTTAGTTTCAAACTGAAAATCAATCTGGGTATGGTGTCCCAGCCCGTGATCTTGCACTTGGAATGTGGAGGCAGGGGAATCAAGAATTCAAAGTCAGTAGCCTAGACTATATGAAATCCAGTGGAATTCAAGCAAAGTACTCCAAATCCTTAGTAAATAATAGAATTTAAAACAGGAACTCATACTGTCAGGTCCAAAGGAAACTCCATTCCCCAAAGTTCTGGTAGTTAGACAAAAGTCAGCATTCCTTAGGAGCTCTGAAGCTGGTTCTACCAAAGGAGCCATTTCCCTTGTCACTGGCAGTAAGGACTACTAACTACCTATGGTGCCTATAAGCATGCCAATGTGTGCTGGCCTCCAGGCTTCCTCAGTGTTACTGGTGCTTGACTCTTTTGATCTTCCCCTAAACTTCTCCAGTTCACAGACTTCCTTTCCACAGCTCCTCACTCTCCTTATAATCCTGCTATTTTAGCTGTAAGCTTTCTTGATCTTCTCTTTTGCCCATTTCCTGTCTTCTCCCCCATGCTCTACTCTGCTCCTGCTTTTCTTCTCACCAGGGCCAGTCTGCTGGCCATGCGCAGTCTACCACTTTCTCTCCCTGCCCAGGACTCTTCTAGATGCCTCTAGCTGTGCTTCCCTCCTTCCCCTTAAGCATACATTGGAATGACTACGTTGTCCATTTATACACATAGGTCATTTGGAACTGAGACCTCCTTATGTAATATTATATACAAAATAACTTTAAAACTTCATAGCTATCTTCAAATCAAGCTTTCTGGTGTTGGTCTTCTACCCATGACAGTATGTCCCCCATTAATTTGCTTTATTACTTCAGCCTTATAATTCTTTTGATCGCAGCTCTATTACAACTTTCAAATGTATTTCTTCTTTCTCTATACTCACTATTTAAAAGTTATTTGGGTGAACTCAGATGTCCATTTTTAATTCAATCCTCCAGAACATTTTCTTGACTGAAGATAGCCTGTTATTTTCCTTTGCATATGTTCAATGAACGTCTAATGCTTGACTAGAACTCGAAGCCAGGGGAGCATACAGAAGCTGTCTTACTTTGACTTAGCTGAAGTACAGACATGGAAGGAAGATATCCCCTGAGCTTCCATCTGATAAGATCGGAGAGATGCTTCTTCATCTCCTCCCCATGGAGCCTGGAATAATACAGAAGGCACATTATGACAAGCCAATGGTAATTCTGGGAGAACCTGGCATAGTTCCATTTTAGGGCCCTGGCCTAGGTCCTGCCTAGCATCAGACAGTGACTGTTCCGTAGGATTCTATTCTGCACAATGATATGCTTGGAAGTTTACCTAAAAAATAGAGACTGTCCTTTTTAGGCTTGGTAATACAGAAGCCATGTTTTCAATGTTTTAATTGGTAGGTTATTGCTTATTTATTCCTTGCTTCACTGTTTTTCATTACACGTATTTATTTTTTGGATAAGATAGGATGGTGCAGGCATGAGCATGTGGAGATCAGAGGGTAGCTTCTTCTGTAGGGGTTTCTAGGATCAAACCCAGGTCATCAGCCTTGCCAGCAGATGCCCTTACTCCTCATGGCATCTGGCCTGCCCTGTCTTGTTTCATTCTAAAGAGGAACTAAAATAAATATCCCAGCATTATTTTCAGTTATATATTAAATTATAGAAACTGAAATGAAACTAAGTATTTTCAAAGCAAGAATCTGTTTGTAATTCAGCAGCGAAGTTGTTGATAGAAAGGTTCATTTTTAGAAAAACAAATGGCTACTTATTTTGGACTAGCTTTCCTGAGGATTTCAGAGGCCAAGGCTGTGTTAGTGTGTCGATCCTACCCACAGCCAGTGGCCAGTGATCAGTCAAAGAAAGCCAGTTCTCTGACTAGCATTTATGCAAGGGAAAGCATATGTAATCACTAACTTCTGACCCTTTACAGCTACAAAAATGGCAATTGAAATGACTTGACCCAAAGTCTTATCTTTTATGAAAATGAATTTACCTCAGTGGCCAATCTTTTAATCATCTAGAGCATAGTATTTGTTTGCAGGTTTTAAAATGTTATACCTATGTTCAATCATATTGGGTTTTGTTTTCATTACAAAACTTGCAGAACATTGGAATCTGTTAAAGATAAGAGTATAGGAAGTCTCCAATTCACATGTCTGTAATAACATAATGTGCATATGTGTGTGCATGTGTCTGTGTATAAGTGTGTGTGTCTGTGTGTCTGTGTATGAGTGTGTATGTGTGTGTGCATGTGCGTGCATGCATATTACATTTTAGGGTTTTTGGAACTTAAGTTTTCATTTCAATGATAAAGAGTAGCATTGCAGACAGATACCAGTATCACACAACAAGATTTTATTAGGATTTTTATACCGTCTGTACAGGGGCTTGGAATTTTGTTGTTTGGTTTTGCATTCTCTTCTTATTTTGCATGATAGCCTGCATGTGTCTGGAGAGAGCTGAAAGCTAATCCACAATGCTGCTTATGAGTTCTGAAGCAGAATTGCTCCATTCCTGATAATTCGTTAAAGCTTACATTTAAGTAGAAAAGTAATTGGAATGAATTTTCTAAGGTTTGTCTTCTACAATTCCTCAGTGGTTGGTGTAAACCTTTCTCCAAGCCTGCATCTGTGCCCTGGTATTACTGATGTTTGGAAAGAAGGTGATATTAGTTAACAGAGTTTACCTTTAAGATTGCCTCCACTGGGTCGAGTTCTGCATTCATATAAAGTCTGGCATGGAGACTCCACAGCTGTCACTTGCTACCAAGGCTCTCATTGTCACTTCAGGGTTTCTAGAGAAGGCAGATAACTCCTTTTCTAGCAGACACTGGGTAGGGCGATGTCTAAGAGAAAGGAAAGTTGGGTGTTGACAGAATTGAATAGTCTTCTGAGATGTGAATTTCTGCTGTTGACTCATCTCTCTGGCAGGAAATATTCAAAGCTGCCAAGAAATCCCCAAGAGATAAGAGAAGATTTTATGGGGTGGTTGTTGTTTTGTGGTGGTTGTGGTTGTGATTGTTCTTTCAAATGCATTGGATAGGAAAAGGGAAAATCTCATATAAATACACATACACACACACACACACACACGCACACACACACACACACACACACACACACACACACACCTTCATAGATGGATATTTTCCCTAAAGAATCAATATAGTATAAAAAGGTAGGTTTACTATTACCTGATTTAAAAGATTAAAGTATGATCATACTTGTTGTCATAGAATAAAGAATCAGATCTGAGGGTGAACACCTGTTTGATTGCTGGAAGATAAGTTGATATCATATGTGTATGTGTCGAGATACTTATAGGTTAATAATTAATATGCATACCATTTGGTCTATATAATTCACTCTGAACATCTTAACCAAAACACTTTCAGCATATGCATGATGCTCTGGGTAGGAACATTTCTGACAGAGGAATGGATTCCATAGAAGTGTCCCTTAACTCTACATGGAGGATATAAACTAGTAAATGCACACATGTGTGGTAGAACATTAATATGAAAAGGCATGAATGTCCACCAGCAGACGAATGGATAATAAAAAGGTCATTGGCTTTGTTTGGTTTCTGTCATCATGATAAAATGCTGGCCAGAAGGAACTTGGGAAGGAAAGGGTTCATTTCAGCTTACAGTCTGTCAGGAAGAAAACCAAGACAGGAATTCAAGGCAGGAACCTGGAGGCCAAAACTAAAGTATTCCTTTCCTTATTTTTTGGTTGAGGAACAGCACCAGCAAAGTTTGGGTTTCCTCGTGGGTGGAACCCCTCTGCGATGTTAACTCAAATGTTTCAGTTCTCTCTCAGGGCTCTGACCTAGCTTCTGGGCCCTCGCAGCAGCATCTTCTCCATCCTTCCAAGGAGGAGTGTCAAGAGGGGCAGCAGTTTCTTACTGTACTCATTCCAGGGTCCGTCATTCTTCCATGTTGACTTCAACCATCCTGTCACAGTGTGAACAATTTCCAGTGTTGAATTCCCTGGGCTGTAGCAGCGATTGGCAGAGTCCTGTAGAAATTACCACATTCTAAACAATTTATTCATGCATTCATTTGTCTTCTTCACTTGGGTTCTCATAATGAGGCAAGCGACCCTTTCTCCAGCTGAGCTAACAAGGAAGAAGTAAGCAGCATACATTTTTGTTTTTTTTCTATTATGTTTTTATTTTTTATTTTCTATATTCTTTGTTTACATTCCAAAGGTTTTCCCCTTTCCCAGTTCCCCCATCACCATATGTCCCATAAGTCCTCTCCCCCCCATTCCCCAATCACCCACCAACTACAAAACTGGATCCAGTCTTTTCAGAACCAGGGTCCTCTCCTTCCTTCTTCTTGGGAATCTTTTGATTTGAAAATTGTGCCTTGAGTATTCAGAGCTTCTGGGCTCATTAATATCCACATATCAGTGATTAAATTTCATGTATTCTTTTGTGATTGGGTTAACTCACTTAGGATGATATTTTCCAGATCCAACCATTTGCCTACAAATTGCATGAATTCATTATTTTTAATTGCTGAGTAGTATTCCATTGTATAAATATACCACATTTTCTGTATCCATTCCTCCTTTGAGGGACATCTGGGCTCCTTCCAACTTCTGGCTATTATAAATAAGGCTGCTATGAATATAGTGGAGCATGTGTCTTTATTGTATGCAGGAGAATCCTCTGGGTATATGCCCAGGAGTGGTATGACAGGGTCCTCTGGAAGTGTCATGCCCAATTTTCTGGACTTATTTCCAGAGCGTTTGTACCATCTTGCAATCCCACCAACAGTGGAGGAATGTTCCTCTTTCTCCACATCCTCACCAGCACCTGTTGTCTCTTGAGTTTTTAATCTTAGCCATTCTGACTGGTGTGAGGTGGAATCTCAGGGTTGTTTTGATTTGCATTTCCCTGATGACTAATGATGTTGAACATCTCTTAAGGTGCTTCTCTGCCATCAAATTTCTTCTGGTGAAAATTCTTTGTTTAGCTCTGTACCCCATATTTGGATAGGGTTATTTGGTTCTTTGGGGTCTAACTTCTTGAGTTCTTTGTATATATTGGATATTAGCCCTCTGTTGGATGTGGAGTTGGTGAAGATCTTTTCCCAATTTGTTGGTTGCTGTTTTGTCCTTCTGATAGTGTAATTTGCCTTTCAGAAACTTTGTAATTTTATGAGGTCCCATTTGTCAATTCTTGATCTTAGAGCATAAGCTATTGGTGTTCTGTTCAGAAACTTTTCCCCTGTGCCCATGTCCTCCAGGGTCTTCCCCAGTTTCTTTTCTATTAGTTCCAGTGTGTCTGGTTTTATATGAAGGTCCTTGATACATTTGGAGTTGATCTTAGTACAAGGAGATAAGAGTGGGTCAATTCGCATTCTTCTGCATGTTGACCTCCAGTTGAACCAGCACCATTTGTTGAAAAGGCCATCCTTTTTCCACTGGATGGTTGTAGCTCCTTTATCAAAGATCAAGTGACCATAAGTCTGTGGGTTCATTTCTGGGTCTTCAATTCTATTCCATTGATCTACTTGCCTGTCTCTGTACCAATACCATGCAGTTTTTAACACAATTGATCTGTAGTACTGCTTGAGGTCAGGGATATTGATTCCCCCAGAAGTCCTTTTATTGTTGAGAATAGTTTTAGCTATCCTGGGTTTTTTGTTACTCCAGATGAATTTGAGAATTGCTCTTTCTAGATCTATGAAGAATTGAATTGGGATTTTGGTGGGGATTGCATTGAATCTGTAGATTGCTTTTGTAAGATGGCCATTTTTACTATATTGATCCTGCCAATCCAAGAGCATGAAATATTTTTCCATCTCCTGAGGTCTTCTTCGATTTCCTTCTCCAAGGGCTTATGGGGCACAGAGCTAAACAAAGAATTTTCACCAGAAGAAATTCGGATGGCCGAGAAACACCTTAAAAGATGTTCAACATCATTAGTCATCAGGGAAATGCAAATTAAAACAACCCTGAGATTCCACCTCACACCAGTCAGAATGGCTAAGATTAAAAACTCAAGAGACAACAAGTGCTGGCGAGAATGTGGAGAAAGAGGAACACTCCTCCACTGTTGGTGGGATTGCAAAATGGTAAAACCGCTCTGGAAATCAGTTTGGCGGTTCCTCAGAAAATTGGGCATGTCACTTCCAGAGGACCCTGGCATACCACTCCTGGGCATATACCCAGAGGATTCCCCTGCATGCAATAAGGACACATGCTCCACTATGTTTATAGCAGCCTTGTTTATAATAGCCAGAAATTGGAAGGAGCCCAAATATCCCTCAAAGGAGGAATGGATACAGAAAATGTGGTATATTTATACAATGGAATACTACTCAGCAATTAAAAATAATGAATTCATGCAATTTGTAGGTAAATGGTTAGACCTGGAAAATATCATCCTGAGTGAATTAACCCAATCACAAAAGAATGCACATGAAATGCAATCACTGATAAGTGGATATTAATGAGCCCAGAAGCCCTAAATACTCAAGACACAAATAGCAAGTCAAATGATTCCCAAGAAGAAGAAAGGAGAGGACCCTGGGCCTGTAAAGATTGCATCCAGTTTAGTAAAGAAACCGAGGGGGGAGGGGGAATGATTGGGGAATAGTTGGAGGGGGGAGAGGAACTATGGGAACTATGGTGGGTGGGAACTGGGAAAGGGGAAAGCCTTTGGAATGTAAACATAGAATATAGAAAATAAAAATTAAAAAAAATCATTCCATTTTCAAGCAGAAACAGATTTTTTTCTAGATTTACTCTTATTCATCCTTAGCAATTTTGAACTAACTGCTAAGATTCATTATGCTGAGAACAGAGATAACAGTCAAACAAGACACAGATTTACCATGAATTAGTGAGATCACTATTCGCTCTTAGTGATCTAATTAGTGAGATAAGAATTAGCTCTTATCCTTTTTTTCTAATAATCTATGACTTCTTCCTACTTTCAAATACATATTTATATGTTTATATATAATCAAATTCCTTCCCTGACTTTTGGATTTGTTTTGTACTTATTTCTGTGATAATTAACCACTTCAAATTTGTTGGAACTTTTTAAAATCTGTGACATAAGATTGTCATAACAAAACAATTAAAATTTATTTGCTTAAGAAAGTAAGACTATGGGTCACATTAAATTTATATGTAAAATAGGCATGTGTTATAATTGTAAACTCTCAGTTACACTTATGTTAAATATTTAAACAAATACAAATAAATATCTCTATTATCCTGGATGTAAGCAAGATAACACAAGTAAAAAAAAAAAAGTTCCTGTCAAACAGATCTTTCACTTGTTTGGGTAAAGTCACGCCAAGATACTTTATATTGTTTGTAGCTATTGTGAAGGGTGTTAATTCCCTAATTTCTTTCTCAGCCTGCTTGTCCTTTGAGTACAGGAAGGCTACTGATTTGCTTGAGTTGATTTTATAACCAGCTACTTTGCTGAAGTTGTTTATCAGCTGTAGGGGTTCTCTGGTGGAGTTTTTTTGGGTCGCTTACGTATACTATCATATCATCTGCAAATAGTGATAGTTTGACTTCTTCCTTTCCAATTTGTATCCCTTTGACTTCCTTATGTTGTCTAATTGCTCTCGCTAGAACTTCAAGTACTATATTGAAAAGACATAGAGAGAGAGGGCAGCCTTGTCTAGTCCCTGATTTTAGTGGGATTGTTCAAGTTTCTCTCCATTTATTTTGATGTTGGCTACTGGTTTGCTGTATATCGCTTTTATTATGTTTAGGTATGGGCCTTGAATTCCTGTTCTTTCCAGGACTTTTAGCATGAAAGGATGCTGAATTTTGTTAAATGCTTTTTCAGCATCTAATGAGATGACCATGTGGTTTTTCTTTTAGTTTGTTTATGTAGTGGATTACATTGATGGATTTCCATATATTAAACCATCCCTGCTTCCTTGGGATGAAGCTTACTTGATCATGGTGAATGATTGTTTTGATGTGCTCTTGGATTCTGTTGGCAAGAATTTTATTTAGTATTTTTGCATCAAGATTCATAAGGGAAATTTGCCTGTAGTTCTCTTTCTTTGTAGGATCTTTGTTTGGTTTTGGTATCAGTGTAATTGTGGTTTTGTAGAATGAGTTGGGCAGCATTCCTTCTGTTTCTATTTTGTGAAATAGTTTGAAGAGTATTGGTGTTAGGTCCTCTTTGAAGGTCTGATAGAATTCTGCACAAAAACCATCTGGTCCCGTACTTTTTTTGGTTGGGAGACTTTCTATACCCCTTCTATTTCTCTAGGGGTTATGGGACTGTTTAGTTGATCTAATTGATCCTGATTTAATTTTGCTATTTGGTATCTGTCTAGGAAATTGTCCATTTCCTCCAGATTCTCCAGTTGTGTGGAGTATAGGCTTTTGTAGGAGGATCTGAAGATTTTTTTAATTTCCTCAGTTTCTGTTGTTATATCCCCCTTTTCATTTCTAATTTTGTTCATTTGGATACTGTCTTGTGCCCTTTGGTTAGTCTGGCTAAGGGTTTATCTATCTTGTTGATTTTCTCGAAGAACCAGCTCTTGGTTTTGTTGATTCTTTGTATAGTTCTCTTTGTTTCTACTTGATTGATTTCAGCCCTTAGTTTGATGATTTCCTCTCTTCTACTCCTCCTGGGTGAATTAGCTTCTTTTTGTTCCAGGGCTTTCAGATGTGCTGTTAAGTTGCTAGTGTATGCTCTCTGAAGTTTCTTTTTGGAGGCACCCAGGGGTATGAGTTTTCCTCTTAGCACTGCTTTCATTGTGTCCCATAGATTTGGGTAAGTCTTATCTTCATTTTCATTGAATTCTAAAAAAGTCTTTGATTTCTTTCTTTATTTCTTCCTTGACCAAGGTGTCATTGAGTAGAGTATTGTTCAGTTTCCATGTGAATGTGTGCTTTCTGTTGTTTTTCTTGCTATTGAAGACCACTTTTACTCCATAGTGATCTGATAGGAGGCATGGGATTAGTTCGGTCTTCTTGTATTTGTTGAGGTCTGTCTTGTGACCAATTATATGATCGATTTTTGAGAAGGAACAATGTGGTGCTGAGAAAAAGGTATATTCTTTTGCTTTAGGATGAAATGTTCTATATATAGCTGTTAAATCCAAATGGTCCAAAGCTTCAATTAGTTTCACTGTGTCCCTGTTTAGTTTCTGCTTTCCTGATCGGTCCATTGAGGAGAGTGGAGTGTTGAAGTCACTTACAATTATTGTGCTAGGTTCAATGAGTGCTTTAAGCTTTAGTAAAGTTTCTTTTATGAATAAGGGTACCCTTGCATTTGGAGCATAGATGTTCAGTATTAAGAATTCTTCTTGGTGGATTTTCCCTTTTACCAGCAAGAAGTGACCTTCCGTGTCTCTTTTAATGACTTTAGGTTGAAAGTCAATTTTATCTGATATTAGAATGGCTACTTCGACTTGTTTCCTGAGACCATTTGCTTGTAAAATTGTCTTCCAGCCTTTTACTGTAAGATAGTATTTGTCTTTCATTCTGAGGTGTGTTTCCTGTATGCAGCAAAATGTAGGGTCCTGTTTCTGTATCCAGTCTGTTAGTCTATGTCTTTTTATTGGGGAATTGAGTCCATTGATGTTAAGAGATATTAAGGAATAGTAATTATTACTTCCTGACATTTTTGATGTTATTTTTTATATTTGAGTGGTTATCTTCTTTTCGGTTTGATGAGAGGGGGTTTTATCTTGCTTCTTCTGGGGTGTGGTTTCCCTCCTTGTGTTGGTGTTTTTCCCCTATTATCCTTTGTAGGGCTGAGTTTGTGGATAGATATCATGCAAATTTGGTTTTGTCATGGAATACCTTGATTTCCCCATTTATGGCGATTGAGAATTTTTCTGGGTATAGTAGTTCCCTGACAGCAATAAGTCTTAGATACCCCAACACACCAGAAAAACAAAATTCGGATCTAAAATCACTGATCAGGATGCTGATAGAGGAACACATAGATAAATCTCTTTAATACAGGAGAAAATGGATCAAAAGTTAGAAGCCCTTACAAGGCAAACACAAAAATCACTTAAAGAAATTCAGGAGAATATGGATCAAAAAAATGAATGCCAATAAGGGGGAAACACAAAAATCACTTAAAGAAATACAAGAGAACGTGGGTCAACAAGTAGAAATCATAAAAGAGGAAACACAAAAATCCCTTAAAGAATTACAGGAAAACAAAAACAAGCAATTGAAAGATCTGAGCAAAACCATCTAGAATCTAAAAACAGAAGTAGAAACAACTAAGAAATCGCAAGGGGAGACAACTTTGGAGATAGAAAACCCTGGGAAGAAATCAGGGGTCATAGATGCAAATATCAACAATAGAATACAAGAGATAGAAGAAAGACTCTCAAATGCTGAAGATACCATAGGAATCATGGACTCATGGATGCTGCCATATTTCCTTGATTTCTGTTAGTAAATATCTTACGTTTGTCTTTTGCCATCTGGTTATCTCTGGTGTTAGTTGGTCCTGTAGTTACAAGCTGGTGCTCGAACCTCCTGTGGGCTCTTAAGGCTATTTCCCCAGGACTGGGGCACCTGAACTACTGCTCTGCAGGGCTCCTGCTCACAGATTGCTGTCAGGTGGCCTGAGTCCCCAGAGGTCTTAAACTCAGGATATCTTGGGTACCTGGTTCAGCCTGCTAGATCCAAACAGCCAGGAAGATGGCAGAGACTGCAGGGAGTGCAGGGTCCTCCCTCAGGGCACAGAGCCCACGCCTGGCTGGGGCACCTGAACCACTGCTCTGTGAGGCTCCTGCTCACAGATCGCTGTCTGGCGGCCTGAGTCCCCAGAGGTCTTAAACTCAGGATATCTCCGGTACCTAATTCAGCCTGCTAGGTCCAAACAGCTGGGAAGATGGTGGAGGCTTCAGGGAGACCTTTTTTCTTTATTACTCATATTTTAGTTAAAGTGGGTTCATAAGACCCAACTATACAGGACTGAAGAGATGGCTCAGTGGTTAAGAACACTGACTCCTCTTCTAGAGATCCTGAGTTCAATTTAATGGGATACAAGGCCCCTCTTGGGTGTGTCTGAAAACAGCTACAGTGTACTCATATACATAAAATAAATAAATCTAAAAGAACCTGCAACAGTACACCATGAACCATCTGTTAAATGAAACTGCCTGGACTCAATGTCCTCAAATACAGTTGTCTCAAACTATACCCACCATTATGCACGTTATGTTCCTTTGGTGTGAGGCTCTAAGCTGTAAACCAAATGTATAGAAATGATGTCTTGAGCCCTGCTCAAATAGGAATCTAAGTTTTAATCTGCGAGTGCATACTGAGGAAATACTCTAGGGTATTCATCCAGCAAAGCAGAACTCATCAGATAACAGAGGTCAGCACTGCAACATATGGTTTTGTTTGTTTGTTAGCTTTTTGTTCTTTGGATTTTGTTGTTGTTGTTGTTGTTGTTGTTGTTGTTGCAGGAAAAGTCCAATCTTCAATAAAAAGTCTCCACAAAGAAAAATCAGAGGGAGCTAGAGGAGTGGTCAAGGGGGTGTTTGCTTCTATTGCAAGGGACAGACTAGTTCCCAGCACCCATGTAGGCGGCTCACAGATATCAGTGACTCTAGCCCCAGATAATCTGATATCTTCCTCAGCTATTACTCTTATGGGGAAAACATGCACGTGCACGTGCATACTTGTTCATAATAAAAATGAAACAATCTGTTAAAAATGAGAGAATCTTACTGCCTGAAGGCAAGAGAGAGCGTTCCTGCTGCTATGGTCTTTCTGTCTGTCCAGGGCACATTCTTCCTTCCTGGCCATAATGCTTTCTGAGTTTACATAACATGGTAAGTTCCACATGCTTTCAAAAGCCCACCTGCCAGTCCTCACTTTCGATCTTCCACTTCAATAATGAGCTAAGCTAAGTTACGAAACAGTCAAGCTGTGGGAGCAAAACTTATCGACTAAGACAAACTGAACTGAATCCATACATGACATTTTCTTAGGAGCAGCATCCTTTCCTGGAAGCTCACTGCTTCCCAGATGACTCATGGAACTCAGCAACAAAAGAAAGTCTGAAAATGGACAGCCCAGCGGGACAGGCTGAAAGAAGCTTAGATATTCACTCACCAGAGGTTTATAAACGGTGTATATGGTGGGTGTATTTCCCCAGTGATATTCTGTGTTACACCCTCAAACTCATGGACACAGACATGCAGAATCAGACACATTCACACACACACACGAAGAAGTGAGTTTGTTAGCAATATTTGAAAATAAATCTTAATAATATATTATATGCCACTTTAGACGAAACTATAAAATAACTGGTATAAAGCATCTTGTTATCCGTACTTCAGTCAGATTAATTATCATACCAGTGAATGCATATATGTAGCTATTTCTATATGTATAATATGTATATATAGCTATCTCTTCTCATATATGTTTATATATGATATAAATCTTTACTCATATAGGTATACCCTTATATATAATCATATATATATACTGAAATATAAATTAATATACAGTCATTCATTGCTTAACAGCAAGTATTCATTCTGAGAAAGCCATCCTTTAATGACTTGTGTTCTCACAGTAACCACCAAGGCTACAGTGTCACTGGGAAAACTAGTCTTACAAGATCCTCTTTTCTGATTGAATTTTTATCAACTCAAAACAAACTTAGATATATCTTGAAAGAGGGGATCTTAATTGAGAAAATGCCTGCATAAGATCAGTCTGTAACCAAGTATGTCTTGACTATCTTGGGTAATGACTATTAGGTGAGACCCATCCTGTGTGGGAAGCAGATGGCTACATATACATACACATACACGCACGCACACACACACACACACACACACACACACACACACACACACTCACATTCACATTCACATACATATGCAGGTTGAGTGAGGGAGCCCTGAAGAGCCAGCCAGTAAGCCTCACTCCTCCACAGCCTCTGCTTCCATTCCTGCTTCTAGGTTCCTGTTTGAGCTCTTGCCTTGACTTCCTTCCATGATGGTCTGTTAACTGGACATGTAAACTGAACTTTCCTCCCCAAGTTGGCTTTGTTCATGATGTTTTATCACAGGATATAACCCTAAGTATTGTCAGATAGGATCATATGAAATTGACAAGCTTCTGCACATCAAAGGAAACTATCAGCAGTTTGAATAGACTACACGTGGACAGAAACCATTGCTTGCTTCAGACAGTTAAAATCTAGACTTCATTAAGAAAAAACTACAAAAAATAAACTTAAAAAACAAATAACAAGCACAAAAATGTCAATTGATAATAGAACAAACTATTTCTTTCTCAAAAGAAGAAACACAAATACCCAAGAAACATATTTAAAAGTTATTCAACATCCCAGCAGTTAGGGAAAGGAAAATTTAAAGTACTCATTTAAATCTCATTAAAATGAGATTCCACTTCACTCCAGCCAGAATGGCTACCATCCAGGAAACAGGTAATAAATGCTTGTGAGGATGTGGGGGAACACGAGACCTACTGGATAGTGAGAAGTGTATAGTTTTCTTAAAATTAAAAGTAGAACAGCCATATGACCTAACTACAACACTCCTGGACATATACTCAAGGGACTCCATATTCTCCAGAGAGATATTTACGCATCAGAGTTTATTTCTAAACCATTCACCATAGCAAGAAAACAGAAGCAGCCAAGAAGTCCATCAACAGATAAATGGAAAATGAGGTGCAAACACACAGTGGAGTCTTACTCAACCTTAATGAAAAGTGAAAATTTCGAGAAACTGGGTAAATCTGGAAGTTACTGTGTTGAATTAGCTTAAGCAGACTAAGAAAGATGAATACCACACTCTGTGATATGCAGTCCTACTTTTAAATTTTTAAGTGTATATATTTGTGTATGAGTTATGAAGACTTTTGAAAAGGGAAGAAGAATAGGGAGAAAGTAATAGAATACATAGAACATAAAAGTAGAAAGGGAGATGATTGTGACAGGCATGTATTGCTTTTAACAAAATGTCAATTGTTCAATTTTACCAATAAAGACTCAAGAATCAGATGCTGGGGCAAAAGTCTGCTAGCTCAGAGCGGCAGAGAAAGCACCCAGCGGACCTTCTTTCTCAGTCAATGTCTCCAAAAGAAAAGAATGCTCTCCTTCTCCACACCATTTCAAAACCCTCAAACTGAATGCCCCTCCTTTCTACTTCCTGTGTGCCTCTCTAGTCACCCTCCTCACTTCCTCTCACTCTCTATAGCCTTTTTCCTATGTTCACTCCCAGTCAACTGGTTGTCTGACTTTATTCAATCCTGTTTACAATAAACAGAAAGCTCTTGGATTAAAGTTGTATTCTAGGGCTGAGTCACACAATGACCAGAAACAGTTTTCTCCAGTAAATACCACAATCTGGGGGTTCACATTGTGGTCAAATATCCTGCAGCAGCCATGTATGCCCAGGGATAAGAAGAGGGAAAAGGATGGGGAACAGGAGTCATGGTAGTAAGATTTCTTATTTTTATTTTCAACAACTTTTACATCAGCATTTTATACAATGAATCTACAGTTTCCCTAGTTTGATGAAATATAAGTGTAAAATTTTGGGGGCTGCTCTCTCTAACTCCTGTAATTGGATGCCCCTGATAGGTGAGGAACATGAGAGTGGAAACATAACACAGTGGCTCATCCCTAAAATTATACATTATAGTGGGATGGGCTGAAAAGAGTCTGAGGCAGGAGGATTCTAAGGTAGAAGCCAGCCTGGGCTGCAAAATGAGACGCCCTAAAAAAAATTCAGAGGAAATGTTTCACTGTATTGTTACTGAATTTTAAACTTATGAGTTTGTCTTTATTTCAGTAATTTTGAGGAATTTAGATATAGCAAGATGAGAGTTATTGACTCGAAAACAAATGAGATACCAATAGTTTAATGAGAGCAAGTTTCATAACTCGTGGTAACTCGCCAAGAGGATGTGTGAATGCCGAGTGTCTCATCCTGTTTCCATTCTGTGGGTCAGAGTCCAGGGAATTCAGCTGTGAGTTGAGACTGTAATTACTTGCTGAACGGCAGCCTCAGAACGGCTCTAAGAGCACATTCCTGGCTGGAGATTTTCCTCTGTCCCTGCCCTCCTGTCTCAGCCCGAGTTGAAGTAAGATTGCTTACAATCTCTGTAAGATATTTTAGAGTGCAATTGCCATAAGAGAAAAGGATGAAGAATAGCCCAAGAATATTCAGTAATTCTTCCAGCTATATTTTGATATCATGTAACCCAACTGATTTCAATGCAGATAGAGAGAAAGAGATGCATTGATTCATGCCTGTGTAACCCACCTCTCATTAGTGTGTCTTCTCCTGGGTCCCGATGCCAGACTACCTGAACAGTTTCAGAGTCTAGGTAAACCCTAACACATAGCTAGGCCGTCTGTATCTTTTCCACGGGCACGATTTGAGATGGGGGCCTTGCTAGCTGTGGCTTCTTCTCTGAAACAGAGATGCTGAGTAGGGCACAGGCAGGAGGTGAATTAGCTCTGCCTCAACTGCCAGTGAAGCTTCTAGTTAAACACCTGCTCACAAGCAGAGAGATCAGAGGATGAGACTGAGCAGGAACATGGTCACTGGGCAATCAGGCTTTACTGATATCAGCCTGATGTCCTGGTCTAAGATGGCCTTCTTAAGTAAATTAACCTATCCTAATTTATGTTAAAGGGATTTTTTGTGTGTGTGGAGTTGTGAGAGATACATATTTGGATGTTATGTCAGAAACTGAATCTAGAAATAATTTTCAATGGGAACATATACAATAAAAAAAATTAGTCATTTTGGATGGCTGTCAAAACACAATTGCCCCAGGACTGATTGGCTTCAAAATATTATAGCATCTATGAATTTGAAAACTAAGAGAATGCACAGACATTGTCCTGTTGTCTTGACTAGTTTTATGTCAATTTGATGAAACTCCAATCATCTGAAAAGAGGGCTCCTCAATTGAGAAAATGCCTCCATAAGATGCGGCTGTAGGACATTTTCTTAATTAGTGATTAATAAGGGAGGGGAGGGCCCGCCCCATTGTGGGTGGTGCTCTCTCTGGGCTGGAGGTCCTGGGTTCTGTAAGAAAGCAGGCTGAACAGCCATGTGAGCAAACCCTCCCTCCAAGGTCTCTGCATCAGCTCCTGACTCCAGGTTCCTGCTTTGTGTGCTGGCTTCCTTCAGTGATGGACTACCGTGTGAAGAGTAAGTCAAATTCCTTCCTCCTCACCTTGCTCTTTGGTCCTGGTGTTTCATCATAGCAATAGCGATCCTAACTGGGATGCCTGTCAAGAAATGTGTGTGCATAGTTTGTGTGTGTGCGCGCATATGTGTGTTTAATATAAAATGCATTATTCCCTAAGGAACAACCCCTGTCCTGACTTAATTAAAACATGTGAAGCTGGAAATTAAACTCACTCTTTAGGGAGGGTATTATTTTTAACTATAGGAAAAGTGCAGAGCAATTCTCTTGGTTCAGCTTAAATAAAGAGTTTTTGCAACAAAATATTTCATTTTCCACTGCTAAAAGGAGCCAAATTCAAAAACTTGGAAATAAGCAGGAAGCTCCGGCTAGCTACCTAGGCAGATTGCAAATGGTCACCAAGGCTCAGGTTTATTACAGTCATGCTTCCTTCTTTGTTCTGAGTGGAAGATGTTTTTCTTTTGTATGTGATATTTCTCTTGTTTCCAAATTCTGTTCATTATGTATCCTCCTTTCCATGAAATGCAAACCTTTGAAAGTCAAAGTGATGAATCAGATCATAAGTACAGATGGAGCTCCACAGGCTAAACCAACCTCAAGAAATATAAACAGTTCATCAATTTATCTTAATTGTTTAAGATATTTGTAAACAACTTCCTAGATTTTTGTATTGTTAATCTTTTGATACTTTATTCAGTTAGACTTTGTGACTTAATCCTGAGTGGTAAGTGTATTGCCAAAGAATGGCTTCGACATTTGCCAAAACCCAAATTAGAATCAGGCTTGCATTTTCACATCAAGCTTGTCTGGTGGCTTAATCAGAAAAGGATGTAACGAGGCTGGGGTGTAGCTCAGTTGGCACAGAGCTCACCTGGCATCCATAGAGACCTAGATTCCGTTCTGAGCACTGCATAAACTGGTCTCCTTGATCAAACCTATTACCTATGCACTGGGGAGTAGCAGTGGGGCAATGTCTTAGCTAGGAAACAGCAAAGGTTTCCATTGCTGTGAAGAGACACTGTGACCAAGGCAAACATTTAATCAGGGCTCAGGAAGCGTGGCAGCATGCAGGTAGACATAGTGCTGGAGAAGGATCTGAGAGGTCTGCATGAGTCTATGGGGGCCAAACCCATTCAAAATGCTAGAGGGTGAGAGAATCATACGGTCATTCTCAGTTACCTAAGTGCTGTGTAAGATCAGAGGATGACCTATGATAGGCATGCTTCTATTTCTAAATGTCTGATTCTATTATGTATATAACAAGCAAACGTGGAAGGATAAACAGTGAGTCTCAGGGAAGAACAGTAAATAGACAGTGCAGCACCAAATGAAAGACTCAAAGCACCCAGCAGAGGCCACTGCAGCAGCCTGATTGACAGGCCAAACAAAAGGCAATATTCTCAAATCCAGGCTTAGAAATAGAGAGCAGGAAATCAACATAGGAGGCAGTCTGCTGGCATTCCAGTCTAGAGTCCCAGGTGGAGCTGAGTGTCCCCTCAGGTGAGACTTCCAAGCAAAAGAGGAAATAGCAACTGATGGGGACCATACTCGTCCAGCAGAAAGGACTACTGGGGAAGCCTGGAAATAGTTGTGCCGCAGTTCCAAGTTCAGAACTCCCAATGTTCTCTTCCCTGGGCAGGTGTTTTCATACTGCGGGATAAGCAATGTGGGGTAGAGATGGCTCGCCTGTTAGCTGTTTTCAGAGTTACAGTGGTTTTACTCTTGATCTGTTCTGTTGTTTTTCTCTCCCCCATTACAGACCCATGGGGCCAACCAGACCCCAGACAGGGTCTTTGAAGGATACTTGACATGAACATGCTTGGATCTGCAGTGGGGGCGGGGCCAGTTCTTCCCAGCCAGGTTTCCACTGAGTTAAAACAGCACAGGAAATTTTATCAATATAATCTATGATACAATTGTGAATTTGAAGCTAGCCTGGGATCCATAAGAGCCTCCGTTTAAAACTAATATGAGTTTATTTCAACACAAATTCTAGATGTGTTCCCTTTAGGAAGAATCTAGAACCTTGAAGGTTTCTCGTTCCTTCAAGAACCCCAGTGTTTCTCGTTGGGTTGGTTTCAAGTCTTTGAAAAGTCAGTTCATACTTATGGCCTGGGATGAAAGGGGAAAGCAGAAGCAGCAGCCCCAGGTGGCTGCCGTCACTCTCCTCTAATGAGTTTCACAGCCCACTGCCCAGCTCCTACTGCACAGCTGTACTACAATATAGGAGTTGCATCCTCTTTGCTGGGTCAGACATCCCTCCTCAACTGCAGGGCCGAGACAGTGGTACGCCATCAGAAGCCTTAGCAAAGGAGGGTTTGCTTAAGTAAGCAAGGTGCCTTTACCCGTCTCTGACCGCTCAGTGTCTGTATGTAACTCTCCTACTCCCAGGCTTACCTAGTGGCACCAGTGTGCACCCCCTCTGCTGAGATAGGTCATCTCAAAATGAAGTCTGCATCACTGTGTGCATCTCCAAGTCTAGTCTTGGGTATCTCTCAGCATTTAGTCATTTATTGTTCATCTCATGTCCTAAACTCACCTTCCCAAACTCCCAGTGGGTCTCTATAGAGAAAGAAGGGGAAAGAAATCAAACCTTCTCGCCAAGTAAAAAAGTAAGACTGGGAATAATCACACATGTTGCCTCACAGCAAATTCTGCTGAACAAATATATGCATACCTTCTCCATCCTATATCTGAAGTTGTTTCTTAGTCAAGCAATTCAGGGGCCTTGGCATTTCTGTCTTGGGGAATTCATTCCATCCATTTGCCTCTAGATCCCGAGTTGTACTGCACATCTGCAGACTCTCTGCTCCTTTGGACAGGATTGTATCAAGTGACAGCAAAAGAATAGGGGTCATCCCAGGAAGGACGGGCCTGTGGTCTTCCTGTTCCTGTGAGTTCAGTGGCTCAGGATCACTTTACTTGCAGCCAAAGCCAGACAAATCAGAGGCACATTCTGTTTCCTGGACATTTTACTAGGCTTCTGGGAAATGGGCTCTAAGACCATTTTATAAGAATGTAATGACATAAGCCTGAAATTGTACCTCGTCACTATTATGAACCCACTGTCTTAATCCCCCTTCCTCTACTGATGCTCAGCAGCCTCAGGTGGAGGAAGGGGATGAATTGCTTTTAATCTGACCTTTGCCACTCAACATTCCGTCACTGTCAGTTAGAGACCTAAGGAACCAGAGGAAGGAAGGTGCTAAAAATGTCCTGGGGCAGCACTTGAACTATGAAGTTGTACTTAGAATCTTCTGTTCTTACACACACACACACACACACACACACACACACACACACACAACTATGAACAACTGAGCAGTCAGCTTTGCTCAGTCTTGCAGTGCTCCATATTGCAGTGTTCTCAGTCAAGTTCCGTGGCAGGATGCAGGCAGGGGGAGCCTCTCTCGGCCTACCCCTTGCCCCTCTTCCCATACTCTGACTGTCTAATGTGAGTGCTGATCTGCTATAACACATGTTTGAAAGTCAAGTCATTTCTAAAAACATAATACATCTTAAATCATTTCAAATGTCTCCATTGGTACTTCATCGGAATACCAAGCACATCTGGGCCAGCCGTTCTGCTCCGGTGCCTCCAAGGGCCTTGGCTCTTGTGGTGATTAAAATCTTCAAGCTCTGCCCTGTCATCTCCACCACAAGGTTAACTACACAGTTTAGGTTTATCACCTATAGCTGCTTCATGCTTTAAAATGACCATCGTGGGCCAAACACGTGAGTCATGAAACAGGATAGAAAGCTACTCGTTTTCCTGGCTTGTATCCTGCTGCTGCTTCATGTATGTGGTAGATAAGTGCAGAATGATAGGATTGAGGGGAAAAGTGTAAAATCCAGTGTGAAGAACTATGGACTTCAAAATAGCTAACCACGTGTTTGCGCTCCTGTGTGGTTTCTAGATTTTGTATATATGTATGTGTATATGACATGAAGGAAGAAGTGAGACTATTAGGGGAACAAATGGGAGGGAAAGGGAGCGTCAGCGGGGGGGGGGGGAATGAGAGGGCAATGTGCTCAACATACATTATGTGCACTTGCATGAAAATGGCCTTATACAGTCTAGTATAATGAAATAATAAAGAATAAAGAAAGACCATCCAAATAACATTAAAAGTATTTGGTGGGATTTTTTTAAAAAATGAAGGATAAAGCCGTAAGCATGAAACGAAAGGTTCAAGTCAGTTGCAAAAGAAAAAAAATGTAAAAAAAAAATGAAATAGATCTTAGAAAAAGTGAGGTGCTGGCCAGATGTAATGAGAAAAAAAATGAGAAATGAGAAATATGGAGAGCCCAGGCTAGCTGTGAAAATGTAATGTCGGACATAAAGCAGAAGGGATTCTGGGAGGAACAACACACAAGCTCTGTCAGCACTGCAGCTTCTCTTTATGTCTAAAAGACTTCTCAGGTATGACGACGAACCGGAAATAGAGATGTGCAGAGACCCTGGCTGTCCTCTGCAGAACCAGGAGAGTTACTGGAGGCTCCACGCCGATTCCTTTTATTTACTCACAACCATTAATAGCACATTTGCCTTGACATTAAGCAGGGAGGGTTTGTTCAGTTGGGTCATCTAATATTGCTAAGTCTCAACTGTGCCTGATACATTAATAGATGCAAAATTACTAGTAAGGGTCTGGCTGTGTGGATCAGGGAATGCATGGGTTGAGGACATTTTAAACCCCATGTCAAAACAAAAGCAAAATCTCCAAGGCAAAGAATAAGGAAATGTCACAGTAGAGATGTGGGCAGCCATCTAGTGGCTGTTCTTCTAACCTGGAACCCCAATCTTCCCCCCAGTGTTAGAAGTAGAGAGTCTAATAGAAGTATTGTCTCTTCTTAATCTCGCTGCACTAATGTGTATGTGCATTCACATGTGATTATAATGTATATGTGCACATGCCTTAGCTGTATAGAAATATACATCTAATGTGTTAATATCTATACATAATGTCTACTTCTGTTTCTAAGGATGAGTATCTTATTCCTATTTTTAATGATTGAAAAAGTCTTGCTATAATTTTGTAACAAAAGCTAAACCCCCAGAATGAGATGGAATGGTATCACTTGTGAAGGAATAGAGCACAGGAATGCTTACCCAGTCTTCATTATCTACAGAATACTGTTTACTGCCCCTGCTGTTTGCAGGTGAGAAACACCTCAGATCTCCATTTCCTGGCATGAATTCTGGTGATGCACCCTATCAGAAAGTGACAAAGGGGACATCTGTATGCTTCTGCAGTGGTGTCAGTTTGGAGTTTATAGTGTCATTTTCCAAATGTATGCATACTACATATTATTTTCTATGACTCATGCACACACATTGGTCCTTTCCTACATAGACATTTTACTTACAGATAGCAAAGGCATTTACATCTTAGCAAACTTTAACGTGCATTCTGAGCAGATCATCAGACACTGCCGTTCAGACACCAGACAGGAGGGGACTCTGTGTCACTCTCTGTCTCAGGGCTATCCTTCTTGGTTAATTCACAGCTTTGTTACTCACCGGCACACAGCAAAATGGATTCATTTTCCCTTCCCTCTATTTCTACCACGTATTAGTAAAATATCTCTCAAATCTATATATTTATGCATATATTTCTAAGAATAATGAAAAATCATGTTTACTTAAGGTATTCTAAAGGGATTTCACTCTGAAATGGCATAGATTTAATGAATATTTATTGTGATTGCTGGAGAGGGTCAAAAATATATTTCCTGAACAAACAGGCTGCAAATTAAAAATAATTTATGGGATCATATATAATAATAATTAATATGAATCAAACCCTGCCCAGTACTCTGGTAACAGTTATATAATATTTTCTCAGTGTTTCTATAAATACCTGCTGAGATGGTCACTATCAAACTCAGTTCCTAGATAAAAGATTCACAGAACTTGATTCAGATAGGAAGTAGTTAGTGCTCAACCCCATTAAAATGAATAAACCATTTTCATATAAAATTATCTATTGTACATCTAAATTAACAAGTAGTTTATATATTGAGTAATTAGATGTTCTTCAAAATAAGTAAAATGTCATCTTTGTAATATAAAGAATAAATAAGAGGCTTATTGTATACTATAGAAAGTGGGGTCTCTGATAACACAACTCCACAATCAAACTTCTGAGGCCTGTCTCCTCAACCTGGTAGTAGATTAGCAATAATGTGGGCAATTCGAATGCAAACAGACATCAATTATCTGATTCAAATATTTGACACATGGTTTATTTGGGGAGGCATTGTTTTCCTTATTTCATTACTTTTTACTTTCTTTTTTATTTACTTACTTTTTTATTTTATGTGTATGAGTGTTTGCCTACATGTGGACCATGCGGGCAAGGTATCCACAGAGACCAGGAAAGGGCACCAGCTTCCCAGGAACTGAACATCTGTGAATTGCCCTGTTGGGGACTGGGAATCAAAACTGGTCCTCTGCAAGAGCTTATAAATGTCCTTAATTGCCAGACCATTTACCCAGCTTCCCTTCTGTCTGTCCGTCTATCCCTCTGTCTGACTGCCTATCTACCAATCTATCTGTTTGTGTCTGTTTTTAGGCAGGGTCTTTTGTAGACAAAGTCACTGCCTTGAGTTCCCAGTCCTCCTGCCCTGCCCTCTCCTGTGCTAAGAGTGTAGGTGACGCCTCCATCTTAAATGGTCCTCATGTGGTTGATGTAATTTCTCAAAGTTTAAGAGAGTTTTCCTTTGGTAAATTTCTGAGTAGCTGCTATATAAAAACAAACAAGCAAACAAACAAAACAAAACAAACAACAAAAAACTTCTTCCTAGATAAGCAGGTAACCAGTAACTTGCTATCTAAAATATTTCACTGCAAAATGAAACATGCAAAAGAGAATATTTTTATGCAAAGGAGTTAGGACTGAGTTGGGCTAAGTACCAATGAACCACTTTAGTTCATGCAGTGTTCTGCCCACAAGGAATATCTACATCTTTGGCCTAAAAGACCAAATGCTATTCATACCTCAAAGTTTATAGCAGTCGCAAATACCGCACTCTTTATTGTAGTATTCTGATCTGGACCCACCTACAGTAAGCAAAATCATGAGCTACAATTTGCACATTGCCCAAATGTTCCTCTTACTTGCATTGTATGGTCTTGTCTCAAAGACATAAATAAATAAATAAATAAATAAATAAATAAATAAATATTTAAAAAGGAAACACAGGACACTGTCAGGAATTGTTAAGTGTTTCCCCTAGAGCTAAATTTGTAGTCTAGTAAAGACATGGCTGGCTACCTTCCTAAGTGGATATTTAATGCATTAAAGTATAGAAACAGAAAAGTAGATCAATTATGTTGAAATATAGTTTTATTATACTATAAATTGAAGTAATATTTTAAGTTTCCTTACGCCCTGAATGTTATATATAAATGCCAGTCATTTTATTAGTGACAAAATCCTGCTGTGATTTGTTGTAAAATTAAGGGGAAAATTGAAATTGTTTCTTTGTATTTTCAAATGTAAACTCTGTGATGCCCAGAATCCCCACCTAAACCTCAGGTTAAAGGTTCCTATAGGGGAGGGACTAGATGCTGAGATTCAGGAAGCACAGGGTTAAACCTGCTACCTCACGTAACAAGCTCTAGGCAAATCGATCCAGAGCAAGTGACTAGCTGGTTCTCAAAGAATGGTTAGTCACACAAAGAGAAGCATGGCAGGAAAGGTCACAAAATGCAGTCAGGAAAGACCAATGGCCTGTGGGCAATACTGAGTAGCTTTCATCAACAAAAGGTTATGGAGGAAAGAGAGATATCAGTGACAGACTAAAACATAGAGGCTGCTCTTAAATCACAGGGAGTTTTAAAATCAAGTTTGATGTCACAGTATCTTCTGTATATACTGGGTGCTGTGGTTTGGCTATGAGGTATGTCATTGAGAAGGTTTGTGGGCTGTGGATCTCTAGCCAGCCGCTCTACTGGAAAACAATTGGATCATGGGAACAGTAGCATCATCAGATTATCAGGGAGCTCATACCTTAAGGGACTGTTCTTAATAGAATGTAACTACCCAATGGCCTCTAGAAGCTAGATCTTGTCCCCCTAATTTACTCTCTCTGCCATTTTTTCTCTTCTTTCTGTCTTCTCTGCCTCTGCTTCCTAACATCTCTTAACTGAGTATCCCTGTCCTACATCCTGCAAAGTGATGCTCATCCTCTCTTAACTGAGTACCCTTATCCTGCATCCTCCACAGAGTGATGTTCAGCCTCTCTTAACTGAGTACCCTTATCCTGCATCCTCCACAGAGTGATGTTCAGCCTCTCCTAACTGAGTACCCTTATCCTGCATCCTCTATAGAGTGATGCTCATCCTCTCTTAACTGAGTACCCTTATCCTGCATCCTCCACAGAGTGATGTCCAGCCTCTCTTAACTGAGTACCTTTATCCTGCATCCTCCACAGACTGATGTTCAGCTTCTTTTAACAGAGTATAACTGTTCTACATCTTCCACAGAGTGATGTGCAGTCTCACTGCAGGCTTAAAGCAATGGGACCCACCAAAGACTGGAATCCATGAAGCCAGCAGCCAAAGTTTATCATTCCTCCTTGTAATTTATCTTGGGTGTTTTTGTCACGAAGAACAGAACCTAAATGACAGTCATGTACTTGTCTGGAACCCTGCCATCATTTGATAATCTGACTACTTTCTGAACATCTGTGGTAATGAAGTTAGTTTATGATTCTAGTGAGGACTCTCTAGGATGTAGATATATTGTCCAAAGAATACTGTTGCAAATAGAAAACATGGAAATACCTAAATCAAGATCATTGCTGCATGCTTGACTTTGCTATCTCGGCTACAGGCAATAGACTAGAACAGGATAGAAATTTGCCTGTTGTTAGCTAATCACACTTTTCTCCCATTTATCTGCATTCAATACCTGCAATACCCGTGGCTGGAAGGGGATTCCTTGTTTATAACTCAATGGGTATCTCTTTATAAATCAGTCAGGCTTACCATCGGCTTCCAGTACCATGTGCCCTTTATTGCTGCAGCAGCAGTCACTGACCTGTGCGCATTTATTTTCAGTGAGTGTCATAACTCAACAGATCGAATCAAGGTCAGAGTATGGGATGAAGATGACGACATTAAATCCAGAGTTAAGCAGCACTTCAAGAAGGAGTCGGATGACTTTCTGGGACAGACGATTGTGGAAGTCAGGACTTTGAGTGGCGAGATGGATGTCTGGTACAACTTAGGTGATTAATTTTGTATACATACTTAAAAAATGAGTTAAATTCAAAAGTGTCTGTGGCATGGATTATATTCTCTTATGGTTAAAAACTGAATTACTTTGAAGGTCATTCTGTTGACCTCTTAGTTGGGTTAGTTTCATTAGCAATGAAGGGTAATTATCAATGAAAATGTAGTATTATAAAAAAATCAAATCCAAGATGAAAATAAAAACCTCAAAGAATCAACTGAACATCTTTTCAGAGAAAATATTACACCACTATTGATTTTAGATTCATAGTTTACAACCTCAAAGATACATGTCTAGTGTTTGGAGAATTTGGGACTGTTTTTTTAATTTACTTTATGCTGTTCTTTAATGAAAATTTATCAGTAAATATGTAGTTGGAGGGCTGGAGAGATGGATCATCAGTTAACAGCATTACTTACCCTTCCATAGGACCCAGCTTTAGTTCCTAGCACCTATGTCAAGTGGTTCGAAACTACCTGTAACTCTAGCTTTAGGAGTATATAATTCCTTTTTCTGAACTCCATAGACAACCATATGTCCATAGCACACATTCATAAAGACACATGCACATAACTTAAAAATAAATATTTAAAAATGAATACCAAAGAAAAATTTTTATGTAGTTGGAATTTCTTTCAAATGGTGATATAAAATTGGGCATTCATTAGCAAAGTCAAGTAGGACTGATGTGGCTTTAACATGAAGCTATCAATCAGTTTAGCTGACGTGACATTTAAATGAACTTTATTATAGAAACAGGATGAAGACTTTTGAATTTGTCTTTTGTTTGAATTGAAGAATAACCTGGGGCCTGTACTGATGACTTAATAATAGTACTAATCTATGGTTATCTCAGTTTCCATAAAAGATATGATCCAGAGATTGCTTAATGGCATCCTGGGAAAAGGTAAATTAAATTTTTGAGGACAGGCTGATCACGAGTCCAACAGAAGCTGACATAGCCCCGGGACTACAAAGAATTATCACTTAGGTTCACAGTGTACTGTATCTACTTACAAAATATTGGTTTAACAAAATCCCACAAACTTTAGTCATATAAGTCAAAATAAAGTCTCATTAAGTTAATAAAACTCTAAATTATTTCACAACTTAAACAGGAAATTTAGCTTAATCTAAACAGATGATTCAGCTACACTGGGAGCTCATTACTGAAAATAGTTGAAGAATCTTAATTAAAGAACATTGGTACTTCTCATTATTGGAATCTAAACTGGAATCTAAGTTAAAACTCCCACATCTTATTTAAATTATTAAATAACTTTACATATGAACCCAAGATGTAAAAAGAAAACTTCAATTTCCTATGCAATATTCAAAAATCATGTTAATTAGATAGTCTTGCTTTTGTATTTTTTAAATAATTGAATATCATTGTGTTGAGCTAAAGCACAAAGTTATATATCAGTCAGATTTTATATATAATTATATATTTTTATATATAAAATTTGTGTGTTTTATTCTTTGGATGATACATACTTGGGTATGGGACAGTTTGTTGGGGAACTTAGCTGTGAGATTTGTCAAATGGCTGCCTGTCTTTGATGGGAAACTCCCCTTTAAAATGAAAGAAGTCTGCACTGTGGTGCTATACAGAAAGCTTTTTCCTCAGCACCTTCAGCTGCTCAGGGGATTCCTTCATTTCTGATGTTTGCCTTCAGGAAGGGCAAGAGGAGGGAGAAAGGGAGGAAGGGAGGGAGGTCAGTGTTTGCATTTCTTAGCTCCGTGTAAAATCCCTAAGTATGTTCAACCCCCACAAATAATTCACTATGTCTTTTGTGTAAATTCTCTCCTTTCTCTTCACTTGGAATTCACCCCACCACACAAAGCTATGTTTGCTCCAAAGCCCTGTGTATTCAAGCAAAGTCAGTGGCTCCTGGATTTGTTTAGATCCTATTTTCTTATAAAAATGACCTTCCCTTCGTGTGTCTCCTCTGTGAAATGGATATCAATCTTGCATGCCTAATCCATCTTCAGATTCTAGGAATATGGTGACTCTGTTCCTCTCAAAGTTATGATAGGTGTGGGCTGTTTCCCCCTGACTCAAATCAAATTGTTGAATAAACTGATTATATTTTGGTTCAATCCAAATAATTAATATGACATTTATAAATAAGCACAAGCTGTAGGTAGGCTATATGAAAACTGCTTTCATCTTACTGCTAGCCAGAGTTCGGTTCATCTTTTGAAGTACAAAAAGAGCAAGAAGATGCTGAGAAGAAATTTTCAAATGAAACACTTTCCTAGTGAATTTTATGTTCCAATTAACTTGCTCATAATTGCCACACAATGAATTTAAGTTTACTGCATGAGGGCAGGGGGTTCTTTGATCTTCTGTCCAAACCCTCTACAGACAGTTTAACAATTACAACAGCACAACAGACAAGTGTTGTCTATGGGGCTCATCGTTACTTAGTAACATGACATAGAATAAGGAGATGTTCCCTAGGTGAGCTTCTGTGTGTGTGTATGTGTATCTGTCTGCGGTGAAAGTGTGTACAGCTGTGTATGCATGCACATGTGTATGTGTATGTCTATGTGTTTGTGTGTATGCATATGTTTGCATGTGTACATGTATTTAGCTAATGTATGTTTCATTAATAAATTTGTTTTTAATATATAACATAAACATAAACATGTCATGTTATATATATCATATATATCATACATCATATATATCATATAATATATTATATATAAGAAATATGTATAAAAATATAAGTAATATATAAATATTATTATTTATAATATTACATTAATATTATTATTTATAATAATACATTAATTTGTTTTTAAAGACCCATTATTTTTATTTTATGTATATGAGTATTTCATTTACATATGTATGCATAGGATGTGTGTGGTACCCATGGAGACAAGAAAAGGGCACTGAATATCCTGAAACTGGAGTTAAAGATGGAGTTAAAGTTTCGTTTCCATATGGGCAATGGAAGCTAAACTCAGATCCTCTGCAGGAACACCGAACCACTTCTCTAACCCATAAATTTGTTTTTAAACAATTTTTCACATGTATGTAAAACATAGAGACCACTTTCACCTGCCAGCATATTACCCCTGTCAACATGCACTTCCACACACAAATCTCTCTTTCATGTGCATGTCTGTTTTGTTTTATGACTCACTGAGATTAGTCAGAGCAGGCCATGCACTCATGTGTTTGCCTCTAGCCTTTGCAGTGCTCTGCAGTGAGGACAAAACTAGAGACAGTGCCCCCCCCCAGAGTCTCTCAATAGCCAACAATTCACTGATAAAAGGTAGGGGTGAGCCCCTCTCCTTTGCATGACTGATCACTGATAGGCCCAGTCTTGGATGGACCCAGTGCAGGTATTTATGGCTGTGGTGAGTTAGTATATTGGGTAACTTGAATTAGAATTATGCTCCTGTTAAAATAACTGACCAAGAACATTTTGCTTTTCCTCAGAGAAACGGACAGATAAGTCAGCTGTGTCTGGGGCCATCCGACTAAAAATCAATGTGGAAATAAAGGGAGAAGAGAAGGTTGCGCCATATCATATACAATACACTTGTTTACACGAGGTAAATGACAAAGCAAATTTCGCTGAAAGTAAGACTGGGTGCAGAGGGACAGGGGAATTATGAATCACAAAACGAGCATTGGGTTTTGAAAAATCATGGACTTGGGTGTGTTGGAGTTCAGACTGCCTGTGTGAACATGGCCTTGCTGAGCCTACAGTAACAGGTTGGTATGCTGAGGTGGGAAAAGCCAGTGGAAAACTGTCCCTTTAGTGGGAATTCAGAATGAGTGCTCAAGGCAGAAGAGAGAGTACCAGCCTTCCAGCTCCTGTCTGTACCTTGGCGTACACGCACTGAGTACTTGCCCTGGGCCACCTCAAGCTCTGCACTGGGGAGGTAAAAAGGTCCACTAAGACATTCTTGGATGAAAATTACACTTTTTCAACTATTCATAAGTAGCTGAGGAATGTTCTTGCCCCATGCTCTGGGAGAGAAAGACAGAGCACTTTCCCAATAGGACAGACATCAGCAAGGTGGCTCTCCTAGGTCCATTCCTGAGGCTGTGATCAAATGCCGTACACAAAGCAACTTAGGAGAGAAAAATATTTTTTGGCTCATAATTCCATGTTACAATTGATCAGCGCCAGGAAGTCAAGGAGGTGGGAACTTGACACAGCAGCTCACGGCCAAGAGGAGAGAGAACAAAGGAATTTCTGCTGCTGCTTAGTGTGCTCTCTCCCTTGCATTCAGCCGAGGGTCCAGCCTGTGCTGGACCAAGTGGCTGCTCCAAGTGGCTTTTCCTTTCTCAAGGCAGCCAGTTAAGACAATCCCCCACAAATGTACCCAGATAGCAGTGTAACCTACACAATCCCTCCCTGCCTCTCTCTTCCCAGGAGATTCTACATTGTGTCATGGTGACAACAAGCTAACCGACATAATGCCACCATTGCTCTTTTACACAATAATTTTTCTACATACATTTATAAAAACCCATACCTCTAAACACTTGACACGTGTAAAGATTTGCACACCATGTTACCAAACAAAGAATGAGGAAGGATGTGTCAGTTGTTCACACAGTCAGTCGTTATAGGATTTATGATTAATGTTATGACCGATGAACTGAGGTATTATGTCAATAAACAGCATTCTGTTTTCCGACGAATAAAAAGCAATTCTTAGCACAGGTTTGGCCAGGATCTCTGGTCTTGGAACCCTAGCAGAGAAGATGTGTGCTTGATGCTGTACTTTCTAGGGCTGGAGATCTAGCTCAGTGGGTAAAGATGCTTGCTACCAAGGTTACTACCTTGCTGCCTCCTGGGAATGGCGGGATCAATACGTACAAACAAATGAATTATTGATTCTGCAGATTCCCAAACAAAATCAAAGGCAGATTTCCCATAATAAATTCAGTTTAATACAATCTGAGATATTCCTGTCGCATCCAGAGGTTGTTGATATACGATATAGACATGATGGTAATACACTGGTATTCTGTAGAAAAGCATAGTTTAATATTCCTATCCTGTCCTGAGAAACCTCTGAGCAACTGCGATCTGTTTGCTTTCAGAACTTGTTCCATTACCTGACGGAAGTGAAGTCTAATGGCAGTGTGAAAATACCAGAAGTCAAAGGTGATGAAGCCTGGAAGGTTTTCTTTGATGATGCTTCTCAAGAAATAGTGGATGAATTTGCAATGCGTTATGGGGTTGAGTCCATTTATCAAGCTATGACGTAAGTACTGTAGGATGCTGGAGTGGTCATTCATCTCAGTTAAAATATAATGGAAAGAAAGGAGAAACTTTATCTCAATTCTTTGGGTTTTTATTTTACATTTATTTATTTCTCTCTCTCTCTCTCTCTCTCTCTCTCTCTCTCTCTCTGTGTGTGTGTGTGTGTGTGTGTGTGTGTGTGTGTGTGTGTGTGTGTATGCATTTATTTTTCATAGTTTGTCTGTGGAGGTCAAAGGGAAAGTTGAAGGAGTCTGATCTCTCCTTGCACTATGTGGGACTCTGGAACCTAAACTCAGGATGTCAAGCCTGCTGGAAAACATTCTTACCTGGTGGCCATTTTTCTGGACCTCATCTCAATTCTTCTAGCCCAAATGAAATCCATCAGAGAATTCCTTTACAATGTGCATATGTTGCCCGGTGCATCAGTAAGATACTAAGTATCCGAGAACTCACCATTACTACCTTTCTGCCTTTGTTTCATGCTGGGAATGTTCACTAGCATCAGTAGCAAGGGAAACTTAGAAATTCCCACCTGAGACCCCTGATTTGTATTCTGATGTATTCAGGCACAACAGTCTGATGTAATACATGAGCATCATTTTGGTATCTGAGGAAAGTAAAGCCCTGACAGGCCTATGATTACCCCGTTGTTAACATCTGAAACACAAGGAAACATTGTAGCCTCTTAGAAATGGCTGAGCTCTTCCTTCAGTGTTATATTACTGCTGTTATGAATAAAGCAATGATGTTTGTCCTTTCAAGAGACCCCACTGCTGTGTGATTGAGAGAATGAGTAGGTTTACACAGATATCTGACCCTAACAATATCACCAGCACCTAGAATTGAACCTTGTATTCTCCATGGTGGATAGTTTCATCCCAGCTCTGTTTGTGTGTTTAGTTTATCATCTATGTACAATGTATAATAGTACAGTGTTTATAGGCATATGATAATACAACTGCAACTATTAGCATCAAGGTCATATTCTCATGTAAAATAAATGGAAGAAGCCCCAAATAATCAATCAATTCTATTTATAGAAACAATTGATTTTGATAAATTTCATTTCTGTTGCTGTGATAAAACACTGATAAGTAAACAGCTTAAGGAGAGAAAGGATTTAGTTTAGCTCACAAATTCAGGTTTCTGTCATAGAAGAAAGTGAAGGCAGCAAGAGTTTGAGGTCTCGGGGTCATAGCCACAGCTATGAGCAGAGACAGGCTGGATGCATGTGTGTCCACTTGCTTGTGCTTAGCTTTAACTCTCCAACCTTACATAGTTCAGGGGCCCCTCCATGCCTAGGGTGTGGTACCACTCATAGTGGACTGGGTCTTTTCACATCAATTAAATTAAGACACTTTTCTACATTACCTACAGAACCTTACTGAGACTCTTTTTCAGGCAATTAGGTTAATTTAAGTTAACAAAATTAACCATCATATGTAATTTGAAGCAAAATCAATAGCCTTCACCAAACTATAACATTCATAGCATTTAATCACCAGAAGACGAGAGAAGAAGAAGAAGAAGAAGAAGAAGAAGAAGAAGAAGAAGAAGAAGAAGAAGAAGAAGAAGAAGGGAGCTGTTTAAGAGAAATATATGTTTAAAATACCAAAATATTGAGGCTGGGAAGATGACTTAGTGGCTAAGGCATTGCTGCACACGCAGTGGTGCTGGCTTCAGATCCCCAGCAACCACATTAAAGAGCTAGTAGACACTGCATCTCTGTATAGGAGCTGTAACCCTAGTGCGAGGAAAGTGGAGACAAGACAATCTCTGGGTCTCAGTGGCCAACCAGTCTAGTCAACTTGAGAGTTCTGGTTCAGTGAAAGATCCTGTCTCAAAAACAAAGGAGGAGGATTGTAGAACACACCAGGCATCTAACTGTGGCCTCTACATGCATGGACACTGCCACCTACACATGTTTGCATAAACATACGCATTGATAAATGCTATTTCTTTCCAATTTATATAATTCCCTGGTGCTGAATACTAATGATCACAATTTTAGACATATACGATGTCTCAGAGGTCACAAAATAGACACTTCCTCCACAATCTAGAAACTCAGGTTTTATCTTTCTGACTGATAGCCACCCACTTCTCCTGCCCACATCTTGCAGCAGAGACTCACTGTCAGGGTGATCTAATCTGTACTTTAGGAGCTGTAAGAGAGTCAGTAACTTTTACATTTGTTTTACCCCGTGCCATGGTATTTAAAGCCTTTTGGTTTTTGTGTTTGTTTTTTAATTTCTGTGTATGTGTGTGTGCCTGAGTGAGTTTATACACACCATGTGAGTATAGGAGCCCACAGAAGCCAGACGAGATTGTCAGATCCCTTGGAACTGGAGTTGTAAATAGTTGTAAGCCACCATGTGGGTGCTGAGAACTGAACCCAGGTCCTCTGCAAGAGTAATGAGTGCTCCTAACCCCTGAGCATTTCTCTGAGCCCCTACTCAAACTTTCTCTGTTCAGAGTTGACTAGAGAGGGCTACAGACTTTGGCCAATGTATTGAGGTCAGAGGACAGTGTGCTAGAGTCAGTTCTCTCCTTCCACCATGTGGTCTCGGGGATCAAACTTGGACTACTGAGTTTGTCAGCCAGTGCCTTTACTGACTAAGCCTTTTTCCAGCTCATTTAAAAACTATATATAGGAGAAAATGCCTACTGCACACTTTTTCCTCATTAATATTGTCCAGGACAAATTTTGCTTTGGCAATATAAAATTTGCCATTACCATGCCAGAAGAAAGAAATGTATTGCTTAACAATCTAAGAATTCCTAAAGTACAGACTCTTTGCCTGCTCATATTACTGGTCTGCATGATTGGTGCTAGAAATTAATTGGTTTTGTAAGCAGATACAGGCCTCTAATTGTATGTCAATATGTCAGCACGGTTTAAAACTATACTATGTTTAAGAAATATAGTACAGTGAGTAGCTTAGATATGACTTAAATTCTAAATAAAGTGATACAAATTGAAATCTTGATGAATCATCACTTTTACTTCACTGGATTGGAAGGTCTGGGTTCACTCTAGAAACTCAGTATATATTTGCAATAGAAGAAACCAGAAGTAGAGATTTCTACTGACATTATTTTTGAACCTTACTTTCTCCTGACCTATTTCTGAGTATTGGGGATCTTCAATTGCCAAAAGCAAATAAAGGAGAAAAGATGAATTTAATAAAATTTATGTTTGTGACTCCATCACTCTGTAAGTTGTATTGAAATTCAGTGCATACCACACCGATCCTTCATAATTGAAAATAAACTTTCAGATACTGACACATGTCTCTGTGGGTTAAAAATACTTTTCAGAGGTAGTTTACCCATGCTTCAAAAATGCTTATTTCCATAGTAAAAATGTAAGTTAATTTCCAATAGATTGCTGGCAAAATAAAAACTCAGCTAGAGAAGGACAGTTCATGGATGTAGTTATCTTCACTATTACATGTATGAAATAGTAGATCAGTATTTTTCTATTGTCTTGAAACCTTTGGTTGGAGGCAAAAAAAAAGCCAAACATATAAATAACATATCAGAAAATAAACCAGCAAATCATGATGACCAAGCAAGTAAACAAATGCATAGAACTACATGTTTCACCCTTATTTTAGAATTCTGTCCTCTTACTATTTAAAACTTACAAAGTTAGGCTCTAGATATATAGTTAAGATGGATAAAAGCATTGGCTGCTTTTCCAGAGGACATGGGTCCAGTTCTCATCATGGGTCCCACATGATGGCTCAACTGTCTACAACTCTACTTCCAAGGGATCTACCACTCTCTTTGGCCTTCATACACACAGTATATTGCACATACTTACATGCAAGTGAAACACACAGAGAGAAAATACATATTTTTTAGAAAATTTAAAAATCACAAAGTTGAACTGCCATGCTTTAAAGAAGAAGGCATATCCCATTGGCATAGTACACACACACAAGTTTGAAGAGGGACAAAATGGCTTAATTCCTCAGACTTTTCCTAGATATCTCTGTTAATACTTATGGACTGTATGCTTAGCCACATTGCTCTATAGCCTCATTATCTTCTTCCTAATGGAGACTGATTGGTTTCTCTTAGGTGCATTCATTTTTTTTTTTGAGGTTAGACTTGATGGATAAGTAAGAGGAGCTGGATGTTAGTCAGACGCTGAGTGTGCCATTAGATTTTTCTCTTGAGTAGTTCTCAGAATACAGAGAAAGTAGACTCTGTTCTGCTGGTAAATGACCTGAGCTTTAAGACTTAGCTTGCAAGTCCTACACCCTCATCCTGCTGACTATAAACCCACTCCCCTTACCACAGGCTATGTCCTATCAGGGACAGTTTGTCATCCCATCTGTTAAATAAAATTGTACCCTTTCCTCTGGAACATTCATGAGAACAGAGATTATAGTTCTCCTACCAAAACAAGTGAACAATCAGGTACTTGAAGTCTCTGTGCCCATGTGGAAAGTACAGCCATCAACCCACAACAGAGGGGCCTTTCCGATTTTCAGCAGTAAGGGCAAAGTTCTGTTCCCTCTGTCCAAGGAGCATATTCCTCCATGTGGACTGCTTCTTGGCATGAGGCATGCAAACTCTTTTCATCACAATAGTGTGTCTTGATATTTCTCATTTGTGTAAATGTACAGGGTTTTTTTCCTTATAATGTTCTAATACCTCTGAGAACATAAATGGAATTTCATTTTAGGTATTGAAATGATTGGTATGTGTAGTGTATTATTAGTCCATGTATGTGTGTGTCCGTATGCATATATGCAGAGGCCAATGGTCTCTGCTAGGCGTCTTCCTCTGTCACTGACCACCATATATTTTGGGATGTTTCTTTCTGAAACTAGAGCTTGCCTGTTATCTATACTGGCTGGCCGATGAGCTCAGTCTACCTTCTCAGCCTCCCCATTTCCAGGATTACAGATGTGTTCTGTCCCACCTGGCATAGTATGGGTTCTGGAGTTACGAACTCAGATCCTTATCTTAGCCATCAGGTACTTTACCATTTGGGGCAATGCCCCAGTTCACATAATTCAATTTTGCATAATTTAGATTTACCTCATTGGTTATATACTTAACTCTTTAATGGGTCTTTATTTCATTTGTAAAAAAAAAGTGAAAGCTGTGTTTGAAATGTGAGATTCTGCTAAACTAGGGTCTTCCTCGATGATGCCAACTGAGAAAAAGCTTTGGGATATGGCTTCTTACTGTGACTCTAATGACTTGTGCCTTAGTCCTGCTGTCACAAACTCATCTGGAGACCGTAACTATTGGGGGTTTACCTTAAACCTGGTCTGTTTCAGCTGCTGAAGCCACATGCCTTCTGAGGACTTCTAAGGAGATACTGGGCAACTGACTTCTTTGTTGATTTCCAACATTTTCTTCAGTGTCTGTAAGAGACTAAACTATTACAGGAACAGAGGACACAGCAGTGAATGAAGCCAGATCTAGGCCTGGCATTCTAGAATGTACAATTCATTTGTTTAGCAGATGTTTCCTATACATCTAAGTGTATGGACTTATGTAGGATGCCTTTAGCCTATGAATGTGACTATAACAAAATGCCACAAACTGGATGGCTTAAAAACAACATGGGATCATTTCTCACAAGTTAACAAGACAGTGAAGTCCAAGATCAAGGTTGACTTGTGGGGAACATTTTCCTGTTCATGGAAATCTGTATTCTTGCTGTGTTCTCAGAGCAGTTTCAGTATGGCAGGATCTCTCTAGGACACTCTTTTAAAAGCTACTATTGGGTCAATCATGATAATGCCAATCTCTATCCTAGAGACCCTCAAAGACCTCACCTCCTTAACACTGTTAACTCAAAGGAACAATTTCCTCATAGAAATATCTCTCTTCATAGAGGACAGATTTAGGCCACAGCCATTAGAAATGCAGAGTAGGGATAGCTCTTGCCTCCACTTGGCTTCATGTTGACTGTAGCTAGAAAAATGGCTCAGTGGGTAAGAGCACCTGCTGCTCTTGCCAAGGACCTGGGTTTAGTTGCCCTATCAACAAAACCTATCTTGCTGAAAGCAATACATAAAATATCAGACTGTGTCTCTGGAGTCTGCCTTTTCCCAGCCTTCTCTCACCCTTTCCTCTAATGAGTTTCACAGCCCATTGCCCATCCCCTATTACACAGCTACACTGCACTTTAGGAGTTGTATCCTCTTTGATGTGTATAGAGGGAGTAGGTGTGGTAAATGAGAAAAGACACTCCTGCCTCTGGAGACAGTTACCATGGAGTAGAGTCTGATGGACAGTCCTGCTGGGAAGTAGCTAGGCCCAACTCTCTGCTGCAGAGACATACAGCGAGCGGCATCAGACATGTCATCCCCCTTCCTGTTGGCCAGCTAATACTTAAGATCGAAGACACCAGTCCATCCCAGAGTGATTCTTAGTCCATCCGGCTGCCCTGAAGTTAGGGAAAGTTGGTCCTTGGTGCAAGAAGTCATTGATTGGCACTCTTGCTTTCTGGGATGGTAGGATTTGAGTTCCTTTCTGGCCATTTTGGAGCCTTCCAGAAGTTTAAGAGGGTGGCTTCTGTGCCTCTCTAGCTAGTGCCCATCAAACCCCAGAAATTGCCTCATTCCAGTATTAATCAGAGAATTAGATATTTCTGTCAGGTCTTTGAGATGAATTTCTGCCTAACGTTCTGGATGATTTAAAACTGTGCTCAGCAGAGCAATGATGGAGTGCAGTCGTCATCACAGCATTGAAACATTACCACCACCGACCACGGCCAACTGCTCCTGAGGTGATGAGATGTAATCATCAACCGTCCTATGAAGGAAACTGAACGCTTGTCTTGTCCTCCATAATTTTAAATGCCTCTGGCTCCGATTGCTTTGTTTTCATTAAGAAAACCAAAAAAACAAAAATGTCGTTCCAGCTCTGGGTATAGGGAATTACTGTATTAAATAAGATCTCAGTAAAGATAGCAGAACTGCAGACACAGGTGCAGCCACAGTGTACAACCCCAGAAGGAGAGGAAGGTGGCGGCTCTAAGGAAGTGATGTTAATGTATTGAGGGACATCTTCTACTCCTGCACTTTGACTAGATATCATAATGAAACAAGTCTATCTGCATGGTACATTCACAATAGCATAATTCATTCTCTCTCTCTCTCTCCCTCCCTCCCTCCCTTCCTCCCTCCCTCCCCCCTCTCCTTCTCCCTCCCTCCCCCCTCTCTCTCTCTTGCTCTCTCTCTCTCTCTCTCTCTCTCTCTCTCTCTCTCTCTCTCTCTCTCACACACACACACACACACACACACACACACACACATGGAAAGGGGGTAAGAACCTCAGATAACTTCTTCCTATTTATCTCCTTTTCTCCCTTCTTTTTTGTGTGTAGAAGAATTATAGTTTCTGGGAGATGACCTTTTAACTTACATTTACTTTCTGAGAATTTGAGTTTTATTTGATAAAGCCCTCCGACCAATGAAGATGTAGTTGACCTAACACATGGTACAGAGCTCCACATAAACCCAACTCTCCTAGCAGTAGAGTGTTGACTGCACTCAATTGTGTCTTCACTGTGTCTTGGTTTGTACCATCTCATCCCTGAGTTATTTTTATCTCATGGTCCAGTCTCATTTCAAAGCATCTTTCCTAAGCCTCTGCAGGCTATACTAATCGTGTTCTTACTCAGTGGCTCATGGCACTGTGTCTGGTTCATGACTGTCTCACAGTTGCTTGTACATCTGTTACATGTCTGGGTCCGAGCTGTTCTGCAAGTTGACTCACTGCTGGTGGCTAGCGCACACTTGAGACCCGTCTTCTAAGCATCTAAGCACCGTGGATCTCAAGCTCTTCATTCTTCCCCGGTCTCCACCTGGCCTCTCAGCCTAAGCTCCTCCCTTATGACTGACTGGACCTTTGGGACTGTGTCCTGTACCCTAATCTTATCTCTTCTAACCCGTGACCTACTCATACCCCCTGCAGGAGACAGATAACAGAAATCAAACCTGAGAAATCTGGTTGTGTGGGTTTTCTTTCATTGTTTTACATTTGATTCATCTATCACAAGAGTGCTTGCTAGGGTATGTGCGTGGAGCTCGGCGGCTAACTTGAGATAGTTGCTTCTTCCCTTCTACCATGTAGGGTCTGGGGATTGTACTCAGGTCATCAGGCTTATACACCAAGTGCAAGCTCACCTCCTTAGCTGTTTTGCTGCCTGGCAATCTTATTTGAAACGAAGAACCAGGTTGCTCTTGTGATGCCCTCCATTTCAAACTGACACCATTCCAGCTTCAGTGTTTTGGTAAAGTTTATTCTGGCAATTGCTTATGATATCATGCCTCTACTTCTTCCTAGGTATGCCTATTTTTCTTTTATCATCTCCAAAATTGTCATATTTAGGCATTTAATATTGCATAATTTTTTACCCTACGATTATGGTCTAAAAACCCCTACTTTTATGTAATTTGAGGGGCAAGGAGGAACATGAGGACCTCACTTTGAGGTTTTAAATTTTTTTCTTGAAATAGTTTTTACATCATTTGTGGTATTCTGTGTGGATTAAATGCATTAGTGATTAACTCCAAATCCCCAGTAAGGCATTAGTTTCACATTAAGGAAAGAAATAAAACCCTTTCCCTTGGTATCATTTTGCCAAGAGTGAGTATAGACTTGAATTATCTACTTCATGCTCCCTGTGTCTCTGTCCTCTATCTGTCTGTTGTTTGAATCTGAACCCATGTCTGCCTGAAGGCTGTCTTGTGACTCTGTTCTTGTGCCTTTATCTGTGTGTGTATCTGTTGTGTGACTATGTCTGTGTGTGTCCAAGTATGTCTGAATATGAGTGCCATGTGATTGTATCTGTTTATGTTTCTGTGTATCTGTGTTTCTGTGTCCCTAACAAAGGGTTTTTGTCCTCTTATTGAGCATCACAGAGAGCGTCCCAGGAAAGAATGGAATATATTACAGAAATCTTTTTTTAACAGTTTTACAAGGGATTAAGTCACTGACTTCAACTGAACCCCAAGTGACCCAGATAGCAAACTGTATGACAAATGTCATTACCAACCAATATGCAAAAACATGGAAGTTATCCATTTTAGAAGATTGCTCTTAACCTCAGTATTTGCTGCTTTCAGCAAACAGTACATTGTTCTGGGTCAGGGACAGGGAGGGGTACATAATTTAAGATTACAGCCATGCGTTAGCTTAAGTATAAAAGTTGATTACATGGAAAATCCAACGCAAGCAAGGTTGACTGTTATAGTGTTCTCTTAAAAGCAAGTTAAACAAATAGGCTGAGTACATGATAGTAGAACAGCCTTAACTCTCATTACTTCAAGATACATTGTTAATTCTGGGAGGTCCAGTAAAGTTCCAGTCTTGTAAGAGATATAATAAATCTTTTCATAATATTTTATCGCTACAGTATTCATATTCAAATTTTTGAATTTAATTTTATTTATTTATTTTCTGTGGGGGTGTATATGTGTAGAAACATGTGGGGGGGATTCATGTGTGTGCCACAGAGCCTGTGTGTAGAGGTCAGAGGACAATTTAAAGTCGTCAGTTTTCTTTAACCTGGGGTTCCAGGGGTGGAGGTAAGCTTGTGAGGCATAGCACCAAATGCCTTTACCCACTCAGCCATATCACTGCCTCCCATTTGAGGTACTAAGCAAGGCCACAATTTTCAGGACTGACACTGGCTTGTTTTGTAGGATGCCACTCACGATGTGCCCTTATGCACACACAGCCTGTTTTGGCATTCAGTAACACAGAATGCAGAGGTGCCTGGATGAGGGATAAATTACTAAAATATCAGAGCAAATGGGGTCAAATTACATAGGAAGATCCTTCCTGCTGTGCATATTTTATCTTCTGCATTTATCACAAGGGACACTTTCAGCTTGCCAATCTTTTGAGAGCGTTCACACGAGACAGGTTTCCTTGAGAGAAGAAACAGAACAGAGCACTCGGTGCTTTTGATATTATAAACGATTCTCTTAGTCAAGGTTTCAACTGAGAGCCTTTGTGCTCGGGCCTGGCATAATTCAGTTGTTTGTCTAATTGAATCGTGTCTGCAACAAAGTGCTTAGAAAACAGAATGGCTGATGGTGGCCCTTCAAGCCTGGGAAATCTCAGAAGCACAGCTTAAGTCATGTGTGAAGCTGAGGAGGGGTGCTGTGCCAGTGTGAATGAATGTAGGGCCTTCTGCTGCAAAATAGGGGGCAAAGTGGGGAGCAGACAGAATCAAATGAGCATTTGGGGAAAATGCGGCACCGTAGGCTCTTACATTATTAAAGGCACTGTTGAGGAGTGGGGGTGATCTGTGCCCCCAGTTCTTGCTCCGGAACACTGGACTTTTCTAGGATCTGCACTTTGCCAGCAAGCACACAGCACCCATCTAGTTCAAAGAGCCTGCCTTTAACACCATGAGAAGTCACTTTCTAATTACACTACTTCACAGGTGTGAATGCAAAATTTCTAAGGGGCTGACTGTGTCTGTTCTCCCGGTCAGAGCCCATGGGATCTTTCTCTTCTTCTCATAGCTGTAGTTGAGGAATGACATAATGCTAACAGCAGAAGGTGGGCTGGTGTATGGATTAGCTTCCATTTTAAAAGCACTGTGTGTCTTGCTTTTTTCAACATTTCAGGCACTTTTCATGTCTGTCTTCTAAGTACATGTGCCCGGGTGTCCCTGCAGTTATGAGCGCCCTGCTGGCGAACATCAATGCCTTCTACGCTCATACGACTGTCTCCACCAATGTGCAGGTGTCTGCCTCTGATCGCTTTGCTGCTACGAACTTTGGGGTAAGTATAAATATTCTTGGAACTTGAACTTTTCAAGCAGTCTGTGGGACTTAGATCTTCCAGGAACGTTAAACCCCAGATTCTCTTCCTTCCAACCCACCCCATTAAGTTATGTCTAATATATAATGAATCTCCATAACAACATGAAAACGAAAATTCTGATTTGATACCCTAGGGGAAAAGGATGTGGATATTTGACCAAAGAAGAAAATGTTCTAGACTCTTACTACAGGGGAACAAGAAGCCTCCTTGGGGTTGTCTTAGTCTAATGACCCATATTCAGTGTTGGATTGAAATAGCTTTAATGAAAGAACTTTGACAGACAGCAGGGCTCACCACTGATTGACACTCTGCATCTGGGATGACGTTTCCTACTCACAGAACACACAGTTTTGTCAGAGTGCCCTGGGACTCTGTAGGACATGGTGCAGGTTTGAAGAGTTATGGTTCACTATGTTTAGCTGTATCTCCATGATAACCTGTGTGTGGCTGCTTTCACGGAGACTCCCTTGAAAGAAAGCGTGGTGGATCTGTGAAGATCTGCACCTACTGAAAGCTGCCTGCCTGCAGCACCCAAGGGTACAAGAGTGCGTTGGAGAGTAAAAACACAAAGATTCTCAGAGGCCTGTTTGTTACTTCTTGTCTCAGTGAGATAGAAAACTGTCACTGGACAGGTGGAAATGGCATGTAAATGAAGTCATCCCGGTAAAGTTGGAAGAGATGGGATTTACAACAGAAATAAGACAGATTCCAGAGCCTTCCAGGCCCCAAATCAGCAGAATAACCAGTACATGCTGTTTTTGAAGATGGATCTGATGTAGGACTGGGAAGGACACAGTGCAGATTCTGATTGACTAGGCGGGCAATGGGAGGCAACTTCGGTGGTCAGTAATATTGCTGGACATGCATTCCAATGTCCCTTTCTTTTTCACAGAGGAGATACTTCCTAAAACAGCACAGTTAGTACTTCTCCTGCCTTTTCAGGCTCCCCTGCATCTCCAGTCAGGTTCACGGAGGATACTTTCGTTGGCCCATCTGTTGCAGAGATGAAATGTAGAGTTTTCATCATATAATAGAAACAACCGAAGAACAATATTTAGAAAGACACAGGCTATAGGTGAACTTGGGTTCCATTCTCTGCAGCCAAGAGAAAGAACATGCATGTATTGTTCAGGGTGAATTCTTCAAGGAAGAGGTCAGTACTATTTAAAGCAAACCAAAGGAAACATGGGTAACTGAGGATAACTTTGGGGCTGTGGGTAACAGGTTTGAAAATGGCCATTATCAAGTGCCTTCTGTCATTGAAACCTGTTCCTCAACCTGCTCAGGGAGGCTAATGAGTCTTACTCTGCAGTTCTCCCCAAATTTGAAGTAAGGATGAGATGAGATTTAAGAATCCATAATCTAATGTGCAAACTATGAAGATTCTAAAATTATATGAGAGGTTTGTCCCTCCTAGCTTACCTACAATATAAGCCACACACTCTCAGCTACGACTGTGAGATAGATCATGTCTTGCAGGAACCGGGACTAAAGAACATTCTGGAGCCAGCTCAACAAAATACTGTGATGGTCAAAGTCCAGAGCAAAGAAGATTTTTGTAACAAAAGCATCACCTTGGAAACAGAACCCATTGTCTTGGCACGTTGTCTGTAACATAAAGCATGCTGGGTTATGAAATGGCTCTGCTGCTATTCTGCCTGTTGCGTGCACTGTAGAAAACAAGCCAGCCTTGCAGACCACCGAGCCTTTCTGCCTCTGAGAAGCCGTGGTTACATGGTTAACCTCCTCCATAAAAGCCACCGGGAGGAAAATTGGATGCCACGCTCCCTTACCTCACACTGACCTAGAGAGAAGAAAACACATTGGCTTCGGCACATTTCACATCTCAGTAACAACTTGCTTATAGCAAACCCCATTTTGTAAATCAAATAACATCTTGTAGAATAGAAGCAGAAAAAAAAAAAAACAACCCTGAAACATTTGATCAAGCCACAACTCGATTAATTGGCATTCTGGAATGTGGCTGTGTATTTTTCCCTCACTGTGGAATATAATCCTGCTTCCTAAACCAAACATGTCAACTATACTATCTCTCACCTCCACTTTGGAGCCCTGAGGTTTTAGTCATTCAAAGACTAAAGTAGATACAGACAAAGTAGATGCAGGGTACAGTGACAGTGTATATAGTCATTGGTATTGTTTAACCTTTTAAAAAGGTATAACCCAGATTTTTCAAATCCCCCAAAACATACATGTATTTGAAAAAGTTTTCTTCAGTCTGGCCATGGTGGTGCATACCTTTTTTTTTTTTTTTTTTTTTTTTTTTTTTTTAATCATTTTTTTTATTTTCTATATTCTTTGTTTACATTCCAAAGGCTTTCCCCTCCCAGGTACCCCCCACCATATGTCCCATAATTTCGCTCCCCCCCATGCTATTCCCCACTCTTTCCCCCCCCCCCGATTTCTCTGTTCTGGGTCTACAATACTGGATCCAATCTTTACAGGCCCAGGGTCCTCTCCTTTTTTTCTTCTTGAGAGTCATTTGACTTGCTAATTGTGCCTTGAGTATTTAGGGCTTCTGGGCTCATTAATATCCACTTATCAGTGATTGCATTTCGTGTGTATTCTTTTGTGATTGGGTTAGCTCACTTAGGATGACAGTTTCCAGATCTAACCATTTACCTACAAATTGCATGAATTCATTATTTTTAATTGCTGAGTAGTACTCCATTGTATAAATATACCACATTTTCTGTATCCATTCCTCCTTTGAGGGATATCTGGGCTCCTTCCAATTTCTGGCTATTATAAACAAGGCTGCTATAAACATAGTGGAGCATGTGTCTTTGTTGTATGCAGGGGAATCCTCTGGGTATATGCCCAGGAGTGGTATGCCAGGGTCCTCTGGGAGTGGCATGCCCAATTTTCTGAGGAACCGCCACACTGATTTCCAGAGTGGTTTTACCATTTTGCAATCCCACCAACAGTGGAGGAGTGTTCCTCTTTCTCCACATCCTCGCCAGCACTTGTTGTCTCTCGAGTTTTTAATCTTAGCCATTCTGACTGGAGTGAGGTGGAATCTCAGGGTTGTTTTGATTTGCATTTCCCTGATGACTAATGATGTTGAACATCTCTTAAGGTGTTTCTCGGCCATCCGAATTTCTTCTGGTGAAAATTCTTTGTTTAGCTCTGTGCCCCATTTTTTGATAGGGTTATTTGGTTCTTTGGGGTCTAACTTCTTGAGTTCTTTGTATATATTGGATATTAGCCCTCTGTCGGATGTGGGGTTGGTGAAGATCTTTTCCCACTTTGTTGGTTGCCGTTTTGTCTTTCTGACAGTGTCCTTTGCCTTACAGAAATTTTGTAATTTTATGAGGTCCCATTTGTCCATTCTTGATCTTAGAGCATAAGCTATTGGTGTTCTGTTCAGGAACTTTACCCCTGTGCCCATGTCCTCCAGGGTCTTCCCAAGTTTCTTTTCTAATAGTTTCAGTGTGTCTGGTTTTATGTGGAGGTCCTTGATCCACTTGGAGTTGATCTTAGTACAAGGAGATAAGAGTGGGTCAATTCGCATTCTTCTGCATGTTGACCTCCAGTTGAACCAGCACCATTTGTTGAAAAGGCTATCTTTTTTCCACCGGATGGTTGTGGCTCCTTTATCAAAGATCAAGTGACCATAAGTCTGTGGGTTAATTTCTGGGTCTTCAATCCTATTCCATTGATCTACCTGCCTGTTGCTGTACCAATACCATGCAGTTTTTAACACAATTGCTCTGTAGTACTGCTTGAGGTCAGGGATATTGATTCCCCCAGAAGTCCTTTTATTGTTAAGAATAGTTTTAGCTATCCTGGGTTTTTTGTTGCTCCAGATGAATTTGAAAATTGCTCTTTCTAGATCTATGAAGAATTGATTTGGGATTTTGATGGGGATTGCATTGAATCTGTAGATTGCTTTTGGCAAGATGGCCATTTTTACTATATTGATCCTGCCAATCCAGGAGCAAGAAATATTTTTCCATCTCCTGAGGTCTTCTTCGATTTCTTTCTTCAGGGACTTGAAGTTCCTGTCATACAGATCTTTCACTTGTTTGGTTAGAGTTACGCCAAGGTACTTTATGTTGTTTGTGGCTATTGTGAAGGGTGTTATTTCCCTAACTTCTTTCTCAGCCTGCTTGTCCTTTGAGTACAAGAAGGCTACTGATTTGCTTGAGTTAATTTTATAACCAGCCACGTTGCTGAAGTTGTTTATCAGCTGTAGAAGTTCTCTGGTGGAGTTTTTTGGATCGCTTAAGTAGACTATCATATCATCTGCAAATAATGATACTTTGACTTCTTCCTTTCCAATTTGTATCCCTTTGACTTCCTTATGTTGTCTGATTGCTCTCGCTAGAACTTCAAGTACTATATTGAAAAGATATGGAGAGAGAGGACAGCCTTGTCTAGTCCCTGATTTTAGTGGAATTGCTTCAAGTTTCTCTCCATTTATTTTGATGTTGGCTACTGGTTTGCTGTAGATTGCTTTTACTATGTTTAGGTATGGGCCTTGAATTCCTGCTCTTTCCAAGACTTTTAGCATGAAAGGATGCTGAATTTTGTCAAATGCTTTTTCAGCATCTAATGAGATGACCATGTGGTTTTTTTCTTTTAGTTTGTTTATGTAGTGGATTACATTGATGGATTTCCGTATATTGAACCATCCCTGCATTCCTGGAATGAAGCCTACTTGATCATGGTGAATGATCGTTTTGATATGCTCTTGGATTCGGTTGGCAAGAATTTTATTTAGTATTTTTGCATCTATATTCATAAGAGAAATTGGCCTGTAGTTCTCTTTCTTTGTTGAATCTTTTTGTGGTTTAGGTATCAGCGTAATTGTGGTTTCGAAGAATGAGTTGGGCAGTGTCCCTTCTGTCTCTATTTTGTGGAATAGTTTGAAGAGTATTGGTGTTAAGTCTTCTTTGAAGGTCTGGTAGAATTCTGCACTAAAACCATCTGGTCCCGTACTTTTTTTGGTTGGGAGGCTTTCTATAACCCCTTCTATTTCTTTAAGGGTTATGGGACTGTTTAGCTGGTCTACTTGATGCTGATTTAATTTTGGTATTTGATATCTGTCTAGGAAATTGTCCATTTCCTCCAGATTCTCCAGTTGTTTTGAGTATAGGCCTTTGTAGTAGGATCTGATGATCTTTTGAATTTCCTCTGTTTCTGTTGTTATATCCCCCTTTTCATTTTTAATTTTGTTAATTTGGATACTATCTCTGTGCCCTTTGGTTAGTCTAGCTAAGGGTTTATCTATCTTGTTGATTTTCTCGAAGAACCAGCTCTTGGTTTTGTTGATTCTTTGTATGGTTCTCTTTGTTTCTGCTTGATTGATTTCAGCCCTTAGTTTGATGATTTCCTCTCTTCTACTCCTCCTGGGTGAGTTAGCTTCTTTTTGTTCCAGCGCCTTCAGGTGTGCTGTTAAGTTGCTAGTGTATGCTCTTTCCAGTTTCTTTTTGGAGGCACTCAGGGCTATGAGTTTTCCTCTTAGCACTGCTTTCATTGTATCCCAGAGATTTGGGTAGGTCGTACCTTCATTTTCATTGAAGTCTAAAAAGTCTTTGATTTCTTTCTTTATTTCTTCCTTGACCAGGGTGTCATTGAGTAGAGTATTGTTCAGTTTCCATGTGTATGTGGGCTTTCTGTAGTTCTTCTTGCTATTGAAGACCACTTTTACTCCATAGTGATCCGATAGGAGACATGGGATTAGTTCGGTCTTCTTGTATTTGTTGAGGTCTGTCTTGTGACCAATTATATGATCAATTTTTGAGAAGGTACCGTGCGGTGCTGAGAAAAAGGTATACTCTTTTGTTTTAGGATGGAATGTTCTATATATATCTGTTAAATCCAATTGGTCCAAAGCTTCAATTAGTTTCACTGTGTCCCTGTTTAGTTTCTGCTTTCCTGATCGGTCCATTGAGGAGAGTGGAGTGTTGAAGTCACCTACAATCATTGTGTTAGGTGCGATGTGTGCTTTAAGCTTTAGTAAAGTTTCTTTTACGAATGAGGGTGCCCTTGCATTTGGTGCATAGATGTTCAGTATTGAGAATTCTTCTTGGTGGATTTTCCCTTTGACAAGCAGGAAGTGACCTTCTGTGTCTCTTTTGATGACTTTAGGTTGAAAGTCGATTTTATCTGATATTAGAATGGCTACTCCAGCTTGTTTCCTGGGACCATTTGCTTGTAGAACTGTCTTCCAGCCTTTTACTCTAAGGTGGTGTTTGTCTTTGACACTGAGATGTGTTTCCTGTATGCAGCAAAATGTAGGGTCCTGTTTCCGTATCCAGTCTGTTAGTCTGTGTCTTTTGATTGGGGAATTGAGTCCATTGATATTAAGAGATATTAAGGAATAGTAATTATTACTTCCTGACATTTTGGGAATTTTATTATTATTTGTATTTGAGTGGTTCTCTTCTTTTGGGTTGGATGAGATGGGGTTTCTATCTTGTTTCTTCTGGGGTGTTGTTTCCCCCCTTGTGTTGGTATTTTTCCCCTATTATCCTTTGTAGGGCTGGGTTTGTAGATAAGTATCTTGCAAATTTGGTTTTGTCGTGGAATATCTTGGTTTCCCCATCTATGGCAATTGAGAGTTTCGCTGGGTATAGTAGTCTTGGCTGAAGTTTGTGTTCTCTTAGGGTCTGCATAAGGTCTGCCCAGGATCTTCTAGCTTTCATGGTCTCAGGTGAGAAGTCTGGTGTAATTCTGATAGGTCTTCCTTTATATGTTACTTGTCCTTTTTCTCTTACTGCCTTTAATATTCTTTCTTTGTTTAGTACATTTGGGGTTTTGACTATTATGTGACGGGAAGTATTTCTGTTCTGGTCCAGTCTATTTGGGGTTCTATAGGCTTCTTGTATATTCATGGGCATCTCTCTCTTTAGGTTGGGGAAATTTTCTTCCATAATTTTGTAGAAGATATTTGCTGGCCCTTTAAGTTGTAGATCTTCATTCTCATCTATCCCTATAATCCTTAGGTTTGGTCTTCTCATTGTGTCCTGGATTTCCTGAATGTTTTGGGTTACCAGCTTTTTGCATTTTGCATTTTCTTTAATTGTTGAATCCATGGTTCCTATGGTATCTTCAGCATCTGAGATTCTGTCTTCTATCTCTTGTATTCTATTGTTGATATTTGCATCTTTGACTCCTGATTTCTTCCCAAGGTTTTCTATCTCCAACATTGTCTCCCTTTGCGATTGCTTAGTTGTTTCTACTTCTGTTTTTAGATTTTGTATGGTTTTGCTCAGATCTTTCAGTTGCTTGTTTGTGTTTTCCTGTAATTCTTTAAGGGATTTTTGTGTTTCCTCCTTTATGACTTCTACTCGTTGACCCATGTTCTCTTGTATTTCTTTGGGTGATTTTTGTTTCTCCCCCTTATTGGGATTCACTTTTTGCTCTATATTCTCCTGGATTTCTTTAAGTGATTTTTGTGTCTGCCTTGTATGGGCTTCTAGTTTTTGATCTATTTTCTCCTCTATTACTTTAAGAAATTTATCTAAGTGATCCTCAATCTGCATCTTTACCAGTGATTTTAGATCTGAGTCTTGTTTTTCTGGTGTGTTGAGATATCTGGGATTTAATTGTGTTTGTCTTGCAATGGCTTCTAGCTTTTGATCTATTTTCTCATGTATTACTTTAAGAGATTTATCTAAGTGTTCCTCTATCAGCATCCTGACCAGTGATTTTAGATCTGAGTCTTGCTTTTCTGGTGTTTCGGGGTATCCAATATTTATTGCTGTTGGGGAACTGGGTTCGGATGCCGCCATATTGCCTTGATTTTTGTTAGTAGCAATCTTACGTTTGCCTTTTGCCATCTGGTTAACTCTGGTGTTAGTTGGTCCTGTAGATACTAGCTGGTGCTTGACCCTCCTGTGGGGTTGTAAGGCTATTTCCCAGTGACTGGGATACCTGAATCACTGTCCTGCGGGGGTCTTGCTCACAGATTGCTGACAGGTGGCCTGAGTCCCCCGAGGTCTTAACCTCAGGATATCCCAGGTATTTGGTTCCGCCTGTTGGGCGGCTGCTCTGCACTGCTCCTGCTCAGGGTTCGCTGTCTGATATCCTGTTTCCCCAGGGGTCTTAAAGTTGGGATATCTCAGTTATCTGGTTCCGCCTGCTGGTCCCAAGCTGCTGGGAAGCTGGCTGGGTCCGGTTTCCAGCTTCCCTGCCACTGGCTGGATGGGAGGCTGGTTCGGCCTCCGGCTGGGTCTGGGCACCTGGCACACTGGCTGACTCCGGCTTCCTCACCACCAGCTGGACGGGAAGCTGCAGGCAATATGGCAGCTGCCTGCAGGGAGCTCGGGGTCCGCCCCGCGCGCGAGTGCAGAGTGCACCCGCTATTCTGTGCCCAATTCCCACTCCAGGCCTGAGTCCCCGAAGGTCTTAAGCTCGGGCTGTCTCGGGTACCTGGTTCTGCCGCCGCCGCCACCGGATGGTTCTGATCACCTGGCACGCTGGGTGACCCTCCGGCTTCCCCACCACCAGCTGGGCGGGAAGCTGCAGGCAATATGGCAGCTGCCTGCAGGGAGCTCAGGGTCCGCCGCGCGAGTGCAGAGTGCACCCGCTATTCTGTGCCCAACTCCCACTCCAGGCCTGAGTCCCCGAAGGTCTTAAGCTTGGGCTGTCTCGGGTACCTGGTTCTGCCGCCGCCGCCGCCGGATGGTTCTGAGCACCTGGCACGCTGGGTGACCCTCCGGCTTCCCCACCACCAGCTGGGCGGGAAGCTGCAGGCAATATGGCAGCTGCCTGCAGGGAGCTCGGGGTCCGCCCCGCGCGCGAGTGCAGAGTGCACCCGCTATTCTGTGCCCAACTCCCACTCCAGGCCTGAGTCCCCGAAGGTCTTAAGCTTGGGCTGTCTCGGGTACCTGGTTCTGCCGCCGCCGCCGCCGGATGGTTCTGAGCACCTGGCACGCTGGGTGACCCTCCGGCTTCCCCACCACCAGCTGGGCGGGAAGCTGCAGGCAATCGGTGCATACCTTTAATTTCAGCACTTCGGAGGCTGAGGCAGGTGCACCTCTGAGCTCGAGGCCAGCTGATCTACATAGAAGACGTAGTTCCAGGACAGCCAGGGCTACATAGAGAAACTCTGTCTTAGAAAAGGAAACAGAAGGGAAAAAAGAGAAAGATTTCTTCAGAGTCCTACGTACCCTAGGCATGTGTTCTAGCACCAACCCCCGTCTCCAGTTCACCCGCATGTTCATTTCTTTGCCTGCTTGGCAACTCCTGTAAGCCACTGCGGCAGCTGATCAAATGGAAGAAGATGCACTTTGACTCTCTGAGGTTAAGACTCTAATGAGATAATCACGGAAATGTGGAACGTAAACACAAGTCACTCTTGAATGTAGCAAGTCTCACAGAAGCTTACTCGATATTTACAAAAGCATAGATACTAGGGAATAAGGAATGACTGACAGCCTTAGGACCGCCCACAAGTTGGCAAAGGAATAGCGGACAGTAAGTTCCACGTCCAAGAGGTACCAAGAAAACAACCACAGACTTACGGAGATATTTTAGTAAATACAAGGAAGAATGAAGATAGAAAATAAGTTGAGAAGTGTACATAAGGGTCAGGAGAGATGGCCCAGCAGTTTCAAGGGCATGCTTCTCCAGCAGAGGACCCAAGTCAGGTTTCCTGTACCTAGTAGATGTTGGGTGTGGGTCAAAACCACCTATAACTCCAGCTTCAAGAGGACCCAATGTCTCTGGCCTCCTCAGATCTCTGCATTCATGGGCACATACAAAACACACATAGACACACATATATATATAATGTAGAAATAAATCATTTTTAAAGTATGCATGAGGTAGCTCATCTACTGCAGAGCAGTGATAGGTGGATACTTCATGAGGAAGGTGGTTAGAAAATTAATATTGGATCACTGGGGAACTTTTATAGACACTGGGATGTTTGGACTGTATGTTTACTATGGATGGTATGTTGAGATAGAGTTTCTGATGGAGGAGGTCCACTGCACAGTGAATGCTGCAGAGGGGAGGGATTGGATGCATCTGACATAGGTTGTGGTGTGGACATTGTCTTAGGAACTTTACATAGAAAAGCATTTAAAAGAAGTACATGTTTTCTATATCATCGGAAGGACTTCCATGATAATTCCAAATGCTTTGATTTGCAAGAGAAATGAGAAGCTTTCATAACATGTAAAGAATGTAAAGAAGAGGGGATTGTCTGTCCTGTCATATCTTTCCAAAATCATCATGCTGACAACCATAGCCTGGAAAACAAGCATCTCTGTAACCTGGCCAGTTGAAGGAATAAGCCAAGAAGCAGATGATGGGGAGGGGGCACATCTCATGTCTTCTTCCAAACATGGTAGGACACTGTACAACTGATAGGCAGAAACTAAGATCATCACGGGAACTTGATGGGAAGCACTCTGCGAATAAAAGCATTAAGGTTGAGTCTCTGGACTCAGGGACAGGAGCATTGGTGTTGAGTCTCTGAGCTACAGGAAGCCATGGAATCAAAGAGGGGAGAGAGAGCCCTAGTCCTGGACACTGACAGAGGGATAGAGGGTGGGACAAATGTACTGATGATCCTAATTTATCAATCTGATACAAAGGCTAGTCAATAGCAAAATGGAGTGTGAGGAGAAAGGGGAATAAGGGTGAAGAGTGTTTTGGAAAAGGCTGTTAGATCACCTCCTTTATAAAAGATTTTTAAAGTGTAAGTGTGTGTGTGAGTGTGTGTGTGTGTGTGTGAATACAGTACCCACAGAGGCTGGCAGAGGATGTCAGATCTCCTAGCCCTGGAGTTGCTGGTGGTTGTAAGCCACCCAGCATGGCTTCTGGGAACCAAACCCAAACCCTCTCTCTCTCCAGCCCCATTATTGTTTCTTCACAGCTTACTAAATAGTTTATGTAGAGAGACACAATCGAGTGTTTGTTCATGACACTTGCATGGCTTTATAGGACATTCTTTAAGAAGAATATAAATTTTTCAATAGGAAATTTGTTGTAAAATTAGCATTTATGACATAACTATCAGCAGCACAAACTTCAAGAAAGGAAACTGAATGTTTTCATTCACTTTGTTACACAAAAATAATTCTTCTTTGGATTCTGACTATATATTATTTGATTGTTTCTTCATATGACAAAAAAAAATTCTGAAATGTTTTTTACAGGAAAAAAAGACTTTCACCTCAATGAGTAAGTAGGTCATGATTTTTAGATTCTAATCTAGAAGAGTTTATCTTCACGATTCATTCCTAATGCCACACATTCCTGATGTCTAATGCTTCTAATGGGCTTTCTCAGACTTGGTAAAATATCTATTACATTTATGTCAGACATGATATCAGAATAAAGAATGACCCATGGAGAACAGACAATGATGATTTTAGTCAAGGCTATTTCAGTAGAGGAGAAGAGACTCAGTCTCTACCCCAGTCCACTGTGATAGAATGTGGGAGGATTTTCATACATTGGGATTGGAGAGGATGCTGAAACTGTTAAAGGATGGGCCAGTGGGATATGACCACCATGTTAAAGTGCCTTAAGTTTGCAGTTTGCTTTTTGTGACAACAAATGTTGCCCATCCATGTGCCTCAATGACAGGCTCCTCCTCCCTCAAGGAGGCTGGGACACGGGGGCTATTCTCTTGCAGAGGGTTGCAACTCAAAGTGATAGACTCCCAAGATTTTCAGGAAAATATGCATGGGCTAGAGAACTAGAAAATCTTTTTTAAAAAATTGACATAATCAAGAGAAAGAGTAAACAATTATAGGATTTCTGACTTCTAAAAGAGAAAACTTCAGGACAGGAATATAGGCAGACCTTATACAAGGATAAGCCGAGTGAAAAGAGCCTTAGGAAACCTATTGTGTGGACTAGGGCATGCCAGTGATTTGCATGTTCTCCTGTGATGGACCAACAAACATTTAGAAATTAATGAAATATGTTAATTTTGCAGTATATTTATTAATAACAATATTAATCTCAAATCAATAGGAAATGCAAAGGCATCCCCAATATGTTTTAATGATTAACATAAACTGAATTAAACAAAATTATTAAGAGCCCCTAAATATTCTGTTTGAAACATTTCTCTTCTTCCTGAGTCATCGGTTTTGATGGGTCTGGATGGAGGCATTGCCAGTCCATGTCTGGCTATTCTTTATCTTATTTCCAACATTCTTCACAAACCTGAGGTCACATGAGTACACAGGACCCTGCCAGCAGCTACTGAGGCAGGTGAAGGTGTCAAAGCTTGAGCAGCATCAAAGCTCATCCACACTGTGACCAAGATGGGAAGTGGAGAAAGAAGCTGAGACTGTGTGGAGACAGTACCCATTCCTAACGGAACTTTTCTCCCCACCATTTTCAGAATCCTGGGGGCCTTTTCAAACATGCACTCATGAGGTAGCCACTTCCCTTCCCTCCCTTAGTCTTCCCTCTGTTCATGAGTCCAGTCCAGCCTACCTGTTAGTTTTGCATGGCCAATGAGTTAAGAATGATTTTTTATGCTTTTAAAAGTCATTTTTAAAAAATCAAAAGATTATAATCTTATGATACATTAAAATGACATAAAATTACAATTTTGCTGTTGACCAATAAAGTTTTATTGAAAAATAACCATGTCCAAAACACTGGTGTATTATCTAGCAAAACTATCATGAGTGTCAGATTGAACTCTTTCCAGAATTCTTAAGGTCAAAGTCTCTAGGCCTCTTCAGATAACTTGCTGGCCACTGGCATTGGTATTTTAATTGCCTAATTAAACCTGAAATTTTGATAAATGACCTACCTAGTATTGTTACCGTGATCTGCCTACCAGACAAGTGTGGCCCTTACCTACTATAAAGGGCTGACTAATGTAGCCATTCTCATCATGGCTCTGTGACCCTTGGGAGAAACATGTTTTAATCACCCTGTCTCTTATTTACTTCTCAGATCATGTCATGCAGATAGCAGAACCCCTCTGTGCTCTCAAAGGCAATCTTCCTCTAGTTAAACAGAAATACGGTAAACAAAACTACATTTCATGCTGTCCCTGCTGTTTAAAGAATCTCTTTGAAAATTCAATCAACAGAACACTTTTAATTTTGCTTCTTCAGATGTGATTTGGGATTCTCTGACAACAAGCCCAGCAGATTTCTTTCTCTGGTTTTCTTTCTTCCTTGCATGTAAATTTTTCAGGAGGGCTCTGGAAACCAAGCTAGGGAGAAGAAATATGAAAGTTGCCTCAGTCAGAATTCTTGTCATCCCCACAAGATAGAAGCTCAAAAGTCCAACTAAGTAAGACTCTGCCACACATAACCTAAAGCCAAGAGTAATAAATATGGGGTGGTATAGCTCAGGACTGTAATTTTTAAAGTGTGGATAGGATCTGGGGAAATGGTTCAGTCAGTAAAGTGCTTGTCTTGAAAACACAAAGACCTGAGTTGGATCCTAGAACCCATAAATGATGTCCAGTGTGACAGTACATGCTTGTAATCCTAACATGGTGGTTTGAATGAGATTGTCTCCCATGGGCTCATGTATTGGAAGACATGATCTGCAGTTGGTACAACTGTTTGGGAAGAAGGAAACTGTGTCTTGTTGATGGAGAAGGTGTGTTATTTGGGACAGAATTTGAAGTTTCAAAAACTCACACCATTCCAAAGTTCTCCTCCTCTTCTGTCTCTGTCTCTCTCAGTCTCTGTCTCTGTCTCTGTCTCTCTCTCTCTCTCTCTCTCTCTCTCTCTCTCTCTCTCTCTCTCTCTCTCTCTCTCTATCTGGATGCCTCATATATAAGCTCTCAGCTATTGTAACAGTGCCATGTCTGTCTGCTGCCATGTTCTCCACCATGATGGTAATTTACTCATCCTCTGAAATTGTAGCTCCCATAAACTCCTCTCTAATTGCTTTGGTCAAAATGTCTTATCACAACAATAAAAAGCTAGATAAGACACCCGGCATTAAGAAAAAAGAAATAGGTGGATCCCTGGAACTCCTATAAGCCAGCCAGTGTACTTGGTGAGTTCAGACTGATGAGAGACCTTGTGTATAGTATCTTTCTGTTTTACTTATTATTTTCTTTGATTAGAACAAAGTATGCTTCTTTAACATTTCTTATTTAAAAAAATAGTGGATGGTGAGGAATGAGGCCTCCACACATGCCTGTAACATACATGTACTCAAACACAGATATGCACATGCACACAGACATGCATGAGGATGGACACACACTCACAACTGGATGGGTATAAGTAAGCAGACATGGACTTCTAAGAGCACATGGCTCCACCTTTCTCACCACTTCCACAGCCTCTTACCTTGTAGGCATGAACTAGGCTTTAGTATCCAGTGTCTTCCACAGCTAAAGAGAATCACAAAAGCAAATGAAAATAAGACTAAAGGCTGTACTCAATAAAAGATTCTGTAGCAAATACTAATAACATGAACAGACCCCGCCAAGCATTCTTTCTGAGTTCTTTTCGATCAATAATTAATTGACAAAGGAAAGCTGAGTCTTTCCTCCTTAATAAACTCAGTATGTCTCATTGTCCAAGACAATCATATCTACACAGGCCTCCTCTAATGAAGTCTGAGAAGGTAACCATTTCCTACTGGGCACATTCACCACATGAAATTCTCTTACTGAAAAGCAGTGGAGAATTGGATGCTGAACAGTAGCCAGCCAAGCCTGCCAGCCCAGCCTGGGAATGGGATCAGTGATTTGGGGCAAAGCACAGTTCAACAGTCAGGCCAACTGTCTTGATGATTTGTGCCAATCACAGAGGTCAGGCACAGCTTCCAGAGATGGGGCACAAGTCAGACGGACTTTTATAGTCACCCGAGTGATTAACTTTACTGTGGCCCTGAACTCTCTGTTGCAGCAATTCTTTCATCTTTAGTTTTCATCTTGATGGATGGGAGTAAAGGGGGCAGTAATAAAGGGCAGCCAGCTCGTTGTCTTCCCTCCCCAAGAACATGGCGTTGAGACAGGAGAAGGAAAATCTAAGATTTAAGCTCATCTGCACATCTCAGTAGCTTTGCTGGACAAAGTGATCTTAGACTGTTTAACAAAGTTCTAGAAGCTTCTAGAAGGCAAAGTTTCTATCTTCAGCTTCTGTGCTTTCTCCGCCGGAGTCAGAACAGAAGTGGCGTTTAACCTTGGTTCACCTTGTGCGATTCTGAGGATGGCAATTCACTGAACAGTCGGAACTTTTAATTGAGTAAAAAGTCGATGAAAATCTTTAACTTACATTACTAGTCAGCTGTGACTCTGTTAAGAACAGGAGCTTCAAAGACTTAAGAGTTCTGGTTTACCAAGACTCTGCAAAATGTAATTTGGTATTTATAGACCACTGATGAAGACAGAAACTCTTGCTCCCAGTCACTCCTCATCTGCCCATTATTTTATACTTTTATAAAGAAACTAAAAGCCAGGACAGTAACCCTCTGCTACATGCAATGGTTTTATTCCAGTTGCCAATTTAATGCAAGGTAGAATCAGCTGAGAAAGGAGTTTCTGTGACGGGGGTCGTCTAGGCATGTCTGGGGCAAGGGGATGTTACATCATTACATTAACTGATATGATAAGACCCAGGGAAAAAGTGGGCAACACCATTCCCTACGTTTGAATTATGAACTGTGTAAAAAGGAAAATGGAAAGAAGAAAAGGAGAAAGCAAGCTGAGCACTCATGTGCTCTGCTCTTGCCTGCGGATGTGGCCAGCTGTTTAAAGTTCACGTTTACCTTGATTTTCTTACAATGAAACCCTTTCTCCATAAGCAGGTCTTGTCAGGTATTTATTTTATCACAGCAACAGGAAACAAGGCTAAAGCATCACCTCTGGAGTTTGTGTGTGGGCGGCTTTCATACTTTCCCCTTCTTTGTACTAGATACATCTGATCCCAACTTTATACTTACTAACACAACTCCATACTTTCCCCAGTCAATACTCTTATGGAGAGCACAGTCCCACACTGACATAGTCTTGATGGCAGCAGCAAGAAGTGGGACTCAATTTTTATAGTATGTGCAGAGATAAATCATAAAATCCTTTAAAAGCAATCAATCCCTTCAGATTATTAAGTCTGTGCTTGCTTCCCAGAAGAGAATATCTTTTTTAAATGTTTTTTTAAACACACACACCAGCTGTTTCCATTCCCATGGTTGGAAATTAATAAATCTGTGGTTAATTTTCAGGGGGCCCAGGGTAGTGTGCAGGATTAAAGCAAGGGGTGAAGTGTGTTTTCTTCTGCTGAGACACTACCATAGTTCTATAGAGAAATGGTAGGAATTCATTTTTCTGCAGAATAGCCCTACTTACTCTAATAGGACAACTGCACCATTCCCTGTCATTGACAGGGGTAGGGTGGGTGTGATATACCTGAAGAATGGTGAGAAGACCCAGAGATGGACTCTGAGCTTCTGTCATGTCCCGTGGTTGTATAATTCTGTGACTTTGGACAGTGGTTGACATGAGTGACCCTCTGTCTTTGTAGAATGAGAAGAGTAGTGCTCATGAATAGCTGAGGGGATTACATTGAGTGTGGTTTGCTTCTTATTTCCATCTCTCTGTCTTGTGTTTCCTTGGTACAGAGGGAGAAATTCATAAAACTACTGGACCAGTTGCATAACTCCTTAAGGATTGACCTGTCAAAGTACAGGGTAGGTACAACGTGATTTCCCTTAAGGTAGGGGAATCTTCCTTTCTTTAGGTAATTTCTTCCCTTAAGATAGAGAAATCTGCCTTTGTTCTAGGTAATTTCTCTCTGTAGATATCATTACCTCTCCTGTAATGGGAAAGTAATGATGATTTTGATTCTGATACATTGGAAGCAATCCTCAAGAGATCCTTTGTTGTTCTCATACTTGGTATGCACATAAACCCTAACAATAACAATACACTGTGTGTATACAGCTCGATCTTGGAATTCTTAACAACCATCTGGTGGCATGCCCCTGAGCTAATTCATCAAGAGAACACAAGGTCCAGCCTCATTTTAAGAATGTATTTATAAAAAGTCTGTAGCCATAATTGCAGATGCTTTTATATAACTTATACACATCAATGTTTTATTGAATATTTTCTTATTTTTATATGTGCAGCTCCTACATTCATTTTTAATTATTCTCTTAATGATGAATAGATAAATGGTTAGATAGATGAATAGATACATTGATGGATAGATAAATAGGTGAAAATATAATTTGATAGATAAATAGATGGTGACTGACTAGGCATATAGACAGAGATGAATAGATTGATGATAAATAAATGGACAGATGAGTTGATTTATGGATAGATAGATTACAGATAGGTAGATAGATAGATAGATAGATAGATAAATAGATAATTGCATATTTCTGAAAATTAAAGACTGATTTTTTTCAAGGTCCAATTGCATGTTGAAAGTAACATCATTATACAAAGACGTCACACATACCAGCTTACTATAGAAGATAGTTCAGAACAAGAAGAGCCTTGAACACAACTTATGTGTCATTATGTAGCCAATAAGTCCACTCGAAAACATATCCAGGAGTCAGTTTGAGATTTTCTGATGACTGTAGAAAACCTATTCAAAACAATCATCAGTTAATAAAGGAGCTTTCTTAAGTTTAAAATCAGTTTTTCTTTCAAATTCTTTTATAAAGGCATTTTGCTTTTCCTCCAGAATTCTGAATATCTGTAATTTTTAAGTGACTGGTCTCAAATCACTTCAGTATGGAGAAAGCCATGTCTCAAACTCATATTTTAGATATTGGAATACAATCTTATTTTCTATAACGAGAAGAGTTTCCTTGTGGCTGAAAAATAAACATTTCCACCGGTACTGTGTTCAAAGTAACTTTTGAAAATTAAACCCATCTTTGGGAAATGATAAAAGATTTAAATATAAACCATTATCCCTTCTTTGAAAAAGGTATTTTGTAAGCAGGGATTAGTCCTTTAGCATCGCATATCTGATGATGAAGTATACATTCAAAACTTTGTCTTTATTGTTGAACAGTTTGATCCACTGGTATGATGAATTTGATCATTTTCAGCTCTCCGTTCTCCACTCTCACCACCATCTCTCTCCTGCTGGAACACTTCTTATCAACCCCACCCCACTGTCATATCTTCATTTTGTGTGTGGCACACTGAGTTTCATTAGGGTTTCTTGTCTGAGTATGGGTAGGAGGTTATTTACTAGAACACTGCAGCTCATTACTGGCTGCTGCACCCCTGAAGAAAATGGCGCCCTGAGGATGAATAAAAGGGTCCATCTTTCTGAGATGAATAACCGTACATTTATAAATCTATTCTTTCAGAATGATCTGTGATAAGAATTTAGGAAGAAGAATACTTTTTACAAATTATTAACTGTTATATGACCTACCTCCTGCTTTTAAGTTTTTCACAGTAAGCTCTCTGTCATAGTGCTGTTTCCATACTGCTGGCCCTACATCAACAACCTTACCCATATCTGTTTCCTATTTAATCAGGAAAACTTTCCGGCCAGCAACAGTGAGAGACTACAGGACCTAAAGTCCACTGTGGACCTGCTGACCAGCATTACCTTCTTCCGGATGAAGGTATCTCATCTCATTCCCACAATGTCTTGGTGTAACATCAGAACACATTTGTCCTTGTACAGATCTTGGCTTTATCCTGCTCCTGACAAGGTCCCAGCCAGAAATCCTGGGCCATATGACTTTTCCAACATAGGGTTTATCAAAGAAACAAGTTTTCTAGTCATGTTACACTGATATATTGGGTCAGAATTAAATATATCTTAAAGGATGCTCTTTCAGTAATGATACAAGACAGTTTTTAAGAAATGCTGAGTAAAAGTAGAGCTACATGTAAGTGTTAAAGAGACGGTTTGTCAACTTTTTACTGTAGGGGAAGAGCTGACCCTCTTCATCTGATGGTGCCAGCACACAGGGTTAGCCTTGGCAATTCTTGTATGAGAACTGGTCAGGTGATTTCTTGGTACAGTTGGCTATAATCTATCAAACTCTCTAGGCATTTCTGTTTTGATAATATCAAATTCTGTACATTAATAATTTTGAGAAGCATTTCATTTATATTAACCCTTTCAAACACAGCTTACTAGAATATAGATACATTATTCTTTTCTCAGACACAATCCCTATATCAAATGATGTCCAAGAAGAAGGAAGGAGTGGCCCCTGGCTCTGGAAAGGCTCAGTGCAGCAGTGTAGGGGAATACCAGAACAGGGAAGTGGGAAGGGATGGATGGGGGAACAGGGGGAGGGAAGAGGGCTTATGGGACTTTCAGGGAGGAGGGATCCAGGAAAAGGGAAATCATTTGAAATGTAAATAAAGAATATATCGAATAAAAAAATAAAATAAAGTAAGGCAAAAAAACAAAATGAAATAGAGTAATATGAGAGTTGGTCAGAAAGTACTAAGACTTTCAAAAACAAAACAACATTCCAGGCTATTTTTCTCACCATTAGTTCTGTTACAGAATCAGGATCCATTGGCAACTGTAGTAAACAAAATTTGTGTCTGTTCTGATCTAGTAGTACCGGTGTCCAGAGAATGCTAGAGGGATCTGGTCAAGGCTCAGTGGAAACTCTTACTCAGTTTTGACAAGTGATAGGTGCCACTGCAGGAGGATGAGAGGGTAGGAACCATGGAGTGCCTCTCCAGGGATAAGCATCTGCCCATGTCCCCCCATTGTGACTACACTGATTATGATTCTACTGTTTATTTCACAAGTAAAAGGAGCAAAGAAAATAGAATATCCTCAAGTAATGACACATTACTTTTATCCTCTTCTTTCTTTCGTATTGTTGACTGTCACATAGTTTTCTAGAAACGATCACACACACACACACACACACACACACACACACACACACACTTTTCCTTCCTCTTAGGCCCTAACACACTGGCTAGATTCCTTCCCACACTGATGAATCAGCAGCTTCACTCTGCCCACTCTATACCCTCTATTATCAATCACACCATTAATTTCTTTAAAACATTGCTCAACGGACTGGAGAGACGGTTCAGCAGTAGAGAGCACGTCTGCTCTTCCAGTGGACCTGGGCTGTATTCCCAGCACCTGCATGATTGCTCCCAACCATCAACAACCCCAGTTCCAACAGATCTCATGTACTCTTCTGATCATTTTGAAAACTGCATACATGTGGTTCACAGACTGCATTTAGGCGAACATCCATACATATTAATAAATCTTTGACTGACTTCACTTATTCCAGTTTCAAAACCCTCCAACGTTTTTCCTTCCTTCTATTATTTTTTGGGGGAATTGTAATTTAAACACAATATTTCTCCCTCCAAACACTCCCATATACCCCTTGCTCCCATCCTGCTCGCTTTCAAATCCACAGCCTTTTTTATTTCTTTATTTTTTACTAATTTTTATTGGGCTCTGTGTGCGTGCGTGCGTGCATGCATGTGTGTCTGTGTCTGTGTGTGTGTGTGTGTGTGTGTGTGTGTGTGTGTGTGTGTATGCATGCACATATTCCTAAATTTAACCTTTTTGGTATATATATTACTAGTTTTGTTTGGCTGTGACTGGACAAAGAACTGGTGTGCTCCTCCCTAGGGAAAGCCACCTCTCCTGTTCCCCTGTCCTCAGTTGTCTTAGTTCTTATGTAGAGTTGAGACTTCATAGCCTTTTTCCTTCCAGTTTGTCATGTCGTTGGCATCACCTGTGTTCAGTCCATGTTTGAGCAATCATGATGGTGAGACTTTATGGGAGTGGCTTCTGATATTACTTAGAGACAGAAACTCATAGCCAACTCTCTGAGTTACTCTCATGTTCTGTTGACCCTTTTCTGTCTTAATCAGCCACAAGGCTCTTACAGTATTCTCCAAGCAGGTCTCCTGTTCCTTTCACCCTCTCCCTCTGACTTCATCGGCTAGCCCTGCTCTCTGTGTTCTTTCTAGTGTATCAACCCTTCCCAGCCTCTCTCCATTGCTTTGTTTTTCCTCATCATCATGTCTTGTCATGCATGTTTAACTTGTTTTGTACTCATTACCTCTAGAATTTAAGCCTACAAGTAGGGGTAATTTTTTTCTTCATCCCTTGACTTGCACACATAGCGATTGCTTAGCACTTGTCAGTTGATGAACTAGACCTGAGAAAATGTTCCTGGTCCTGTAAAAATGCCTCTGCTTGGATGTTTAGAGCCATGGACATTTTTGGGAGATTGCTGTTTCAGAAAGCTAAAAAGAATATATATATATATATTCTTTTTATACACACACATACACACACACACACACACACACACACACACACATATATATATATATATATATATATATATATGTATGTATTAAATTACATTCTCGTAGTGGTGGTACACACCTTTAATCCCAGCACTCATCTGAGTTCAAGGCCAGCCTGGTTTACAGAGTGGGTTCCATGACAATCAGGGCTACATAGAGAGAAACACTGTCTCCGAAAACAACAACAAAACCATCTTACATTTACTTATTTATTGATGGGCAAGGTGGGCACACATGTGGAGATCAGAGGGGAACTAGCAGGGCTCAGTAATCTTATTCCACTGTGTGCTTTCAAGGGATTCAACTCAGGCCATGACACTTGGCAACAGTGCCCCTTATCCACTTTGCCATTATCACCTGCCTTACTAAAAAGATTTCTCAGGCCATGTATTTTCAACATAGTCAAATCACTTGAATATCGTTGAAATGGCTTTATGGGTTTGCAGCATTCTGCTATTTTTAAGCAAATGATTTGTCTGCCAGGTCCTGGAGCTGCAGAGCCCCCCAAAGGCCAGCGCAGTGGTGAAGGATTGTGTCAGGGCTTGTCTGGATTCCACATACAAGTATATCTTCGACAACTGCCACGAACTCTATTCTCAGCTCATAGACCCGGTAAGAGGAGTGCGGCTTTATGAGCGCCGTTGTTCTGTTTCTAATATCTGTTTCAATGCATTAGAATAGCATAAAATGGAGAGCTATGCTCATTTAGTCTCACATTAACCACAGTTTGAGAATTCCCATCTCATGTCTTCACATTTGAATAGCATTTCCCTACGTTTGTGTTAATTCATTCCTCACATTAGCTTGGTATGGAAAAGGCAGAATTATTGTCCCTGTTTTTCAGGTGCATAATTACACTTAGAAGAATTAAATGTCTTGCTCCAGTTCACAGAGTGGGTTGCAGTTCCTTGAGGGAAACCCAACATTAGACCCCAGACGGCATTAAGTGGTCCCCACTCTTTTCTGTTTGTTTTCCTCCTCGTCGTCATAAACATCTAGTGAAAAAGAAACAAAGTTCCCATTGAAAATTCAGATGTGGAGTCTGGGACTGTAGCTCTGTTGGTAGGTTGATTACCTTGCATGCTCCAAGCCATGAGTTTGACCCCAAACACTGCATAAATCTGGCATGGTGGCTCATGCCTGTAATCCACACATTTGAGGGTGGAGGCAGAAGGGTCAACAATCCAAGGTCATTCTTAACTACATAGCATGTTCAAAGATGTTTGGGCTTATATTGAGACCTTGTGCCCCAATATAAGGAAAAGGGAAGGAAATGGACAAAGGGTTGGAAATGTTCGATTGTGGAGACAGCCACATCATATTTTTAAAGTCTCCTTCAAAACTATCTGTGTGACTTAGAGAACTCTTTTTACCTTTGTAGTGATTAGAGGACCCTGTATGTAATTCTTTTACAGAGCTAAAAGTGTAGATATTTCAACAGTGGTATTGCCGAATCTTAATTTGAGCAATCAAGGCCATAAGTAATTAGCATAGACTGTAACCACCACCAGAGAAGATGGAATTCTGTAGCTGTTGCCCACCAAACAATAATCCATGCACAGGATAACATGTCACACATCTCAGGCATTCTGTGAACAGTGGGAGCTGTAGTAATTATTCCTGTTTATAAATGCAGACAAGTTCAAACCCTAAGACTGATCTTAATGTGTGTTCTGATGCTTACACACTAGAATTGGTGGAGCAAAGCCTTGGTAGTGGTTTTCCTTTTCTCTAAAATAGATAGAATACCTTTTCTGTATACTTCAGAATTGGGTTATGAAGCCAAACCATGGTGCCAAACACCTAGAGTATCAGAAATCAGTGCAGAAGCATCAGTGATGACAACCGCTTAAAAACATACATGCTAGAACCCAGTGAAAGTCTTTGAACATGGTAATTCTGTTAAAGCACAGACCTAGGTTGAGGGGCAAATATGAAATTTGAAGCAATATTATTAGGAGCTCTGAGCCAATTAAAGGAATCTTACATGCTTACGTGTGAAACTTTTTTTGGTAAATTACAGTTCTTCTATATAATGGATTCCATAACTCGATTGCAATTGCAGATCCATCCACAAGATGAACTAGAGTCTTTGTCAATGTGACCAATAGTCTATCCAGATCCTGGCCTGCAATTGCCAGTCAACAAACATTTAGTTGCTGAATATCTGATAAAAAGGATGGGAAATGGTGTTCCCTGGGATGCTTCTGGTCTCTCTGGGCTTCATCATCATACTTCTAAGTAAGGATGAGTCCGGCTTTGCTTTCTGCTTCTCTGGTATCTATTCTTCAATAGGAGAAGCAAATGTAAATGTTCCTTAGAGGAGAACAAAAGTATATGTAAAGCATCCTCATTGCAGATTGTGAGCCTGCTTAAGGAGAAAGAATAAACAAAATAAAACCCAATAAGTTAACATCTAAAACATTCCAGGAAATCTAGAGGCTGCCACCTTTATTAACTTGGATTTGTTTATAGAAATAAATATTATATGTAGGAATATATCCTTAGAATAAATTAAATTTTTATTTATAAGCAGCAGTAACAATGGAAAGGACATGATGGTGTAGCATAGATAAAGTAGACTCAATGCTAGACACCTTCTTAGCAAAGTCTTATGTTTAGGGTTGTGTTTTCAGATTTCTCCTGAAGAGCCCCACATCACAATAGTGTGGAAGAGAAGGCTTGAGATAAACACGCAACAAATCATCAAATGTCCTACCAAATATATACCCAGCTTGGTGCTAACCCAAAAGTAGCATCTATGCATATGGTAATTGGTGATCTCTTTGCATGCAATTTCAATAAAACACTAAGAATAATAGAATCTTGGGAAAAAATGATTTGGTCCCTTTCTCTAATTTCCTTGCTGCATTTGTTTTTCTCAAATATTCTACATGGTTCTCTGTGGCTAAGTTCTATTTACTTACTGTTCTTTCAAATGTCTTATTGAAAAATGCCTCCTGCTATATTGCTTTTTTTAAAAAAAGAGCATATCTTTTGGATTCTGTCTTTGTTTGGTTTTTAAAGCAGGAGGATGGTAAAGGAAAAACAATCCAAACTATACAGGAAAAATAATTTCTGAGGGTTTTATCTTAGGTAGGGAAAAGAATTTAAAGCCATCAGTAATTCACAGATACACAATAATTCTTTGGTCTCCCCTCCTTTCTTTTGGCTTTGTTATGTACCAGATACTGTAAAAAAAAAAAGGGGGGGGGAGGATAAATAAGATAAACATAATCACCATGGACTTACTTCTAGCAGGGGGTAGACATCAAAGCCATAATTACACCAGTAACTAAAAGAATGTCAAATTCCAGGGAATGAAAAACAAGATGTAGTTTTAAAATACATAAAGGGAAGAGCCACTGGACCCCAGAATATAAGAAACAGTTAACTTATTACAGCTGCTGCCGAAAGCCTGTCTACAGGCGGACTGGGGCTTAACACACTGTGCCCTCATTCCGTGTGGGGGCTGGAAAGACGACTCAGTGCCTATGAGCACTAGGTACTCTTGCAAAGCGTCTTAGAACCATTTGTAATTCCGGTTCCAGGCACCTAATGCCCAGTCTCCTTAAGCACTGCATTCACAGGATGCACGTACACAGACGTAAGCAAATCTTGAAAAGTCACAGCATTGTAGGCCTGACCCATCAAGCTGACCCCTGGGACTGGACTCAAGCTACTCATAACCTACTAAAACTGTCTTCACTGGGTTACCAATCAAGCGGACTTGACCTAATCACTCGGTTCTCTAACTCGTTCAGTTCTTAAACACTTTCCATTCTAAGTGGCCACTCCCTTACTTTCTTCTGTCTCACCAGCTGTTCCCCTTTGAGATTTTTATCCCAGCCCTCCACCTCCAAGGATTTTGAATGTCACAGCCCCCACCCCAATGCTTTGCCTTAGCCTCTAGCCATACAGAATGATTCGGTGCAGAATGTCAAACACCTGGCCAGACCACAAAATTCCAGATGGAACTTGTTGAAAGTCAGGCATTGGATCCGGCAAGATAGGATGCAGAATCTTGACCATTTCTTTCATTCTTATGAGACCTAGATGAGAACAGGTTATCCTGCCTGCTCTGTTCAATACAGAACCCTGTCTCTGGTGTGGGTGGCACAAAGATGATCTAGGAGGAGCTAAATCTTCGAAAGGAGACCTATTTGAACTCAAATCAGAGTTCCCATCAATTAGGAAGCAACTGAGTCTTAAGCAAATTCCTCTAAGCTTTGATTTCTTTGTTTACTAAGAGGGGATAAAGTTAATTACACTTGCTGCCAAAATTGCTGAGAGAGCCAAGGGCGGTGGTGTGTTTGGGCATCTTGCCTGCAGATGCCCGGGAGGTCAACCTGTGATCCATTCCAGCAACTCCTGCCTTGTTCCTGAATTAAAAAGTTGGCAATGGGATTCGTCAGTAACATGCCTTGAAAGGTAAACTTTGGTTCAGTGCTTTCCTTATAGAGCTCCATGATTAGGTATATAGGAGTGCCATTTACAACACACAAAATCCAGTTTCCTGGCCCCACCAGTCTCTCTATGAAATATAAAGGTTGTTACTTTCCATCTGCTCACAGGGAATCTTCCAGGTATTTGGAAGCACTGAAATGTGTTCTGTAATTAAACTTGGCATCAGAGCTCTATGGAGATTGCCACTTCTGCAAATGGACCTTGCTGCCCTCCCCTCTGGTGGCTCAGCCTCTGGCATAGGTCCTTTTCATAACCAGTCACAGCAGCAAGGCTGCATAAGGCCAGACCACCATCCTCTTTCATGGGAAAAACCTCCACTTGTGCCCAAGGAACACAAAACCGGAATGCCACAAAGTTTTGCATAAAATTGTCACAATAAGGGCTGCAGAGATGGCTACAAGGCTAAAGAAGACTGGGCTTAATGCTCAGCGGGCACGTTGGGAGTCTCCAACCACCTGTAGAGCCACTCCAGGAGATCTGATGGCCTCTTCTAAGCTCTGCAGACACTGTGTTCACACATGCACATAAGCACAAGCATACATGATTAAAATAAAAGTAAAAATTTCAAAATTATGACAATATTTACCTCTTCATGTGCACCCTTTCAAAAAGATTATATTTAAATAGACCATTACATATATATGTATATGTGTATATGTGTATATATATATATATATATATATCCCCAGTTTATGCCAATTGTATGCAATATTGTACTGAGCCTTATTTCATTTTCCGTGTCTTAGAGATGGTCTCATAATTAATGTACAAGAACATTCTGATATTTTATATTTGCATAGCACAGTATTAGATGGACATTTCACAGCTTATTTAACTCTTCCCTCTTGATAGAAATTTAAATTATTTCATATACACTATTTAAAACAATACTGAGAAAATCTTATATATAATCTTGTGTCTTGTAAAAGAAAGCGTATCTCTTAGAATTCTGAGAGATGTGTTTGATTGATGAGAAACAGACTTACAATTTTAAGGGATACTAACAAACTTCCCTCCAAAGAGGTTTTAAAGTATTTAGGCAGGGCAGTAATCTATAGCAGGGCCTTTTTTCTGTAGAGTAGCCATAACAAGTCCTACAAAAGCTAATATCTCGGGCCATCTGGGCAGCTCTAAAAAATAGATTTCATAATTAATAAGCCAAACAGTTTCATTTCCCATCATTCTGGAGATTGAAAAGGCCCAGACTATGACTCCAGCAGGTTCGGTGTCTGGTGTGGCCTGCTGTCTCCTTCCCAGGCTTCACCTTCGAGGTGAGCCTCTCTTTGCAGAGGAGCTGGGCACTTCCTGCATACCCTTCATCCGGACACTGTCTCATGAGGCAGTAAGAGCTCCTCACCTTGATCATTGCTCTATAAAGGCTCAGTGTCCGAGTGTTTTCTCATTGGATTTTGGATACAGGATACGAGTTCTAGTGAACATTAATAGTGGCAAATAATGACAGCAGTTGTTTTGATTTTTTTAATTTGATATATATGGACTAATGAGTTGATATATGCACAAATTTTATTATTGATGTTTAAACATGTTTCATAAGTTAGAACTCCAATACTTGACTAAAGTATATGATATTTTTGATCAGTAGGATTTTTATTCTATTGTAAAGGAGTTGAGTTGAATCTGTGTTCTGATAATGGCTACCATGAGAATTTCTTTAAATTATACTTACCAGGGTTTTGCTTTCTAATTTTATGCCTTCAGTTGTTTCGACACATAGCTTGTTTAGAAGTTACATCTTGGTGAGAACTACCATCCTTGCTGTAAGATTAGCTTCACCACCTGGTCAAAGTTTTTTGTCTGTAATGTATGCATGCAGACCTTTTTAATGTTTGGACGCCTGACTCCCCTAGAAGCTGTGCTGCTATGGAGTGTGATGAAACATTGCCTTAAAGTAATGTTTCATTGAAAGTTTGAAAACAAAAGTATGAATTATGGAAGAGTATTAAATCAACAAATAACATCCCTGCCTTGCCTCGTATCCATCCTAAAATACAGCCCAGAGAACAGCGGAAGGCCTTTCTCGTTTTCTTCCACCCTCTAGCAGGACTCTATAAATTGGTTTCATGAAATATTAAACTTGAAAATAGTTGTAAAGCCCCACGTTAGGAATAAAGTGGCTTTCTCAATTCTAAACTTACTTGCTTGAAACCCTTTATAAAGGCAAAAGAGCCAGCTATTTCTTTTTTAATGTGTAAAATTATACGTACTTCATGTACACTGATAAATTTTAAATGATAAGGCAGAAATTAGTTCTCTCTTAACTGATTTATTGGGGGGGTATAAAATACTAGGGAAAATAAAGTAATTTTAGGAGAAAGCCATTTGTGAAGCTAATCACTGAGAAAGGCAGAAGGAAATCCATGTACAGGATTCCCAGTGGACTCCCCAGTGGCAATAGATTTTTGGTGGATTTCCTCAGTGGCAGTGGATTCCAGTTGGGCTCCCTCGGTGGCATTGGATTTTTGGTGGACTCGATCAGTGGCAGTGGATTCCTGGAGGACTCTCTCAGTGGCAGTGGATTCTGGGTGGGCTCTCTCTCGGTGGCAGTGGATTCCTGGTGGGCTCCCTCAGTGGCAGTAGCTTCCTGGTGGGCTCCCTCGGTGGCTGTGTACATCCCCCTCACTCTTAGAACTGCATTTCTTATCAGAATTGTGTTTTCTTCTTCAAAAGAATATTTCTATTTCTTTCTTGACTTTTCTCAAAAACTGTGTAGTCTTAGCTGTGGGAATGGTAGAAGTGCACCAAGATACCTTTTTTAAAAGAAAAAAATAAACATTTAGAGGATTTTATATTCAAGTAGTCCCCCTAGACTGTCATAATTCACTTAAATTCTGATATCTGACCAAGAAAAGGCAAGGTACCCAGGTTAGATGGTGACATACAAAGAAATGAATTATGTGAGATTAGGCTAGGAATGTGACTGTGCTCCTCCATCACTGT